>CM065378.1:52745000-53292500 GCA_033060915.1 Euryodendron excelsum
GCACTAGCTATGCCACAACAGAATGATGTAGCAGAAAGAATGAACAAAACTCTTATGGATATGGTTAGATTTATGATGAGTTATTCAAATTTGCCTAATTTATTTTGGAGCTATACACTTGAAACAACAGCATACATTCTGAACTTGATACCATCTAAGTCAGTACTTACTACTGCTAAAGAATTGTAGAATAGGGGCGAGGCTAGTCTACAACATGTTCGGATATAGGGTAGTCCAGTACACATGCTGAAAGGGAAAGCAGATAAGTTGGAATTGATAACATATGTCTATTTCTTTATTGGGCACCCTAGAGGAACAAAAAATGATTTATTTTATTATCCTAAGGATCAGAAGGTCATTATTAGCACCAATGGTTGATTCTTATAAGAGGACTATGTAATAAACTACAAACCCAGAATTAAGATTATTCTAGAAGAGTTGAAAGGAGATAGACCAGCACATACTTCTTTGTTACCTTCAGTACAAGAAGAAGCACTATAAGACCAAGTCATTAACATCCCATTGTCTCGTCGTAATGGGAGGAATGTTGTGACTCAGGCTGATACTGAAATGCAGGTGCCGATACCATCAATACATTGATTCCATAACCAGGGCATGATGTTGGTGCATAAGGATCAGAATCAGTAGAGCAATTCACTCGTAATACATAAACACAAGTCATGCCTCGTCGTAGTGCGAGGGTTGTATGCCAACCTGATCGGTATATGTTCTTGGGAGAGCCATATGACAGAATCCTTGATGAATTAGATGCCGAACCCATGAACTACAATGAGGCACTTCAAGATAAAGACGTAAAACTTTTGACAAATGCTATGAAATTAGAGATGGAGTCTATGTACTCTAATCAAATCTGAAATCTTATAAGACCATCCAAAGGAATAAAACCCATTGGATGCAAGTGGATTGTAAGAATAAGAGAGGAGCAGACGAGAAGGTGGAAACCTTCAAAGCTAGGCTTGTTACACAAGGGTTCACTCAAAAAGGGGGGATAGACTATAAGGAAACTTTTTCACCGGTAGCCACACTAAAGTCTATCCAGATTCTCTTATCCATTGTGACTTATTTCAATTTGAAATTTGGCAAATGGATGTTAAGACAACTTTCCTTAATGGAAGTCTTGATAAGTACATCTACACGATGTGACCAGATGGTTTTATAGCAAAAGGTCAAGAGTACATGGTATGCAAGCTTAAGAAGTGCATTTATGGACTTTAGCAAGCATCTAGGTCTTAGAACACTCATTTTGACCAGGCCATTAAGTCTTATGGTTTTGATCACTGCCTTGGTGAGTAATGTGTGTACAAAAAAAAGGTAGTGGAAATGTGGTGTGTTTTTTGTTTTGTATGTGGATAATATTTTGCTCATCGGAAACGATACGGGAGTGTTATATTCGGTTATGGTATGGTTATTAGGGTAGTTCAATATGAAAGACTTAGGAGAAACTGATCACATCCTTTGGATCAAACTCTTGTGAGGCCGCAAGCATATGATGCTAGGCTTATCACAAGCTATTTATATCAATAAGATTCTTGCCCGTTTTAGCATACAGGATTCTAAGAAAGGGTTCCTCCCTTTTAGATATGAAATATCTCTAACTAAGTATCAATGTCCTAAGACACCGATTAAGGTATAGAACATGAAGGCAATTCCCTCTACATTAGCAGTAGGAAGTCTCATGCATGATATGCTTTGCACTAGACCTAACATCTGCTTTGCCATAGGCATAGTTAGCATATATCAGTCAAACCCAAGGCGGGAACACTAGATTGTGGTAAAAAAATATAATCAAGTACCTAAAAAAGACTACGGATTATATGTTGGTTTACTAAGCAAATGGTCTAGTACCCATTACGTATATAGACTCAAATTTTTAGTCAAATAAGGATTCCAAGAAATCGACATTGAAAAATGTGTTTACCCTAGAAGGTGGAGCCATTAGTTAGAGGAGTATCAAGCAATCATATGTTGTTGATTCCATCATGGAGGCTGAATAAGTGGCAGCCTCTTAGGTAGTAAAGGAGGCCGTTTGGCTCAGAAACTTTTTGTTGGATCTAGGAGAGGTATGTTAAGTACAATTAAGTATTACACTTTATTGTGAGAATACCAGTGTAGTTGCTAACTCGAAGGAACCTAAGACCCATAAGAGGGCAAAACACATCAAGCATAAGTATCACCTGATATGAGACATAGTGCGTAGAGGTGATATGGTGGTTACTAAGATTGCATCAGCAGACAACATGATAGACCCTTTTACGAAGAGCTTACCAGCCAAGACTTTCGATAGTTATTTAGAGGGGATGGGACTTAGATGCATTATTGCATGGCTTTGAGTTTAAGTGGGATATTGTTAGGGATTTATACTAAAAGACATGTTTTATGTAATGGCTTTAGTATTTATTAATAAATTAGTTATTCTATTTTAATGAGAATCTATGTGAACAATGTTTGTCTTGCATTATTTATTTAATGATTATGCATGTGTCTCTTTTATTTTATATAGTAGATGATTTGGTGTATTGAGTATGGCTTACACACGAAAGATCTGATTGTCGATTCTTATAAAATATAAGCTTATTGTTCACAGTCTTAGATGGAACTAGATACACCATCAATAGGACTGTAGTACAAGATTTTAGTAGGTCTGTATTAATTATGGGGAATAGTATAGTTTCAAATTCTTGCACTAATACACTTTGTGTATATTAAACAAGACCATGTTGAGACAATTATTTTTATACTAGCTATATAAAATAACTAATACCTCATGATTATTATGAGTGATTATGCTCTTAATCCTAGTATAATAAATAGACACGTACATGTAGTGTTTATTGTTTTGATTCACAGAAGAGTGAGATTTTTTGTGGATCGATAAACTCAGTGAGTTGGACAATAATATTACGTGTGTGGCGAATATTAATTATTGATAGAATTCATATCTTGGTATAGGGATTGATGATATCCTCCTGAGAAAGTTTATAAGTTTTGATTATATCAAACCCTACAGGTGGATTATGAATCCGACATATTAAATAAGTTAAATAGAAGCTCTCAAAGAATTAAGTAAGTCTATTAAATTTAATTATCAATAATTTAATTTAATAGACGGGTATCTATGATCTTAACATTTGGAGATAAATAAGTACTTAATAATATGGTGCTCAAAATATAATTCCTAGTATGACAGGGAGTGCAATTATAATTTATTAGTAGTATAAATTATAATTTACATAAATAAGAATTAATCTTGGTTGAATTAGAAATTCTTATTTGCGTAGAAAGCCTTATTCATACTAATTCTATGGTCTCTATTATAGTCTCTATATATACGCACTCTAATAACAGCTAGGGTTACACTTTTTCATAATTGAGAGATACACGTTTTTGTGAGAGAAAGAAACCCTAGTAGCTGTGAGCCCACTCTCTCTAGAGTAAGGCGTGTATGAAAAATACAACAAAAGTCCAAATGTTGAGTTCAAGTAGTTAAATCTTTCTTATTGTTGTTGCTTGTTGTTTGAGATCAAATAAGAAGGATTTCAAAGTTCATATTGATTGCTATTTCGAGATCAAACCATAAAGATCTCAAAGGTATGATTCTAATCACATAGATTAATCTCTGTTAATCAGATCAGAATTTTTGATATTATATGTATGCACTATAGTCGGGTCCTGAGAAATTTCACAATCCCCAACGCTCTCTTCCTTCATCAACTATATCACTTAGCTCTTGGACTCGTATGTCAGCGAGTTGGTTGAAATAAGAGTTTAGGGTGGTGAACATCTCCTAAATTTGAGTGAGAATTTTCTCTTGGTTAGCTACAAGAGATTCCACCTCATTCTCCAAACGAGTCAACCACTAATCATTTATGCTAACTTTGATACCAATTTGTCACGTGCTTCCACAACAGACCCAGTGATGGGTCGTTTAATTGGCTGATTAAAAGATAGAGAGTCACTGGGTTTGGGAATTTTTGCCTTGCACTTCCCTTTGTTGTAGGTAATGTGAACAAGATAAAAGTCTGAGAAATAGAAGTTCTTCTTTGAGGGAGACCAAAATCTCCAAGTTAGATAAGCTAACAATTTAATTAGAAAAAACCATTCTGCGTTATCATTCCACAAACTTCAACATAAATACAAATAGGTTCAATGCCAAGAAACAACTAATAGCTAAAAAATTAGCAACAACTACTAAAAAATTGATAACATATCTCCACCTAAATAGACTCTACTTCTCCTACTATAACTTCACAATCTAAATCCCTATCTACTCCGCGTTCAAATTATTTAAACACTTATAACAACCTGATACTTGTAATGCTGACTAAGTGGACCCATAACATGAGTTTTCACCGTTTCACCCAACTCCTTTCTATCTTTTCTTAGAATTGTCAAGAGTGAACCTCCATTTTGGGCTCACAGGATTTATAACATTTTATTCTCTGATTGTTTTGTGTATATAACCTTGTTTCCAATTCTCGCAATACAATTCCATGAACTTGGTTCCATAAATCCCTTATTTATTTATTTATTTATTTATATCTTCAAATCATGATAAAGTTCTGATTTTTAACAATGATAAATTTCAGTTACATCATGTGGATGGTCTTGCCTAGGCTTGTTAAGGGACCGGGTCTAGTCTAGACTCAAATCCAATCCGATCCAATATGGTAAGATAATAGACCCCATTCGGAACCGGATCTAACAAATCAGATCTGTTATGCCAGATCCGATCCAATACTAACCGGGCCTTGATCCGATTACCCGACCCTTTTTTTTGGGGGTGGGGGGGTGGGGTCCTTCTTTTTCTTTGTTTTGTTTTTATTTTTTTGTTTTGGGCTATTCTATTTTCCATTATAGGAGAAATCAATATAATCATCTAATACTTACAAGTTAAAACTCCACATGGGTATTAAACAAAGTTCCACCTGCTTATACACAGATTGATCCAAAATCAAAGAAGAACAAGCACTTTCAAACAACTTAATCCAAAGTGTAACAATCTTAGTTTTATTGGCTTAATCCGTGATGAAAAACCCTTGTAATAGGTTCAAAGATTTGATATTGTATAGTTACATAGGGTTGGGTGTTCAAACGAATGCTAAGAAGTGTATGAACAACCCCTAGAAGTCTCAAGTTTTTATGGGCAAAATTTCAACTTCAACAATGCTTGCTACCTGGTGCTACATGTCGCCGAGGCGAGGATTGTACTCAGTTTTGCTAAAATTTCCAGAGTCTAGCGCTACCTTTCCATCGTAGCAAGAATCTTTCTTCAATTGTTCCCTAGAAGGGCATTGCCTTGTGCTACCTATCGTCACAACACCAACTGACAGAAGATTTTGGAAACTTCCTTTTTTGGCAGGTCTTGATCTCCAAAGTCCTATATAAGGATAAGTCTGAATGAAATAGGGTTGATGAGCCACAAATAACTTTTTTACAACCTTGAAAGCTCATAAGAAACCCTAGCAGCCCTTACTTTCTCTTTAACAAGATGAAGAAATTTCAAATCTTCAATAAGGGTTCAGTCTTGGTGACGCATCAATACAGGATATTCTCGACGGGTGTTCATCGTGGTCTAAGAACGGGATAATAGTGAATCGCAGTGTATTCAAGCAAAATCAATTCAACTTAGATTCGTGGGGTTCGAGTTGGTCTAGTTGTAAGTTGTTCTTATGAACTGTAGGTTAATCATAGTGCTTAGAGAAGGATTAGAATATCTAGTGCTTGGTAGATTCTGACGGTATTATGGTGTTCAACATTTAAGCAATTACCGAAGAACCATATCGTGGGTGGATCAGTATGTGATCGTGAAGTTAGGTCAATACAAGGAGAACACGCCGAGAGTGCAAGGATTTGTCACCTGAGAATTGGGATATATAGCGTTGGGTTATAAGCTGATTATCTTGTATTTAGTTCTTAATAGTAATTGCTTGGCTAGACTAGGTCGCGTGGTTTTTTTTTATTTGGGTTTTCACATTAAAAATTTTGTGTCCATTGTGTGATTGCTTTATTATTCGTGCATGTGATTTAATTTAGTGTGTAATTGATTAGCTTAACTAATTGGTATTAATCAAGCACACATTCAAGCACACATTCAAGCAAAGTAAATCCAAGTAATTCATGAATTCAATTGGTATCAGAGTGAGACACTCAAAAATTATTTTTTGATTTTAAAGAGTGAGGTCGTGAATCTGAATTCATGGATTTACCTTTTTTAGATGCTTGTAATTATGTTGATAGGAAAATACGTATAAAAGTTCTCATAAAATCTATTCATGAATGTGCTTGGATGTTTGTTGTGCATGGTTTGAGTCCTTCCAGGACGACTATAGGTATTGAGACTATCCTTAAACAGCAGGAACAATAGGATGACATTGAGTTAGAAAAATAAGTTTGGAATAACAAAGCTATTAATGTCATCTTTAACCATGTCACACCCCATGATTTAAGTCGTATATCTAAGTGTGAGACTTCTAAAGAAGCTTAGGATATTCTTGAAGTTGTTTGTGAAAAGTCTCATATTACCATTGAATGCACTGCATTTGCATCTGAGATTATAGGGACATTAAATGTTGCAAATTCTTCATCTAGTGAAAAACTTAGATATTTTGTTACATTCAAACCATCTCTTTATGGTATGAATTTTTAGTCTAATTGTGATATTATCCCTAATGTGTCCTATGAGTCAAGTCACGATGACTCAGATAGCGATGGTGACCATGACAATGATGAGGAAGAGTACATTCATGAGATCTACGATAAATTATATAAGGCGTGTCTCAAATTGACTAGGAAAAATAAGACTATTGAAAAAGAAAGAGACAATCTAAAAAAGGAGGCTAATGAATGTGCTTCTCTCATTGAGAAATTGAAAGCTAATAGGGTCACACTTTTTGAAAAGGCACTACACTACAAAAGGAGTTACATGCATGTGTAGAGACCTATAAAGGCTTGGAGAAAAAGGTATCAAAATTGGAGTCTAAATTGTATGCTACTAATGATACTTTTAAGCAGACGAATGCAAGTTCTAAGAAAATTGATGAAATTTGGAATGCTCAAAGGAAGTCTTTGGACATGACTGGGATTGTATATAAAGAAAAGGCTTCCACATCTTCTCAACCAACAGATAAGCCTAACTCTGTGAAGGTTCAAGGTAAGTCTTTCATGCCATATGTGGCTAAGCATGCTAAGTTTGTACCCATATGCTACCATTGTGGAATAAAGAGTCATATTAAGCCACATTATCCTAATTTGAAGGCCAAAGACCCCTACCACACATGTTGTGCCTAATGCTAGGGATAAAACTTCTAAGTTTATTCATGTTTGTCATCATTATGGTGCTTTTGGTCACATTAAACCTTATTGTCAAAAATTGAAACAAGTTTCAAATTCTAATGTTTAGAATCAATCAGGAAACTTGTTTAAAAAATTTGCTTAATCAGATTTATGTCATTGCATTGAATAATGAATTTAAAATTTTATGCCAAGGCAAGTTCCTAACAGATATGGCAAGAATAGAAACTGCAATGCCAAGATAAAGCCTAGGACAGAATCCAAAGTTCATAAAGTCATTACAAAACCTAAGTATAGGTCTGTTTGGGTTAAGAAATCTAATATGAATACTTGTGGTGATGTAAAAATCAAGCCCCATGATAATCATCGAAAATCTATTGGGGCTAGTCTTGTTAAGGGATGATAGTTTGTGATATAGCCTAGGATGTGCTTCATAGCTATTTGTTTTTTCCTAGTGCTATGATCTTTTTTGTATTTTTAGCTTTTCTTGTTTTTTCTTGATTTATTGAAAATCACGAAAAAAATAAAAATCTGAAGAAAATTTTTTTTTTTGTGATTGTGCATCTTTGATGGGTTCATGGCATCTATATTTAATTTCATATATTGAGAATGATACTAATTGTGTTTGTGTCAAGAGCTATTGTGCATTACTAAGGTTCAATTATTTACTCTAAGTTTTGAGTGATGATTTTCATGATTATAAACCTAGTAGTCACTGTACACACTTGGTGTAATTGATTTGATAGAAACATATATGTGATTTTTATTAGTTTAAATTATTCTCATGTTCCATGAGAATCGCATACTAGATTAACCAAAAAATTATATTCTCCCCATCTCATTCATCAATTTGCCCTCACGTTGGTGTTAGAAAAAGAAAAATCTAAGATGTGCATGATGAAAAGGGCTATCTCTGACTATATGTGAAAGCCACCATGGATGTATATCAAAATATGCACCATCTGGGTGAAATCATAGAAAGAACTACCATATTTAATAGTTTGAAAGTTGCCACATGATTGCAAAAAAAAAAAAATAGAGCATGACAAAAAGAAAAAATCTTGCTCAAAATGAATTATGGTTGGCATTTTCAAATTGAGGGGGAGTTTCCATTGAAAATCTTACAAACATGATTGGTCTGACTTCTAGTAGTGTGAATTTCTTTAGAATTTGAATAATCTCATTAATATTTATCTCTACTATTGTTCTCATACTCAAGTCTCGTATCTGTGAGTTTATCGTATAGACACACTTATATTATTTTTATGAACTTCATCATCTTGTGATAAAGAGTTTAGAATTTTATTTTAGTTCATGCATCAAGTTCTTAACTAATACTTTTGAGCAAATTTTGATTCATACGACTTTGTGCATGAATATTTTTTAGGCACTGATGGTGTGCATAATCATGCATTAATTTTGTTTAACTCTCATAAGTTTGTCATGTGTGTTTTATTCTCTCCTACATAACGAAAGCATTGATTAGATTTCATATTATCTATGTTTAGGATAGTTTATTGTTTCTCTCATTGAGCATAATTGCTCATCTCATTGCTCTTGTTTTGCTTGCACTTCCCTTTGTCAATTAGTGACAAAAAGGGGGGGAGTGCCTTGGTGCTTTGATTTTGTGTCTTTTCATGTGCAGTTGATTAACTTGAGTGGGCTTGACTATCCTTGAGTCATTAATCTTATATTGGAAATATCTTGTAAGGCTAGTTAGGTTGAGTTTTTTTTATTTATTAGAGATTGGGACTCAGTTTTTCTCACATATTGGCCAAAGGGGGAGATTATAACATCTTAGTTTTATTAGCTCAATCCGTGATGTAAAAACCCTTGTAATAGGTTCAAAGATTTGATATTGAATAGTTACATAAGGTTGGATGTTCAAACAAATGCTAAAAAATGTTTGAACAACCCCTAGAAGTCTCAAGTTTTTATGAGCAAAATTTCAACTTCAGCAGTGCTCACTAACTGGCACTACCTAATGCTGCGGTGAGGATTGTACTAAGTTTTGGTGAAATTTCCAAAGTCTACCGCTGCCTTCCCACCACAACGAGAATTTGTCTTCAATTGTTCCTGAGAAAGGTGCTGCCTTGCGTTACGTATCACTGCAATGCCAATAGACAAAAGATTTTGAAAACTTCTTTTTTTTTTTGGGCAGGTCTTGATCTCCAAACTCCTATGTAAAGATAAGTCCAAATTAAATAGGGTTGTTGAGCCATAAAGAACTTTTTTACAACCTTGAGAGCTCATAAAAAACCTAAGTAGCCCTTGCTTTCTCTTTAGCAAGACGAAGAACTTCAAATCTTCAACAAGGGTTCAGTCTTGGTGAAGCATCAAGACAAAATATTCATTACGTCGTGTTCTTCCTAGTCCAAGTACAGGAGAACGGTGAATCGCGGTATATGCGAGCAAGATCAATTCAGCTTAGATTCGTGGGGTTGAGTTGGTACAGTTGTAAATTTTTTTTGTGAACTGTTCATTGATTATAGTGCTTAGAGATGGATTATAATATCTAGTGCTTAGTGAATTCTGGGAGTGTTGTGGTATTCAACACTCAAACAATTACTGAAAAACTGTATCGTAGGTGGATCGGTATGTGGTTGTGGAGTTCGGTCAATACAAGAATAACGCACCCGAAAGTGCGAGGATTCATTGCCTGAGAATTGAAATATCTAGGGTTGAGTTGTAAGTTGATTATCTTATATTCAGTTCTTGATAATGATTGCTTAGGTCGCGTGAATTTTTCCAGATTTGGGTTTCCTTGCTAAAAAACATGTGTCTATTATGTGATTGCTTTACTATTCTTGCATGCAATTTAATTTAGTATGTAATTGATTAGCTTAGCTAAGTAATTCAGGAATTTCACAAAGGTTCATAACTTCACATCGATAATAAGCCCATTTGAATGAACAAATTCACCATAATCTTGAAAAGCCATAAAGGACCCTTTTTCCACCAAATCCTGAAAAGCTTTGCTCCTGCTCCAAGTTCTGCACTAGCCAACGTTACATTTAGTCTATATAAGGGATTAAGGACTATATCAGCATAGAAACTAGAGATGTTTATGATTAAAATTTCGTCTTCTGCCACCTACTGTCAGTTGGAATAAGCTGGTGAAGAGTGAAGACCACAAACAATAAAATTTTCAAATTTAAGTAGTTTATTAATTGGAAAGTAACAAAATGATAAACTAAATGAAACCCATTTGACAAAATGATATGTACAGAAACTCATTGATGAGAATGATGAATGAATGAAAGAGAGTATCAAAAGTATTTTCGAAGTATAAAATAAAAATAAAAAAAGAGAACCAAAAGCAATTTTAAGGTTCAGATTAGAAACTACACAGAGAGGTACTTATTACTTTTGTTCAAACCCACTAAAATTCGAATCCATGTTTCAATCAACCATGCAAACATATTTAGGGCCCCAAAGTTCGAAGACACATGGGTTAAATTAAAATCTCTAACCAATTAGCAAGAGCAATTGAACAACAACTGCTTCAAGGTGAAGCTTTTTGAACGATCTCAGACGTCAAAATAGCATTCGAAGAAATACATCAAATCTATGTCCAAGGCGGACAGGGGTGGCTTACTGGCGTTGATGCCAGACCCAATGTAGGGAATGGAGGGTGAAGAGAGAAGCGTGGAGGCATTGGCGGGGAGGACAAAGAGAGTTTTGAGAAAACTTATAAACGAAAGAGAAGAGTGAGACTAACTCGTAGTCGACGACGATGGTTGTAGCTTAGTCGACGATTGTGGTTGTGGTTGTGGTTATGGCTATGGCTACGACTGCGGTTGGTAGAGGGGAAATACCTCAGATCTAACGTTATGGCGGCTGTAGACGACGGCGGTTGGTGAAGGAAAAATATCTCAGATCTGACGTTACGGCAACTTGTAGAGAAGAGAAGGAGAGAGAGAAAGAGAGAAAGAAGGAGAAGAGCTGAGGAAAGTGAAGTATGCACTCCTCAATTAGGACAGACAAATATAACGTTTGGGAGTAGGATCGGATCTCATTGGATTTCGCAGATCTTATCAGACCTGATCCGAAACTTATCGGAACTATCGGGTTCGGATTGTTAGATTAATGGATCGGGTCCATCAAAACATATCTAGATATATTTAAATTAAATTCGGATCAGACCCGATACATTGACAAGTCTAGTCTTACCTAATCTAGAGTGAGACAGCTCCTTGAGTTCAAAGGAAACTTCCCTGAAAATATTATTACCTTAACTGGGGACTCTGAGCGCATAAGGAGAATGGTAAAGGATCGAATATGAGTTGTTTCTCTTTTTTAAGTATTACTAAAATTTCTAGGTACGTTGCTAATAAGGTATTTTCATATGATAAACTGAATTCGGGAATCAGTAATTCTTGTGCCAACACAGAAGGTTCCAGCACAGTGAAGCAACTTTTGGTGAAGTTTACAGACACCTTAATTGTTCTTTCTTACTTTGTGTTTTCTATCCCGTTTCTTTTTAGTTTGTAGAGGCAGTTTAAGTAGGACATCGTTTTGTATCCTAATGAGACTAGTTTTGTGATATCCTGAACCTCTATTTATTTCTATTAATGAGAATTTCTAGTATATATAATGTTTGATGTTAATTATTTATCCTTTTGGGGTCAAAATGACCAATAAGAGCCTATGGTGTAACTTAAGCCTTTGGGTGAGACACATGAGATTATTCCCATGTGTATCATCTTTTATACACATAAGTGCACACACAGCTCACTTATGCTCAGCCGTTTGAGAAGGAAGAGAGGGAGAAGAAGAGAAGAGAAAGAGGAGGAAGAAGCTTGGGGAAGAGCTTGAAGTAATAAAAGACTTAACCAAACTTGAAGAAAGGTAAGGTTCCATCTTCCTCTCCAATGGTATATGTGTATGTATATGTTTTTGTGGGTTATGTTGTTATGATTGTTGTGGGTGACTCTTTTGAGTCCCAAATTAGCTAAGTTTAGAGTGTTGAAAGCCCCATTGAAAGAGTTGAGGGATTGAGATGTGAAATCCCCAACTTATGCAAGTTAGAGCTTAAATTCCTAAATCCTAGATCCCTTCGATTTTCTTGTTTAAAGTGTTTAATTTTGTGTTATTGTAGTCTTTTTGGGTAAATCTTTGGACCCTAGAAGCATTGGAAGGGTTTGTGAGAGTTTTGATGGAGTTTGGTTTTGATTTGAGTGAGGTTTGGAGATTTTCGGGTGAAACCTGGGTATTTAGCTTTGGAGTGGACACCTCATTTTGTGGAGGCGACTCCTTGTCCCAGTAAGCTCCCAAACTTATTCTTTTAGCTTTGGAGTGGACTCCTTGTTTTTTTGGAGGCGACTCCTTGTCTCAGTGCACTCCTAAATTTATTCATTTAGTTCAGGAGGCGACTCTTTAGTCTCCGGAGGCGACACTTTTGCCCGGATAACTCCCAGATTTGTCTCTTCAGCTCTGGAGGCGACTCCTTAGTCTCCGGAGGCGACACTTTTGCCCAGATAACTCCCAGATTTGTTTCTTCAGCTCAGGAGGCGACTCCTTTGTTTCTGGAGCCGGCACCTTCGTCCAACCCCGGTTTCACTTTCCAGCTCTGACACTATTTCGTAAAACGGGTATAACTTTCTCTAGAAAACTCGGATTGATGCACTGTTTGAAGCATTGGATGATAGACTCATAGATCTTTGTATCCATATAAATTTTGTACTCTAATTCCTTGTGGTTTGAGAGATATTGAATTTTGAAGTTGACCCAAAATTCTGCCAATAACATTCTTCTTCCAAACTTTTAACCCATTTTCTATAGGGCATAACTTCTTCATCCGAAATGTGTTTTTAGCCTATGAACTATCAAATTAAAGCCCTCTAAACCTATTTTCAAATGGAACTAAGCTAGAGTGCGAAATCTTCCTTGAGAGGCAGTTGGGACGCGATAAAGGAGTCGATGTTCCGACTTTCATGTTCAAACCTCAACCTTTTGTTCTCGTTTTACGTTGTTGCCTTGCTTTGGAGTCTTGTATTGATATTTCCATACTTCTATGTGCATTTTGTGTAGGAACACCTTGTCTACCACCCATCCTATCGGAGAGAGGTGAGTAACGATATGCCATGAGTAAAATTCTATTAATTTTCAAATGTTTTAAATTCACCTACATATCATGCAATGTTTTCCATATATTTTCAATGCATTAATGTTTATGTTCAAGTATAAATTTCATGCTTAGAAACTCATGCAAGCTCTACATATGTTATGAATGAAAATCATGGACTATAATGTTTAAACGAAAGAGATGCTAAGTTTCCAATGTATGGTGCTAACTCGGGTCTTCTCATGGCGAGACTTTAATCTAGCCTGATAGTCCTACGATAGGGGACGTGAAATAAACTATCTAGTCCTACGATAGGGGACCGGAAATAAACTATCTATGTTGGGAGACGTCCCTGGCCTAAAGAGCCTTATCGTGACCTACATGGTTACTATGGAGCCTAGCTCACATGTCGAGTTGTAGCACACTTATGTTTTGAACTTAGAACTATGATATGTTCACATGTTTTATGACAAGATATGAAATGTTATCTCAAGAATAATGTTATGTTGCATCTCTTCTCATGATACTATGTTTTGAAATGTTAAACGTTTCAAATGATGGTTATGTTATCTATGAGTTCCAAGTCTACGCTTTAAAGGTTCAAAAGCTCATTGCTTATGCATAAATGATTATCTATCCTGGTACGTTGGATATAAATGCTAGTCCATGATATTTTCTCGCTCATGCATTATTGTTATTCACTAAGCATTAGCTTACGTGTTTTCAAATGATTTTCAGGTAGCCAATCCGGGAGGCCCTAGAGCGAGGCCATACGTGGATTTTGAGCTACGGCCTACGGGTCTATGTTTTGTATTATGTTTAAGGGCTGGACCTAATGTTTTGTAATGATACAATGCTATAACTTCAGTGGACCTTGATTAGGTCCTTATGTATATTATGTTTTGAATTAGGCACAACTCTATCATGTATGACACGGTATATATTTCAAGTTATAAAAGTTTTTATTCCGCAATTATGCATCATTTTAAATGATTATGCATAGGTGAACAACTGGTTTAATGTAATGCGGCCTCGGGTAGCCTTGCTACTGGCCAGTCATGTACCCTAATCCGTATAGGCCGGGTTATGGGTCGTGACAAGTTTGATCATTTTGTGGGAATTTCATGCCTTCTGTTGGCCAGACTAAACTTTAATAAGTCAGATGCTTATTGCTTGTTAAGGATAATAGCTTCGAACACTGGCTATGTGGTTTTGTGAATGATTATCATGAGCATAATAGATGTCATATCTAACTCAAACATAATAGATGTCAAATCTAACTCAATATTTGGAGTATATTGTAATTTCATGTCGATGCATCATTTTGGTCAGCTCGAAAACAAAAATATTTTGAAAACGTATTGGAAACATGATGGAAATGGATAAAAACTTGAAAACATAAAAAAAAACATGAATTGAAGTCCATCCATATGTATTTATAAAGCTAATAAATTAATAATTGAACATGTATAAGGGCAACACAGATAGTTACATTAGAGAAAACTAGGATGATATTGAATAGTAATACTAATGTATTTATAAAAACATAATTAGAAATGTGATCTTAGTAATTTCATTAATTATTAATGTTAATATTAAGATAATTCAAGAGTTATGAGTTTCTTTAATGCATTAATTTTCAAATAAATATAAAAATTTTGGCATAAATTAATTATCTTGGCAATGAATAAGATCTCCATCAATCAACAAAGTTAATATTAATTATGATCATTGTAATAGTAATAATAAAAAAAGAAGCGACTGAACTGTCTAATATATGTGGAAACAACTTATTGTTTTGGCATGTTTTGTAGCATTTCAATTCATTTATGTGTATCAATATGTTTTTATGGAAGCTTTGGAATTTCTGTATTTTGTAAATGTTACATTTTGGTTACCTAGGAATGAAAAAGTTTCGGTCATTTTGATAAAAACAAATGAAAATTTTCTTTCTTGACAAGGATCAAATTTTCATTTTGATTCATTGTTTCAATCAACTCGAAAACAGAAATACGTGGAAAACATTTTGGAAGCATTATGGAAACAGAGAAACTATTACTGTTGATATTATTTGATTACAAGATAATTTGAGAGCTTGTGAGATTTATTAATGCTTTAATTTTAAAATAATTAACAAGCTAATTCTACGATGTTAGAAAAAAGATCCCTTGAACTTGTTTCAACAACGTGGCTAGACACTTGTGTTTTTTTATTAAAAAAAAAATCATTTTTAAAAATATTTTCAAACATCATATTCTAAAAATATAATCTTAACCTCTTCATGGTTAGAGTTATCTAAGAGAAGTGAGAAAATGATAATGAATGTTATAATCCAACTATTGTTTCCTAAGCCAAATGTTTTCAAGAAATACAAGAGGAAGTTTCTAGCCCATTTTAAAAAATGTTTCAAAGTATTCAAAACTTTTCATAGCATAAGTCTACATGATTTAGTGAGATAACTCATCATAATAGGATTTGATGCAGATTCATTGCCTTTTCAAAACCGTAACATTTCAATGCTTGCTATTACCACAAAACTTTGATTCCTAGCAATAGGGTGGAAGCCAGAGATATTTGGAGATTTTTGCAAAAACCTTAATCTTGACTATCGAATGCGAAACTGGTCAAGAAACTAGTGACGACGAATACCAAGATCAACGGAGCAAAGGCCTTTTCGAAACCAAAGATGGAATGAAACACTACAAAAGTCATTAGGTTCATTCCATGAAAAATGTTTTCTAAAAGCCATTCTTCTTTGTGAGATCTAGTCTTTATTGTAACTATGGTCCAGAAGGATAAATGAAGTTTTCCAAAATGATTTCAAAAAGCTTACGCTCAAGACTACAAATACTTTTCAAAGCTAAGCCTACTTTCAAAAACTATTTTTAGTTCATTTTAAAAACATATCAAAATCTCGAGTTCATTTCAAAAACCATTTCAAAGTTCATTCCAGAACCATTCCAAAACTTCCTCGAGTTTTTTTTTTTTTTTTTTTTTGACAAAGGCAAAAGATTAAAATAAAATAGAGCCAAAGATATACAACAATATGGGATAGGATGACGAGCTACTGACAAGAACAGCAGCCACCTACATCCACGTCATAAACATAAACCAAAACAACAAGCACCTAAAACACTACACTAGCATCTCAAAACACAAGCTAGATGAGGAGGATTCAGCCAATTGCACACAGCCAAGAAGGAAAACAGAATCAACAACAAAAAAACATGGCACTAGACCCACACCAAGGAATAAGAAAATACCATATCCCTACTGAATACCTCACTCCACTGAGGGAATAGAAGACATCATTGATTGTGTAATGAGCTTCAGATTTCCTTGCTTTCACCCACAACATAGTATCAATTATTGCTTTTTCCACCACATTCCCCATACAAACTCAACCCCATTGAATATGAGATCATTCCTTCCAATCCAAATGTGCAGAATGATTGCTAAGAATAAGGACTCCCATAGCCATTTTTCCATACACTTGAACTTCATGCTCAATCACCACTTCAACATAGAAAGAACACCATCTGAGCTTACCCATTCCATTCTCCACCACTTGATTATCCAACTCCAAATCCTCCAAGGTATCTCACATCTGAGTAGAAGTTGGTCAATATCTTCATCCTCCTTGTTGCATGTGGCACATACAGAAGAACTCTGTGCTAGAATACATTTTCTGGACTGCAGCATACTCTTAGTCTTTATCTTTCCTTGCACTGCCATCCAGGCAAAAACTTTGACCTTCGTTGGGGCTTCAATCAACCATACCTTGGAGAGACATTCAAAATTCTGCAATGCCATTGGTGCAACACTTTTACACACAGAATTAACTGAAAATTCTCCATTCTTTTTCAATTTCCAACTCACATTATCCTTTCTTGATTCTAATAGACTAACTGATTCAATCTTCCTCAACAAACTCATTTGATCCTCTTCTTCCCAAGCCCTAAGTTTCCTTTTGAATTTAAAGTTCCATGACCTTCCATCTAACAATAAGTCTGCAACTTTTGCCTCTTGCTGTTCAGAAATAGAAAATAATCTATGGAAACAAGAACAGAGAGTAGTACCTCCACAGTATACATCTGTCCAAAATTTTGTTCCTTGCCCATCCTCATTTCTCAATTGAATGTTACCATTTATAGCTCCCTTCATAGGCCTCCCTTCACCATCCAATTTTAGCGCATCCGCCCATATCTTGGATCCCACACTACTAGGAATAGCACTTGGAAGCCATCCATCCCCATTACCATAATATTTATGAGATACTACCTTTCTACACAAAGCACCTTTCTCCTTTGCATACCTCCACCATGATTTTGCTAAAAGTGCATTATTCAAATTTGAAGTTGGCATAACAACTAAGCCACCTCCCTTTATACTTCTTGATACCCTATCCCAGCTTACACAAAGCATTTTCCTTCTCCCTTCCTCCTCACCCCAAAGAAACCTTCTTTGAATCCTTTCTAACCTGATACATACCTCTTTAGGAGCTTTAAACAAAGAAAGATAGTAAATAGGAAGATTGGACAAAGTAGATTTAATGAGGGTAAGTCTTCCCCCTATCGATAGATATCTCTTCTTCCACAAGGCTAATTTACTCTTGAAATTTCTTATCACTGGCCCCGATGCTTCAACCTTCCTGGGTTTGCATCAATTAACAGACATGTCTTCAAACCTTTTCCAATCGTGCACTAGTACGAATTACAACTAAACTGATTATCGCCAAACGAGATATATAGACAACTTAGGAAAACCTAGGTTAGGTTACCACAAAAGAACACTTTTTCAAACTTCTTTTTTCTAATTCAAAACTTCCAAATTCCTTTTTAAAATTGTCTTCAAACTTTTCATTTTCAAACCCACTTTTTAAAATATTTTAAAAAATATGCATCATACATCATTCATCCGAAAAGTATTAACTAAACACTATTTTCAAAAATATAAGTGGATATTAGTAATTGAAAGTTTGTGACTAGATAAAGGGTATAATGATATGTAGGCACTAATTTTTATCAGGAAGGGTAGGGTGTTGACCTTTTGATATATTCTTTACACGTAACCAGCTTCTGGACCATAGATCTCTACTGCGCGAGCCAACACTAAGTCACGATTTCAAAAAGGGCATTAAAATGTTTTTTAGAGGTTGCTAAAAACCTTATTTCTAAAACCTCATCTAGAAGACATTTCAAAACCATTTTGAAACCTAAGTTTGATCTTCATATCATACTTATTTTAAGGTGACCTAAAATACTTTTATTTATCTTAGGTGGCGACTCTAAAATTTTTATAAAAAAAACCTTTGTTAAAACTAATTCAAAGATAAATACCCCGTGCATTCTTTATTTTTCAGAGGGGGAATTCTATCACAGAGAGCATCAATTTTTCTTAAGTCAACAAACACTCGTTGGAAAAAATCAGGGCACGACTGTCCGCATTATCGAGGTAGGGAACTTCTAGTTAGAAAGTTTAAAAGTGGTTTTATTAATTTAAATCATGACCAATAGAGAACAAGAATGAATTATCTCCTTATAAGAACTACTTCGTTGTGATTATAATCATCACAAAATGCCAAACATAGTTTAGTTCAAATTGAAAGATATGATTTCAACTACGACAAAGAGATAACATAGTGCCTTGTTGGCGAGAATAAGAATGTATCAACACTTCATAGATATTGCTTTATTATTATTTCAATTTTATCTAAGAGCTCTACAAAAATTTGGTTGGAATGCCAAGCCACCGCCTTATATTGGAAGACCTATAAATATAATGTATAAATTTATAAGAATGTAAGCTATAACCTCCTCGCATATTTCCTTTGGTAGAGGGGCCAAACTCTTTCCACATTCCTTAGCCTTAACCATAGCGTTGGTCATGGCTTGTTTAGCACTTTTGCGATCATTTCCATTTACGGCTTCAACAACTTTTGGGATGTGATCACTGATAATTGTGCGAAAATGTTCCTTGCAGTTTCCTAAGGGAGCCTTTAAGATTGGATTAGTTTCAATAAGCTTATTGATGCGGTTCAAAGCAATGAGGATTAGGCCTTTGATATTTGCCTTTTTGCTGCGAGGGTTAGATCGCAGAATTGAGTTACAAAGCTTTTGATTGGGCGACTTCTTGCATGTTCTGGTTATTAAATCATCCCGAGATGCAACAGATGATTGGTCTAAGACTAGAAAGATTGTAAGAAGAAAGACTAACCAGAGGGAACCTAGCATCTTAGTCATTAGACTATTATTGCACTATAGGAAAATAAGGGGAGCAGAAGATTGTATGACGGATATGAATTGCAAGCCTAGTTAGTAGTTTATATACAGATAGCTCAACTTTTTACTTGATGTGCAACCAATCTTGGTTGAAGTTGATTTAGAGATTCTATATGCCTGCCACATTTAATTACACTTTTCCTTCCATTTACTCTAAATCACATTAAAAAAACATGAATTTTGTTTTTAGAAAACAAACCCATTCAGATATGATAGGGTAGAAAAGGGGGGATTATTATAAAGAATATCAAGACAAAGCTTAGCGCTTGCAACTGAAGCCTTTTAGGTAGGTTACCTTTTCAACTAATTTAATACTATTCTCTTTTACACAAAATAGAGAAACAAAGTTCATACTTTTACGAGATAGGCCCTAGTTAAAGCTTGACCATATCCAAGCTTATATAAAGAAGATTTACCTTTTCAACTATTTTAATACAAATTCTCTAACTGTATACTTTTAAGGTGGGCCCCAGTTGAAGCTTGATCATATCCAAGCTTATCTAAAATAGATTTATTAATAGCTTAAAGTTCTTTAAAACAAATCTTTACTCGAATCCATCTCATAATAATTCATGTTGACACCCCCTTTTGTAACCCTGCTCCTCAAACAAAATGTGTTTGTCTTGAAAAGTGGATATCGAAAACCGTAAATTTTTGAAATCCTACTCTAGAGTTTCGCAATATTGGCCTCGAAAAGAACTCGAAAGAGACATCTAAAAGAACAAGGAGAACATGTTGAATATATCAGGAAAAAAACTTCTAAGGCCATTCGCACAATGAGACTATAATACTTGATGCAAACAAATGCTAATTAATGCGCAAACAAAAAGATATTGCTATTGTTTAAAGAAATTCCTAAAATGTTATTAGCTAAGAAAAGGGAGACATTTTCCGTCATGATAAAGAATTGTGTCAAAATAGATTGAATTTTGATTAGACTTGCCAAATCTTTGACCCCTTGAAATTGTAGAAGGGCGCATAATTGAGCTCTTGATTCCAGAAAGACCCAGATTCATTAAAAGCATAATCAAAGGATGACAGGTTAGAGAAGGCACGACTTTTCTTCAACCGAACAAAGTCCAATCATTCTATTAGTTGGGACTACACTCCCACAGAGGACCATAATTTTCCAACAGCTGGTTTGGTTTTACAACCTGGTGCTCTCTTGTGATGGGCCGATGGCAATATCTTAGGGAGGATCAATAGAAAAATCATTTAGCACTTCATAGACCATGGAAATTTGGTGAATGTCAGTAATTGACGATCAACCAGAAATATCAATTTACGCCTCATAGACATGAATGTATATGTACATATATATATTGCCAAATAATATGGAAAACAATATGTCAATTCACTGATCTTGAATCCATTGATACACATTCACTGGGCATCACAGAACCCACATCACAATGAGTCATTGCATACATTGATCATTCTAAAACAACGAGTGATTTTGGACCAGTTAACATAAATATGCACATAATCTATGGGTAGCGAAAATGTAAATGAGCATCTCTACTTCTAGTTTATGGTAGCTTAGCATCAATCATCACTAACATTCAAGATCAGTGAATGTGTATCAATGAATGCTCTTAGCGCAGACACTTGCATGCCCACCCACCACCATATTTGTTAGCACCTCATTATTGCTCGAACGGCAATTTCTAGTATAAACGATCCTTTCCAAGTCCAGATAACTATTCAAAGTCAAAACCACCATTCCAGGAAAAGGCGACCATTCCAAGTCAAGTCGACCGTTTTCCTGGTCAAGACGACCATTCCATGTCAAGACGACTATTTTTCAGGTGAAGATGAATCATTCAAGTCAATGAGACAATTTTGCCTTTAAGTGATTAGGAAGCTTTCTGAGACTGGGCAGACTCCCAAACTGCTAGTCAACATTGTTAGAGCGGCACAAGATCTCGCAAACATTATACGATAGAGGTTTGAAAAGGGGTTTTAAACACAAAAATAATCTCATTGCATGCGTAACATGAACATTACAACAAATATAATGCAAAAGGTATGAATATTCATATTTCGGCTTCACAAAATTTCAAGGTGCTTCGAAGCCATATCATCTTCCATTAGGCTTACAAGACAACTCCGGGTACCGTGAGTCTTGCAAGCTTTCATCTAGGCATAGTCTTGAAGCTCTCTTGTTTCAAACACACAAAGAAGATGTGGTAGAAGATGGGGGTTAAAAGAGAGAATAGCTTAAGTGAGCTAGGAGAGAGAAGAGAGAGTGGGAGTATACATAAGCTTAAATGGAGTATACCTTTGGTCTTGTAGGCTTCAATCCACCATTGTTGAAGCTTGATCTTCAAATGAGTTGGATTTCTTCTTGGATGAGAGAGACTTGAAGCTTTTTGGAATTTCGGATTTTCTATAATGAATTGGGCAAAGTTTAGCCATTGTTTGTCTCTCTGAAATATCAAGGGGGTAACTTGCTATTTATAGGCAAACTACCTTAGATCCATGCACATGTATTATATGCGTGTGGCCACAATCATGTGTGACATGTTTATGGGCAAAAAAGGGTCATTTAATACATGCGTGAGGACCCAGCCCATAGTAGAGTGCAATGTGGCACTCTTGTACTTCCCAAACTTGGGATGCAAGATAACTTTTGTCTCGATTTGCTCAAAATAAGCGCGCATGTAGCTTATGCTTCCTTGTTGAGAACTTTTATGGTTGCTCTTGCTCAATATTCGTTCCATCCTGGAAAGATCCGAAGAAATCGAACGTGTTGGTGATGTTTCCCTATAGTTTCTCTTGAACTTAACGCCCTCGGGGAGCCTTAGATGATTCCAGGTGCTAGAGATGTTGTCTTGGAAAGTGAGCTTAAAAATAACCTCTTGGAAGTGTTTGTGAGACGCTTGGTTGGTTTCCTAAAATGGCCTTCTTTGATCCATGCAATCATGGCCTTTGGGAAGCGATCATCTTGATCGAAATGCATCAATAGAAAGCCCTGTGGACAAGCTTCAGGAAATTTCCTAATTTTCACATTTTGTTAACCATTTGACTGTGCGTTATAATTAGAGAATCGGGATCCAACACGGGAAATAGGAAGCAACTGTTATTCATTCCTTAAGGGTTGAAAAGTACCCTTCTTTGAGCAATTCAATCCCGACTTTTGTAAGCACCCATTTTTGCCCGTTCGGCAATCTCTGGCCCGACCGGGCTTACTTTCACACATCACATGCATATTCAGACTCTAACCTGCCTTCTAAACTCCAATTTAGTCCACCGATTGCTTCCCGGGCCCGTAGGACCCACTTGAAGCTAAATGACCATTTTGCCCCTGGGCATCCGAATGTCTCCGAAAATCACAACAGCTCTAGGTATCAAACTGGTAATCTCTTAAGAAAGCTGCTAATAGTATTTCTGACCTTCTATTATCTTTCTGGATCATTCCAAGTCAATTTCGGCAAACTCGGTGTAAAAATAATCGTTTTGCCCCTGGTGGGCCGGTCGCCTTTTCCAACCACACCAGTTCTGGGTATCAAACCGGCACTCCATTGGAGCGCTCTGGATAGTATTACCAACCCTCAAGTCTGCTCATGGATTGTTCCGAGTCCATTCCGGTGGTTTTCTGATCTAGTTGACCGTTTTGCCCCTAATAGCCTGTTTGACAATTCTGACCTTGTTTTTCAATTCCGTTACCACTGGAACACTATTTCAAGGGTTTCCATCCATTTTCGTCCTTCCGAACCATTCTTGGCCCTCCGAACCTTCCAGAGTCACTCCTAGTAGAGTTAGGCTAAAAAATGCATGGTAGTCATTAGGACAGGCACCCAAATCTTCTGCCTTGCATATCAAGGGTCGAAGATACGTTTCTTGCCACCCTAAAATATTTCCTAAGTGGCTAGTGCCACTAGTAGTGACGCCAATAGGATTTTAAGCCTAGCGCCACTACAGTAGGCACTAGGTCAATTTTTTGTCTATAAATACAGAGCCTCTTCCCTACGTGAAAAAGATCGGCAATCTAACTCTAGAAACTCTTTATCTCGATATACAGGCCTCGAACTCTCTCCAAACCCTAGCTCTCTTAGGCTTCTCCAAACCATAGCCCCCATACACTTTAACCCTAACAGACATACACTCAATACATGCTTATACGAGCCTCCAAACCGACCATTGAAGACTCAAGGTGCTACAATCTCAAAACTATCGAAGATCAAGGCGAAGTAAAGCAAATAAAGTGAATGAATCAAAGAACACACAAGGTTGGTTTTTTATTTACGTTTATGCGATTTTTCCCCCTTCTCTCTTCTCTCTCCTAACCCACTTAGGTTTTCTTCTATTTTAATCCCCTAACTTCTTCCCTCCTTTCTTGCATGCTTAAAACAAGGGAATTCCTGGTTCATGTGTAGGAAGAATAGTTGAAAGTCACTGTGTCGGAGGCTTTCCTTTAATTCAACCTTAGACCATGTGGATTCAGCCCTCTTAATTATGTGGTAAAGCATAAACCTTGTATGTTTACAACCCTACTTGCCTTGTGTATTTCATACTCATACATCTCTTCAAAATTGTTTTTTAAACTTGGTTTCAAGAACTTGCATCAAAAATCTTTTTCAAAACTTGTATTAAATTTCCTTTTTCCAAGCTTGTTTTAGAAAAGTGTTACATAAGTTTTTGGGTGTAAATCCTAAATTGTTTTTGTCAAAATCACAATTCTAAGGTGATTCTAGCCATTTCATGGTTAGGGTCGCTTTAGGAGAGTGTTATATTCAATGAGACCAATATGATCCATATTTTCAAATTTTTGTTTTTTTTAAAACCACAATCCTAGAATGGTTCTAATCTTCTTATGGTTAGAATCATTTTAGGAACGTGAGATATTTTTAGAAACTTGTAAAAGTTCATATTCCATTCTCTTTCCAAATCACTTTTTGAAAATCTCCTTTCCAAAACCTCTTTTTAAATCCTCTCCAAAAATCTCTTTTTAAACTTGCTTTCTAAAAATCTCTTTTCTTCAAAATCTCTTTTTAATCTTACTTTTCTTAAAACTCTTTCTAAAAAAAAAATCTCTCTCCTAAAAAAAACTCTTTCCAAAAACTTTCTTCAAAAGTTCTATTTTCTAAAAACACTTTTCAAGTTTCCCTCCTAGAAACTCCCTTCAAAAGATTTACTTTCCAAAATCTCTTTTCTTTGATTCAAGTCCAGCCCTCGAGCCAATGATTAAGAAACCCTAATTTCTACTTTGCTTCTTCATATCCAATCATAACTTTTCAAAATTCTGTTTTCTACATCGAACTCTTATGTTTCCTAAACCTCTTTTTTATGTCAAATCATATTTTCTAAATCTAAGTTTTTCAAATCTCATCCTTTCCAATTCCATGTCAAATCTAGTCTTCCAACTTACGAAACCAAATCCAATCCTCCGTTATTGGAAACAAAATCAAATCATCTCTTTTTGGAAATAGAAATTAAATCTTTCTTAATTCAATCCTTTCTTGATTCTAAACTTTTCTAATGTCAAACCTTTCCAAATTTCAAACTTTCCAATATTTCCAAATTTGAATCTTTCCTAATTTCTAAACTTTCTAAATCTGTCTTAAATCAAACTTTTCAAATTCTAAATCTTTCTTAGATTGAAATCTTTCCAAAACCAAAACTTTCCTAAATTTCAAAGTTTTCTAAATTCAAAACTTTCTTAAGTTGAAACTTTCTAAATCCAAAACTTTCCTAATTTGGCACTTTCCTAAAATAGAACTTTCCTAAGTTCAAACTTTCCAAAATTCTAAAACTTTCCAAAGTTCAATCTTTCCTAAACCCTAACTTTCCTAAATCTATTCCAAGTCGAGTTTTTCAAATCAAATCAAACTTCTTTTCAAAATCTTTCTTAAAATCCAACTTTCTTAATTCGAATATTTCCTTTTCTAATTCTTACCTTCCCTAAATCCAACTTTCTAAAATCAAACTTTTCAAATCTAAATCAAAGCTTCCTAATTCAACCACGTATTCCAATCTTAGGTAACCTAAACCCTATGACGCCTAAACCCTAGTTCAACCCTAACCCTTAGAGTTAGGAAGCTTTGACTCCTTTCTAAAAACTCTTTTCTAAATCAAGATGGTTTTCTAATTTCAAACTTCAAAATGCTTTAAAATCTATATCTTTCCAAATCTAGTCCAAGTTCTCTTTCAAGGGTCAAATCCTCTTTCAAGTTGAATTCTAGGTCTAAGTTCAATCTCGATTCCAATCTTCCATTCTAGGTTTCAAATCAAACTCTTTTTCTAGTCAAAATCTTCTATTTTCAATCGAACTCTTGTCCGAACTACGACTGATTTGATTCCCAAAAAAGGATACGTAAGCAACCCTCATGGGTGCGGTCATAACTTTTTTCAAGTTTCCAATTTCATAATTATTTTCAAATTTCCAATTTTGTAATTTCTTTCAAGAGTCTAATTTCATAACTTTTCTTAAGTCTCCAATTCCATAACTATTTTCAAACTTCTAATTCCATGATCTATTTCAAGTTTCAAATTCCAAAACCTATTTTCGAATCTCTATTTTCAATTTCTAAAACCTACTTTTTGATTTCAAATCAAGTCTTCTTTTCAAATCTATTTTCAAAATCAAATCTACTTTTCAAATCCACCTTCAAAATCAAAGTCTTTTCTTGCACATGCATATCATGCATCATGTCAACTTCTTTCTCAATTTTTTTTTTTAAAGTGGATAGTATTGGAAATATATTAATCAAAGATTCTAAATGGATGAACCTAGGGTGAATAGATATGTAGGTATCGCAAGGGCGGGATAGGGTAATAGCTTAGTGCATCTTCCCTACACGTAACCAACCTCCAAACCTAGATCACTGTTTTCAAAAACCAAATGGAGTTATTTTCAAAAAAAGGGGCTTACATTTTTTTTAAAGGTTGCCAAACAACCTATTTTTTAAAAAACTTTCTCTTGAGGAAGTTTTCGAAATCTTTTCAAAAACCTCAAGTGTAACAAGAGAGCACTGTGTTTTTAAGTGACCTAGCTCACCTTAATCAAGTTAGGTGGCGACTCCAAATTCTTTTTCAAAAGCCCTTAATCAAATCAAATTTTCAATTCAAACCTAGTCGCACTTGTCCTTCTAGGAGGATGAGTTATAACGAGAGAGCACTGTGTTTTTCTCATTTGTTTTATTCGAGTGCAAAAAATCGGTGCGCAACAACCTTCGGAGAATGTTATTAATGATCGAATTGTACCAATAGAAAGCCTATTGCTTAGGCTTCTAGGAATTCCTTAATTTGCATATTTGTCACCTGTTTGACGATGCATTTTAGCTCTGGAAGTGAAGGAAAAGTCAGCTTTGGAGAAGCATCTAGACACGCTTCTCAAAGCTTGTAAAGTGTGTTTCAAGTCAAGAAACTCACCTGAAAATGCTAGGCACTCTTTTCGAAGAGTCCTGATGAGGGCCAATTTAGCTCTGGATGCTCGTATGGTCTTGAAAACGCGCTCGAGTATGTAGGGGTAAAATGATCATTTTGACTAGAGCTTGTAGGACTAAGATTGGGATGGACTTTACCAGGCAAATAGGATGCGCCGGACTATCTAAAGACATTTTTAAAAGATGGCCTTACCATCTCGAGGAATTTCTACTTTCTCGACGTGTCGGTGTCTAGGGAAAAAATGATCATTTTAAATGAGGGTTTCCATATTGGGACCAGGGTCAATTTAAATGGTATATTAAACATGTCAGACTATCAAGGGATAGTATTGAGGGTGGTCTTATCATCTTGAGAATTTAGTACTGTTTTAAAGGACATGTCGGAGTGCCTCGTGGGCAAAATGGTCATTTCAATTAGGTATCACCAGAATGGGACAGGGGTCGATTTGAATGACATATTGAACATGCCAGACTGTCTAGAGATAGTGTTATGGGTGGTTTTACTGTCTTGAGTAATTGGTACATTTTCAAAAAAAACCGTGTCGATGTGCCTTAGGGGCAAAATGATCATTTTGACCGAGTATCTCCACAATGGGACTAGGGGATTAGAATGACATATTGAACATGTTGTACTATCTAAAGGCAGTATTGAGAGTGATCCTACCATCTTGAGGAGTTGGTACTTTCTCAAAAAACATACAGGGTTGCCTAAGGGTAGAATAATCATTTTTTACCGCGTCGAGCTAGTAGGCGCTGGTGTTGACCTAGGTTTATAAGTGTTTTCATCACTTCAATAGTTATGATGAATTGGTTTCCAAAGGCATCTCGTCCTTGGTAAACGTGCCATGACCAAGAGGCATTTTCAGTCTTTTGACATCAGATTGCTTGCACTATGCTCATGTTGCCTATTTGTAAGTGCTTCCGCCACTCCTGCAATTTTGCATTAGTTTCGGAGATTGTTAGATCTCAGCAAGCTACCTGCTGCCAAGGGGTATAACGAATATTTTACGTTGGTGGGCTAGCAGGCGCTAGAAGTGAAACATTTAAGTTTTGTGAGTTTTTTCGTCACTTCGACTGTGTTGGCGATTGATTCCGGAGATCACCCGATCTCAGGAAGCTTCTTATTTATGGCGTAGGTTTCGGACAACGCTTGGTCTCGAAAAACTGCCTGGAATGCAAGGGAATGCCAAAGAGACATTTTGACTATTTTAACTGAGAATTGTCAATCTGGCAAAAATATGGTGCTTACAGTTGTTGCGCCCTGATTTTTCGCACTCGAGAAGACAAGTGAGAAAAACACAGTACTCTTTCGTTAGAACACATCCTCCTAGAAGGACTAGTGTGACTAGGTTTGAATTGGAAATTGATTTGAATAAAAGCTTTTGGAAAAGATTTGGAGTCGCCACCTAACTTTGTTAAGCTAAGTTAGGTCACTTAAAACTAAGTGCAATCTGAAGATTAAACTTAGGATTTTTTTAAAAGGTTTTTGGAAAACTTTCTTAAAAGAGGGTTTTTAAGAAAACAAGTTGTTTGGTAACCTTTGAAAAGATTTAGGCCTTTTTTTTAAAATAACTTTGTTTTGGTCTTTGAAAACAGTGATTTTAGGTTCAGAGGTTGGTTACGTGTAGGGAAGATGCACAAAACTATCATCCTATCTCACCCTTGCGGTACCTACATGTCTTTTCGCCCTAGGTTCACTCATTTAGAATTTCCGATTAACAAATGTCCAATACTATCTACTTGAAAAGAATTTTAGAAAAAGGTTAGATATGATGCATGATATGCAAGTGAAAGAAAATGATTTGATTCTGAAAATAACTTTGAAAAGGGGATTTGAAGTTTGAAAATGGTTGTGGAAATTAGAAACTTGAAAAAGATTGTGATCATACTCATGAGGGTTGCCTACGTATCTGTTTATTGGGAATCAAGTCAGTCGTAGTTCGAACACAGGATCCGATTGAAAATAGAGGGCAAGATCATGGCTTAGGCTACTGAGGTCGACTCCATTGGCTAAGGGAAGCAGTCTAGGAGCAGCATAGATAGTTTAATATCTTATCTAAGAGGGCTACAAATAATTTAAGCTCTTATCTATGAGCTATGTTAACTTGCTGGCTAAGTTGAAATCGGTTGTCCCAGGTCGAGATTGAAAGACTGAGATGTCAAAATCACTGAGCTATGTAGTGCACAGGGATGCGCCTTATGGAGTTAGAGAATTGTTTTGATGATGAATAGCTGATGTGGTTTGTTGAAATGGACTTCTTGTGAGTTAAGTTGTGCTGGAGGTTTTGGATTTTTTACCTGCTCTAGTTGATTATGATCTGGATAGATGGCTACCGAACTTTCTCGACTACTGCATTAGAGTGTTGTGTTCGAAGACACCTTGGGACTTGAGAAAGCTTAGGGAGATGCCCCTTGAACTCGCATTTATCTCAGTTTTACGTTAGCAATATCAAGATATAACAAACTAATCTTTAATAAATGACTTAAGATATTCAGGTCTATTACTTTGCCATGCTGGGTTTAAAAATTTGTTACCAATGCAGGTTTGCCACAAGTTGGCATCTCTGGACCTATTGTTGAGGTGTAAGAGGTTTTGTTACTTTGTTAAGACTGTCTTGTTGCTGCTGCTTGGATTGCTGATCAAGGAATTTTTTATTAATTTAACCATTTTTGCCACTAGTGCCCTTGCTGGTTTTTCGGATGCCAATTTTACCATTTTTGCACTTTAGTGCCTCTTTATTGGTTTTCACAGAGTCTGTAGTTTTGTATCTTGTTATGACCTTACTCTTTTACCCATAGCGCCTCGGAGAGTTTTCACTATGTTCTCAAGCTATGTTTTTTCTCTTGATTTCTCTTATTTATGCTGATGAAGACGACTTCATGCTTAATGAGAACAAGAATATTGAATGCTTTGATTTGGAAGAGCGATTAATGATGAAATCTGTTACTGACTGGAGTCGCTACTTTGGTTGAAGATTGTTGATGTTACTTTTGACATTGAGCCTAACGCTGAGTTAAAATTTATGCTAGATAAAGCATTTCCTAGTGTAATCATCTTCCTCTGAAGAGTAATGATGGCAACGACTAATCTGAAAGGTTTTTATTTTGGACTATAATTTGGGCTTGGTTATTGGATATTTGAAAAGAAGGGATAAGGCTCAAAACATTTTTCTTGGCTTTTTAAGACCTATGATCACCTTGGACAGCTAGACTCTCTCTTATTGTTGTTCACTCTCTACTCCCCTCTTTTTGTTTTTGGATTTAAACATATCCCAGTTCTGGTGTTTCCTTTGCTAGATCTTCACATCTGGTTTTTTTTTTTTTTTTCAACGATCCCAGATCTGTTACTTTTGCACCATGGTGTTCTTAGAAATTTTCATTGTTCGATAGATTTTGTATCTTGCCATGCCTCACCTTTTTACTCACAGTGTCTTTCAAGTTTTCACTGTGTCCTTGAGGTCATGTTTTTTTTTTCTTGCTTTCTCTCTTGGGCACTCCATAAACCTATATCAGCTCTTTATTTCCCTTATCCTATTAACTCTATCTCGACTCATTGTAGGTGGTGATCATTAGGTTGGGTTTTTCGAAAGAAAGTAATTGGCTTAACTGGGTTTTGCAAATGGGATGCTTTTAACTATATGGTAGAGGAATTGATGGCCTCTCTTCATTTTAATCATTGCTATCATTGCTTTGTCAAAGTTTTTAGTTACACATAGTAGTGTTTTACCTAACCTGAGTTAATGAGTACTGCAAAGATTTCTTTTTCTGCCTCTACTAGGATCAATACTCTTCCTGCCATGACTTTGTGAACCAGGAACGGGTCTTCATAGTTGGGGGGGAACTTGCCTTTGGCTTTCTGCTAACTTGGAAGTGTCATTTTAAGAACAAGATCCCCTTCTTTGAACTGGCGGGGCTTGACTTTCTTGTTAAAGGATTTGGTGATGCATTTTTAATAGCATTGGGCATGGAAGATGGCTGTCATTCCCTTTTCTTCTAAGAGGCAAAGTTGTTTACACTGGTTTCTGATCCAGTCTGCTTCAGTGAGTTAAATTCCCATGAGTACTCGAAGAGAGAGGATGTCTACTTTGACCAGTAGGACTACCTCGTTGCTTTAGACCAAGGAGAATGGCAGTGCCCTAGTTGAAATTCTAATAGAGGCTCTATGTGCCATCAACGCAAAGGGTAACTACTCGTGCCAATCCCTATGGTGGTCATTTTTCTTGCGAGGGATTCTCTTGACTTTTTTGTTGTGTTGCTTAGATGGCTCCATTTGTTTGTAGATGGAAGGCTACTGAGTTATAAGGATTAATATTGAAAAGTTTGGCGATGTTTTGCCATTGCGTCACTGTTGAGGATGCCTACATTATCTGTGATGATGGACTAAGGGAGGCCGACTCTGCAGAGGACATCTGGAAGTCTTTAGGATCAAAAGATGCCATGCTTTAGATACCCTGCAAGTTTTCTTTTTTATGAAAAAGATTTTAGCATAACAAATAAAGCATTTCATGATTAAGAGTCATTTATTTCAGATTAGCCCGTTATGTACTTGATATTTACATGATACTTTGATAAGTTAAAATCAAAGGGTTCCTCCTGTGGGCCTTACCAATGCCTCCAGGGTCTGGGGACTTTAATAGATGGTTTGATCGACCAACTGCTTATCTTGATCCTGTTAGATTGTTGGAGCCTTAAGGAAGGCAGGGCAGCATAAGAGGACCAATGCGTAGGATTGAGGTATCCTCTTCAAGGAACAAGTTTCGATAATGATTCTTTTGAATAGATTGTCAGTCAATGATTTGAGCCAGAATCGCAGTTTGCTGATTCATTTAATCTTTTGGATAAGGACTTCTCTATACCCTTGCCCCTAGTTCTTTCTTGGGTTGGCACCTTCTGTCAAGCGACTAGGATAGGTTGGATTTTTTTCAAATAGCATGCTGACGAAGCTTTTTAGATCATGAGAAGTAAAACTTTGTTGATGAATTATCAATCCCTTCTGTAGGTTAGGCTTCTTCCAGTGAATGGACTTTTCTTTTCATGAGTTTTGAACTAGATGTGATATAGAAGGGTCTCATATGTTTGGTTGTGCTCTTGAGCTTGGAAAAAGAAAAATAAAATGCAATTAGCATGTGAAGTTGAAGGTTTTATGCAATGCATGCTCTATGGAGGTCATTTTTTTAAGAAATCTAGGCATGATGTTGAGTCCATTTTGAAGGTGGAGTTTTACCCCTATTATGCAATACAATACCTCTTTGGCATGGGCCGGTTGATGATTCTCTGTTTGGGGCAATCCTGCCTCCATGGATGGAGAGAGATTTAGGCCCTTCTTGAGACATGGTTCTATGCATGCCATGAATCCTTAGGTTGATTAACATGAGATTTGATTACTTCTTACTCTCTGCAGTTGATTGAATGTATGAGAATGCAATGACTTGAGTTTCTTGAAACTCTTGTCCTAGAATGGATATGGATGCAAAAGAATTATGGAGGTGAATATGTGAGTAGCATGATAACAGTAAATGAATGGTTTTAAAGACTCTCTTCTTGTCTTGCTTTTGCCTTCGATTTTTTTGGTACTTAGAGATGAGGGGGGAGGATAGAAGACAAGAAACAAAGTTTTTATGTAATGGATGTCTTAGGGGGAGACTAAGCATGATGTTTTTTTTTTTTTTTTAGCTCACTTTTTGGAGATAGGGGGTTGCCCTTATATGCAAATACCATACCTGTGTTTAGAATCATTCATTCATTCATGGGAACAAAGAAAAGGTAATAACCTATTCATTGAATTTGACCTTAAGTACATGTAATTGAAGTACATTGTAATAGGGGGAAGGGGAACATTTTCCTTAGGACCTTCACCTATCTAGTTTACAATTAAAACCCTAAAACTACTCTTCGAGTCTTCGGATTCTCATTTTTCGGGTTTGATGTTGAGTAGGTCATTGAGAGACCTTACCTTTTGGTTGCCCGTTGCCTTCTTGGCATTCCTGTCTTCGTAAGCGGAGAGGGATTAAGGCCCCTTTTTATGAAATGACTTGAAATACATGCCATGAGTCCTTAGAGTTATGTGGGAACCTTTAAGATTTTGGCAGGTTTTATGCAAGGTGGAGTGAGCTTGTTGCCACTATCTATGCATTGATCATATGCGTGAAAATGCAATGACTTGAGTTACTTTGAAACTCTCATCTTAAGATGAGATATTGAATGCATGTACGTGTATGCCAAGAGTATAGGGAGAGAGAATGCAAATGTAAAGTAAATATACATGCATGAGCATTTATACAATTATTATAACAGCAGGAATAGTAAAAAATAAAAGAAAGTAAAGCAGTCGCCCTTTCCTCCATGGTTTTGAAATTGACGTGCGTATCTTAAATCCAGCAGATGTGCGGCTATGTATGGTTTCTACATGAGCATAAGGTTGAGAGTTTATTAATGCTTCCTAAGAAGGCTCAATTCCTAAATCTTTAAACCTAGGTCCACTCCCTGAGGTGGTGCCATCATCGGTTGGTGATTCGAGCGGGGGAAGCATCAAGAGGTCGTAGGCTAAGAAACTGACACAGCATTCGCCCATAACCACTATACCATTCCCCCTTCTAACTAGAAGGGACGTAACCAGGTAATAATCAAATATGCAAATGCAAGTGAAGGTGCAGTGTGTGTGTGTGTGTGAAATTTTGAAAAACCGAGAAAAGGGCCCAATAACTCCCATCCATCCTGTCCATTCCATCCTACTCATTCATGGCCTACATGGTAGTTAATATGACATAAAATAAAATGTGAACAAGGGTCCACCTACAAAAGAAAATGCATAAAGTCAGTACCAAATGGCAAACTTAAATGCAAGATAAAATGATTGAATATAAATTGAATGCAAATGATGACATGTTTTTTGAAAACAAATTTGAAAATTTTGATTTTAAAAAATTTAAAGTGGATAGAATTGGACAAATTAATCAAAGATTCTAGATGAGTGAAGAGTGAAAAAACATGATAATGGCCTAACCCTATAAGTGTCCTCAGTGGAGTAGCTAGCTGTCGCGCCCCGATTTTTCACATTTAAGAAGACAAATGAGAAAAACAGGGTACTTTCTCGTTAGAACTCATTCTCCTAGAATGACGGGTGCGACTAGATTTGAATTGAAAATTGATTTGAATAAGAGCCTTTGGAAAAGATTTGGAGTCGCCACCTAACTTTGCTAAGGTGAGCTAAGTCACCTAAAACTAAGTGCAATCCAAAGATTAAACTTAGTGTTTTTTAAAAGTTTTAGAAAAACTTCCACAAGAGAGAGTTTTTAAGAAAACAGGTTGTTTGGCAACCATTAGAAAGATTTAAACCTTTTTTTAAAATAAGTTTGTTTAGGTATTTGAAAACAGTGATTCTAAGTTCAAAGGTCGGTTACGTATAGAGAAGATGCACAAGGCTATTATTTTATCCTGCCCTTATGCTTCCTACATGTCTTTTCACCCCAGGTTCACTCATTTAGAATCTCTGAATAATAAATGTCCAATACTATCCACTTTAAAAAGAATTTTAGAAAAGGTTAGATATGATGCATGACATGCAAGTGAAAGGAAATGATTTGATTTTAAAAAATAACTTTGAAAAGGGGATTTGAAGTTTGAAAAATGTTGTGGGAATTAAAAACTTGAAAAATGTTGTGACCGCATCCATAAGGGTTATCGGCGTATCCCTTTATTGGAAATTAGGTCAGTCGTAGTTCGGACACCGGGTCTGATTGAAAATAAACACTTTGGGGTCTTGTTTGATTTGAAAAGGCACTTTGAGGTCTTTGGAGAGTTTAACTTGAAAAGGGTTCGATTTGAACTTTGATTGGAAGATTGGAAATTAAACTTTGATTTGAATCGAACATGATTTGGAAAGATTGAATTGAGTTTTGAAATCATCTTAACTTGAATTAAAGTTTGAAAACCATCTTAGCTTTGGACTTGAGTTTTAGAAAAGAGTTCAAACTTCCTAACTTTAGGGTTAGGGTTGAACTAGGGTTTGGCCTCCTAGGGTCTATGCAACCTAGGGTTGAAACATGCACTTGAAATAGAAAGGTTTGTTTTTACAAAGTTTCGAATTACGAAGGTTTTGAATTAGGAAATTTCTATTTTAGGAAAGTTTCCTTCTTAGGAAAGAATTAATTTTGAAAATATTTGAATTTGAAAAGTTTTGAATTTAGAAACATTTAAACTTAAAAAGATTTGAAATTTGGAAAGATTTGAAAGTTTAAAATTGAGAAAGATTTGAAAACTTGAAATTAAGAAAGTTTTGAAATTAGGAAAGGTTTGAAAGTTTAAAATTTGGAAAGGTTTGAAAGTTTAAAATTAAGAAAGATTGAAATTAGAAAAGATTCGATTTCTATTTCCTAAAGTTAAAGATTGGATCTTATTTCCAAAAATAGATGATTTGATTTTGTTTTCAAAATTACAGGATTTGATTTGGTTGGATTTGATTTGGTTTCCTAAATTGAAAGATTTGATTTGACATAGAATTGGAAAGGTTGAATTTTGAAAATCCTGGATTTGAAAATCTATGATTAGAGGCACAATAGAAAGTCATGATTTTAAGAAAGGAATTAGAGTTTCCTAATCATGGATTCTAGAGTTTTGACTTAAACTTCATGATAAGAAGTTTTTGGAAAGTAGATCTTTGAAAAAAAGTTTTTAGGAAGTGAATTTGCAATACTATTTATAAAGAGGTTTGAATATGGACTTTTGCAAGTCACTTGGATATCTCACTTTCCTAAAACGATTCTAACCATAAAAAGATTAAAACCATTTTAGGGTTGTGATTTTGACAACAACTAGAGTTTGAAATATGGACCATAATGATGACATTGAATGTAACACTTTCCTAAAACAAACCTAACCATGGAATGGTTATAATCATCTTAGAATTGTGATTTGGATAAAAACAATTTAGGGTTTGAACCCAAATTTGGACTTTGATAGTCATATTAAATATAACACCTTCTTAAAACAACCCTAACTATGGATTGGTTACAATCACCTTAGAATTGTGATTTTGAGAATAAGTTTGAAAAAAAGAGGTTTTGAATGCAATTTTGAAAGAGAGCTTTGATACAAGTTTGAAAACAACTTTGAATGCAATTTTAAATACAATACATGAACATGACAACCACAATGCAATAGAGTCATGAATATACAAGGTTAGGTTTCACCACATAATCAAGGGAGCCGAACCTATACCGTCTTAGGTTGAATTTGAAGAAAGCCCCCCAGCACGATGACCTTCAACAATTCTCCTTAGGCATGAACCAGAAAGTCCCTTATTTCAAGCATATAAGAAGAAGAGGTAGATGATGGAGATTAAAATAAAAGAAAACTCAAGTGGGTTAGGAGAGAGAAGAGAGAGGCAGGAATTACATAAACTAAATAAAAAACCTACCTTATCTTCTCCTTACTTTGATTGCTTTGTTTGCTTTGCTTTCCTTGAACTTTGAGAGCTTTGAAGATGTAGTACTTGACCTGTAATGGATACTTGGAGGCTTGGATTGGAGGGTATAAATTGTATGAAGGTTAGGTTGGAGTATATAAAGGCTAGGGTTTGAGGGAGCTTGAGAGAATTAGGGTTTTGAAGGAACTCGAGCTCTGTTTTCAGTGAGGCAGAGTTTCTGGACTGATTTTGTGGACCTCGAATATGCAAGGGGACCTCGAATACGTAAGGGGAGGGTTTTATATTTATAGGCAAATTGAATAAGAACTGGCGCCAATTGCAATGGCGCTAGTGTTTTTTGAAGCTTGGCGCCACTAAGAATGGCACCAGACCATTCATTGGCTTGGTGCCACTAGTAGTGGCGCCAGCCACTTAGGCAAGTTTTAAGGTGGCAAAAAGTGTATCTGTTGACCCTTAAAATGCAAGGCAAAAGATTTAGGCACCTATCCTAGTGACTACCATGCAATTTTTAGCTTAACTTCACTAAGAGTAATTCCAGAAAGTCCGGGAATGATCTGGAAGGTTTCGAGTAATTAGACTCAGCTGGAAATGGACAAGAACCCTTGAAAGATTGTCCCAGAGGTAATGGGCTTGAGAAACAATGCCGGAATAGTTGAAAATGTTAACCGACCAATCAAGGGCAAAAGAGTCATTTGAATTGGAAAAACACTAGAATGGATTCGGAGTGACCTGTGAAAAGGCTTGAAGGTTGAAAACACTATCGAGAGTGTTTCTAGAAATTGCCGGTTTGATACACAGAGCTAGTGTGATTGGAAGAGGCGACCGGCCTACTAGGGGCAAAACGGTCATTTTGTACAGGGCTTACCGAAATAGACTCGACATGGTCCGAAAAGGTATTAAAAGGTTGAAAATACTATTGAAAGCATCATCGAATGGTAACCGATTTGATAACCATAGCCGGTGTGGTTCTTGGAGGCGATTGATGCATAGGGGCAAAATAGTCATTTTGATTGAATATTCTCGAAATCGATCTGGAAGCAATTGAAAAGCACTTGAACATGCCAGATTATCCTTAGGACAATCTTGGAAGGAGCGGACTTACTACTCTGAGGACATGGATACTTTCTCGAGAAGCGTGCCAAAAGGGCCCAAAGGGTAGTTTGGTCATTTTTTTACCAGAGTGGGCTAGCAGACACTGGTGTTGACTTGGGTTTTAAGTGTTTCCGCCACTCTAACGGTGTGTGACGAGTTGGTTTTCAAAGGTATCCCTTTCTTCGATAAACGTGTCACTACTAAAAGATGTATTCGATCCCATGACATAGGGAGTTTGTTGGCAATTCCTAATGTCGACTTGTTTGAGAATGTTTCTGCCACTCTGACGGTTATAATGTTTATAAATGTTTCTGTCACTCTAACATTGCACATTTATTTCGAAGACTGCCTGATCTCAGTAAGTTGCAAGATGGTCTTATCGTCTCGGGGCCTTAGGTACTTTCCCAATCAACATGCCAAATAATAGACATTCTATGTTGGTGGGCTAATATATGCCAGAAGTGAACCGCTCTACCATTTCAGGGACTTGGGTTCCGTCCCGGTCGACAAGTTTCAAGGGACTTACCGTTTTGAGAAATTTTCTCAAAAAACATATCATGCTGGATGGACGTACCATCTGAGGGATCAACTTTCTTAAAAGACGTGCTGAATTGAGTTTGATTGACTTGGACTGGGATTGGAATTGGAATTGAGATTTAAATATGGACTTACCATCTTTAAGAAGACGTGCCAACTGGAATTGGACAGAGTAATATTCTAAGGGAATTTTTGTCACTTTGCCTCTACTGCGCTCGGCAGGCCCGCAAAGCGATTGATTAACTGGATTGAGTTTGAAAAGCCAGCTTGAGCTTGAATGTATCTGTGTCGGTTTAAATGTGAGTTCAGTCAAGTTAGAAATTGCCGAGTGGGCAAAAATAGAGTGTTTACAATAGCCATATTTCAATATCCTTTGGCATTGAAGGAATTGCACGACTTAAAAGCTCTTAGAAGTTTAAAACCTTTTGTTAGAATGACCATTCCCGCTTTTAAGAGTGGGAATGGATATTCCATTTTCTGATAAAATGATAACATAATACAAAACTTAGTAACATTGTCAAATTTCTTAAAAGAAAATAAAACATGCTTGGTAAAGATTAAATTTTATTTTTTATTTCAATAATTCAATAACAATTTTAAAAAGTTGAAAAATTTTGGAAAAATATTCTATTTATTTTTAAAACAAATTTTCCTCCCTTCTTTTTGTTTGTAACCTACTACCACCATCCATTGTTGTCGCCACCACCACTACCTCCTATCGCTACCTACCACTGCCACCATCATCACCCGCTGCTACCCACCACCGTAACCATCCCCACCCGCTGCCACCCACCTCTACCCCACCGCCATCACCACTGTTGCTGCCACCGCCCCCTTTCGCCACTACTCTACACCACCCACCGCCACCGCCACTGCCGCCACCACCTTAAAATGGAAATAAGGAACAAGAAACATTCCTGTTGTTAGAAGAGCATCAAATCAAGTCTGATTGCAAAACGCAATCACAAATGTTCAGGAGAAATATCCCAGTATCAGAGGTGGAAAAGGAGAGCTGTTAAGGCCAAAGAGCAAGAACCTAAACAATATTGGTGGTGGGACACCACTTCTCGTACAAGATATCAAGTGATATATAGCCACGGCTATCCACATCCAATTGGAAAATCTTCGTCATTAAGTTGGCCTGAAAGATTCCACAAGACTAATCAATCAATGTCTAATATTGGATTTTCTAGCCATAGCAAGGCTTCAAAGGTTAATAAATGAAATATTATACATTATATTAGTATATAATATCGTATTGTCATATTATGTACTAAAATTTTCTTCTATTATAACATTATTAATTTGTCTTACCAAATAAGATAATAAGAATGATCCTTCCATTCTCACTAAGTAAACAAACAAAAGAATGGAATGATCATTCCATTCCCTTCCATTTTCATTCATATTTCATTCATTTTATTTGTTTGTACCAAATATAGCCTGAGAGTCTTGAATGTGTAAAGAGGATAAGGACACTGAGTGAGCTAAATTGGAAATAAAATGCAGCTAATGAAGTGAAAAAAAAAAAAGGTCACCTTCTTAAGTACCTAGTTCAATTTGATCAAATGGGCTAGGTGAAATGCCTTTTCCTAGTTGCAAAAAATTTCAAGACGAGGTGGAAATTTCTTTTGGAAACACTTGGGTGTAAATATAAAAGAAAACCTCACCATCTAATAAAAGCAAGGCAACCTACCCTCCAGCTGATACAACCAAAACTATTTGATAAGTAAGAAACAGGAGATCATAAGCAAGATAGAGGGGAGCACATCCTTAAAAATTATCATATTTCAGAAGATTCAAAAGACAACACATATTCTACACATTCCACACATGTTAACATTTTTCTCTTCAATATAATTTTAGATTTTCTGTGAACAGGTCAAAGCAATGGTTATGCCTCTTCTTCATATGTACATTTTTGACCGACAATGTTTGATAACTAACCTTTGCATAAAAGAAAGAAAGTTTGTTTATTTTAAATTCCTATTATCCTGAAAAACTTTATAGAGACATGCTATTGTTCAAGCTCTGATTGAACCATTTGTCTCATGAATTACATGATAGGGCCAGTATTTATTTACTTCACTTTGTTGTTTGTACTCATATTTGTACTTGATGGAATAATTATGCTTCCTGTACCAAGATTGACACTACTAAAAAATGGCCCTTTTGCTTCGGAAGTTTTTGCGACGGCTCTTTTGCTGTCACAAATGTCTTCTTTTGTGACAGCAACATACCCGTCACAACAGGTCGTCGCTAATTGCATTTGTTACGAACATTTGCGACGGTAGATATATGGGGTCGCACGTATAGCTTTTTGAGATAAGTATTTACAACGGGATGTTAGCCGTCGCTAAAGGTATTTATTGCGACGGTAATTTGCGATGGCAAAATTGTCGTAAAGAATTTTAATCAAAACGGCATCATTTGATTAAAATTCTTGAGCTTACCCTTCCTCCTTCATTTCCCCCCCTTTTCCCTATAAACCCTAGCAGCACGAGTTTCAGTTCTCTCTTTAGAAAGACTGTGATGTTCCTCTCTCTCTCTCTCTCTCTCTCTCTCTCTCTCTCTCTTACTTGATCCCCCTCTCTGATCACACCATCGCCACCTCCTCCGCTGCGCCGCACCGCCGCCTCCTCTGTTGCGCCGTACCGCCCCCTCTGCTCTCTGTTGCGCCGCCTCCACCTCCGTCACACCACCACCGTCTCTTGTGGCTTAAGGTATGTTCTCCTATATCTCTTATTATTTGCATTACATCTTTGAAATATATTCCTTGGCTGTACTTCGAAATTCAAGAACCCAAAGTAGCTAAAGAGATAATCAAGCAATCAAAATGGTCTTTTCTTGGCTGTGTTAGAAACAAACTCAATTTCATCTCTAATGGATATGTTCAATACTAATCTTTGTTTTGGTATCTACATATGAAAATGCAATTGCTTGAAGTTAAATGGCTAGCTAAATACTCTAGTTTATACATACTTCAAAAGTGTAAAAGTTCGGTATCTACATACTCTAGAAATGTCTCTTTAACTTTTGATGCTTATTTCATTTTTTAGCTCTCTTGTTAGCCTGCCATGTTCCTTTAGTGGCAAGCCCCCCAATCTTTTTCTATTTAGTGTTGGAATTTGGATCACCTGCTCACATCTACACGAGCCAAAAAAAGGAAAAAAAAAAAAAAAAAGTTTCCATACCACTTGCCCTAGTTTGAAAAGCGTCTGCAGATGATAATTCAGGAAGATGAAAGCTTGACAACTACTCTCTCACCAACTAGCACTAGGTATGTACAGTCTAGGTCTATCTCCTTCTCATCTCAAGCTTGGGCCATCGCCTGCTTGAACAAGTGGCAGGCACTTGATTCTAAATATCTATATATTCTAGGGAGTTTAGGTAGATCGAGGTGACTGGTTGATTATATAAATATATATATATATATATATCTTATAGTTACGGCTAATGAAATCCTTAAAAGAGATCATGTTTTGCTTCGTTTGTACTATTGTACATCTACTGAAAGCATCACACCGAATACACAAGGTGAGTGAGTGGCTTTACTGTACATCTAAGGGGCTGATTGGTATTATAACTACAAATGTTAAAAGGTTAAAAAATGTTGTTGGCAACAGTGTCTCTTGTTTATACATATTTCAAAAGTGTAAAAGCACTATTCAAGGTGTTCTATATGGCCAAAAACTACATGTTCTCTATGGCAACAACGATGTCAACAAATAACTTGTGGCTATGATACCTAAAAAGTGGAAACTCTCAAGTTCAAGCTTATTTTTTTCTTTTCACTGTCAACATAAATACACCAAAATCAAGGGCTTTAGAAAGCAAACTCAACAAAACCTCAACATATTTTCACATAATTTTACCAAAATCTCAACATATTTTCGCAAAGCATTGTGTTTTATGATCATGTTAGGGTGAGTGTTTGGCTTTATTAGGAAAATAACAAAGACAGCCTGGAAAAGAGACTAAAGCATGGATGAGACATTTAGGCTGGAGATAGAAAGGTGAAAGGGTGAATGAAAAATTATCTCAGTCGTTAAAATGTTTTCAAAATAAAAATCAGCCTTTGGATACAATTGCAAGAGATAAACATTTTCAAAATCTCTGATGTGTTTTATTAGATAGATGCCACGTAGGACAAATGTCCCATCAAGATTAAAAAAATGTTATGTTTTATTATATAGATATGCAAGACTATATCTTTAATTTTTCTCTAAACATTTAATTTAGTATATAAAAGTGACTAATCTATTCACATTATTCAAACAAAACATTAGAGGATTTTATTAATAATTAAGACTAGAAACATGACACAATTCTTTTTACATAGCATGTTACATGGATTATCCTAATAAACTACACCACGTGCAAAGCACGTGCTCCACTAGTAGTCCCAATAAAACTAAGAGTGTTATCTTATAAAAAATAAAAAAGTTAAAATGACAGAAAAATAATAGGATAATGTTTCTTGTACTAAATGAGTAGAAGAAATGTATTTTTTTTTCCCTAACATTGTTTATGATATTTCTTGCATGCATGCATACATACATACATATTTATATTTTAGTTACCTCATGCTTGCATGAGTTAATTGAAGTATAAGCTTATAACCTTAGACCGGTTCAAGAATCTTGATCAGAGTTTGTGGATTTAGCTTTGATGAAATGGTTCTTGAATTGTCCAGTTTCGGACAGTTTGGAAATGCAGAAGTCTATATGGCAGTTAGTGGCTCACCATTTCAAATTGTTTATCTTTGAGGGTTATTCTGTGCGGTAGTTCCTGTTGTTCTCGGCATACATACTAGATATGGCGTATATCAATACACTTTATCTGCGTTGTGTACGTGAATAACTACGGAAAGATGCTGCTAGATTTTCCTTGGAGATGGACAAAGTGGTTTAAGCTGCTTTATTCCATATAGAGTGTGTATTCCTGAATGAGATAGGACCACCTACCTTTTAAAGTGGAGCTGGATGGATAGGTTTCACGATGCATGGGCATTTTAAATAGATTATTTTTTAGTTGTTGTGGTGGATAAGTAACGTTGTCGATGTCAGCATGTGCAGAAGTATGAACAAGAGTTGGATTGATTTAGGCAATAGGCTATCACCAGAATATGTTAATGAGATCGATGAATTCTTGTCATTTGCATACGCCAGCTGGGATAAAATTTCTATCGTATGGTGTCCGTGTAGGAAGTGTTTAAACCAATATCATAACCCACGAGATGTTGTGCGTAACCATCTTTTAAAGAGTGGGATGTACAGAAATTATAAAAATTGGACAAGTCACGGAGAAACCCATCGTTCTTTGCAGTCTCACAGGGAAAATGAAGTGTTAGTGGAACCTGACAGTGGTGCTAACATTAGGGATGACATGGTTGGAATGATATAAGAGGCTATTCCATATGTTGGCATAACTTTTGAGAATGAACAGGAGCAAATAGGTGCAAATCAAGAAACGACTGACTTTTTTAAACTTTTGGAACAAGCACAGACTGAATTGTATCCAGGTTGTCAAAAATTTACCAAATTGTCCTTCATTGTTCGCCTTTTGTATATGAAGGTGCTACTCTTTCACCAACTAGCACTAGGTATGTAAAGTCTAGGTCTCTCTCCTTCTCATCTCAAGCTTGGGCCATCGCCTGCTTAAACAAGTGGCAGGCACTTGATTCTAAATATCTGTATATTCTAGGGAGTTTAGGTAGATTGATTGATATGTTATTTGAGTTATTGTGTGAGGCTTTCCCTGAGGGAATCAATCTTTTGAAGAACTACTATGAAGCTCGTAAGATAACTGAAAATTTGGGGTTCATGAACGGTCTAGGAACGGCGTGAAACTTGGTATGTAGCACGGTTTAGGCAATGATGACGTGTGGGAACAAATGGCACGGTCGCCAGATTCCCGGTTTGGGAATTATAGTATTTTTTCTAATATTATAACACTTCAAGTTTTAAAGTTCAAGTTTCGGCATTTTGGGGGCCAAAATCCACAAACGGTCTAGGAATGGTGTGAAACTTGGGACGTAGCACGGTTTAGGCAATGATGACGTGTGGGAATAAATGGCACGGTCGCCAGATTCTTGGTTTGGGAATTATAGCATTTTTTCTAATATTATAACACTTTAAGTTTTAAAGTTCAAGTTTCGGCGTTTTTGGCCCAAAATCGACGAACAGTCTAGGAACGGAGTGAAACTTAGCACGTAGCACGGTTTAGGCAATAATGACGTGTGGGGACAAACGGCACGATCGCCGGAGTCTCGGTTTGGAAATTATAGCATTTTTTCTATTATTAATAACACTTTAAGTTTTAAAATTCAAGTTTCGGCATTTTGGGGCCCAAAATCCATGAACGGTCTAGAAACGGCGTAAAACTTGGCATGAAGCACGATTTAGGCAATGATGACGTGTGGGGACAAATGGCACGGTCGTCGGTGTGAAACCCTAATCTCATATTTTCATAATTAGTTGAATTGCATCATAAACGTAGTTAAATTAGTTTATTTAATTTAATTTACATCTATTGCATGGTTAATTATAAATTGTGTGTGCCACTTGTATCATTTTATTAATGGTAAGTTAAATGGTTAAATGGTGAAACATTGGTGAGTGGGTATAATAAGTGGGTGTATAAAATACCTAAGGGGGGTGAGATATATATTATTATGTTTCTAGTGAAGTTAATTGAGAGGAAGGGAAGGTGTCAGTGGAGAGAAAGGGAGAAAGATGACAAGAGGGGACAAGGAGGCAAATGAAGAAAGAAAAGAAAGAAAAAGAAAGAAAAAAAACAAGAATGGTGGGGGGTGAGTGGTCTAGCATGATGGGGGAGAGAAGAGAGAAAAGATAGCTGCCATTATAGAGAGAGAGAGAGAGAGAGTTATAGAGAGAGAGAGAGAAGCTTGGAGAGAGAAGGAGCAATCGGTGGAAAAGAGGAAGAAGAAGAAAGGAGGGGAAAAATCTAAGGAAGCTTTCTTGCACTTTGTTTTCCTCATCTAAGGTGAGTATCATGCTTGTTTCATCTTATTTTCTCTAATTATTGTATGTTGTTGTATGAGTCATGCCATGGAAGGAGGAGGAAGGAGGTGAGATCTTCCATGGTAAAAACTTAGAATCACCCATGGCAGCAATAATAGAGTATTCTCTATGAAAAGGCTACTGTTTAGAAATATTTCGACCTAGATAAAAATTTTGATTTGTGGCTAAATTTTTGAACACTGTAAGTTAAAGTTATGAGGATCATTTGGGCTTTGGATTCACTTAAAAATGTTATAATTTTGAATTATGGTGAATTTTTGAAATGGGACTGTCTCTGCAGATTTTTGATGCCCAGATCTGTAACCTCTGGTTTGACAGAGCATTCGACCAAGTTAGAGTAGCCCAAAAATTATGAAATTTTTACTGTATCTAGGATAAAGGCTGATGATAATCTGTACACAATTTTAGATCATTTAGATATCGTTTACCTATGTTATTAATTTATCAAAGATAGACTATTTACTGCTGAATTCGAGTTTCTGTAGCACTGCCCTGTATTTGAAAATACCAAATAAATACTTAGGCATGTTCAAAAAATGTACAATTTGGTCTGGATACTCTTTGATATGTCTAGTTGGTATTTTTAAAGTTTTATAATTTTTTGGCATAAGCTCAAGAAGTTATGTCCAGATTATGAAGCCTGTGTCAGTTTTGGCAGATTAGAGGACTTAGTGTATTTTGGTATTTTTCAACTCTAGCTTTACATTGGGAGTGTGATTGAGATTAGCATATGGTAGTTCTAATGTATAATTTCAGTGTTATAACTTGTTTGTATGGACATTATAGCTATGATTATTGGAGTATACATTGAGTTTCCTAAAGTAATACGGTTGTGGTGATAGGAGCTAACGGAGAACAAGATCCTTCAACGTCAACCCCGAAGTGATCTTTGACATAGTGTGTGTGCAGTGACAGGTGGGATTATAGGATAATCTTATTCATATAGAAGTGAATATATATTTCTTGTATTATTATCTATATTGGTGTTAATTGTGGGATTGTAAAATTTTGAGATAATCTTATTCATGTTAAATGCATTGTTTATTTTCATATAATAGTGGTGAATGCATATGAGGTGTTGAAGGTGTTTATATATGAGGTGAAAGTGGTATTATATGAGAAGTTGATGATTTTATATATATGGTGGTATTGCATACCATTCATATTGTATACCTTGCATTGCACTGGAGAGAGTTAATCACGGTGGGTTAACCAAGGCTTAGTCATGGTGGACTAGCCTAAGGGTGCCACGGTGGGCATTCCTTAATAACGCGCCATCAATATATTGGGCCAACGTTATCTAAAATTGCGCGCACATGTAGGTGATACATTCATTGCATTAAGGCATCCATGATATATATATATATATTGATCATTTCTACCGTATACGTTGTGGGTGTTTATTATTATTCTCTATGAATTCGATTATCTATCGTGAGCATGTTGATAATTAGCTCACACCCACATAGACTGTCTTGACAGGTAACTTGGAGATGACGGTTTGGTTCACTGCAGTCTCGGTCCTTGCCGTGGTGGCAATCATGTCGATGTTAGAATGTCGAGTCTCGGGGCTTGGGAGAGCTTCATTGTCTTACTTTCAGTTCATGGTTGTATTTTATATGAGATGTTGGGTTTTGGTGTTATGTTTTAACTTTGTATAATGGTAAAGAGTTTTGTGAAAGGATGTTGATTATTTTCTAGTGGTAATGTATTTCCTTTGGAGAGTTTATTATATTTTCCTCATTGTATTATTTATCCCGTATATTCCGCTGCGTTCTTTTATTTTCGAGTATGTGTTGAGGTGTCGTTCGCAGGCACGGTGACCTGTGCAATCACACTTCACCTAATGTGACATAATTAATGTCTAATTGGGTTGGGGTGTGACAGCCGAAGTCCCGGTTTGGGAATTATAGCATTTTTCTAATATTATCACACTTTAAGTTTTAAAGTTCAAGTTTCAGTGTTTTGGCCCAAAATCCACGAACGGTCTAGGAACGGCGTGAAACTTGGCACGTAGTATGATTTAGGCAATGACGACATGCTGGAATAAACGGCACGGTCGCCAGAGTAATTTAGTTTCTTTTGGACACTTTAATATTTAAAGTTTGATTTATTTTACACAACTTATCCAAATATTGTACTTATGATTATAGGGTAGTATAAAAGTAAGTTTGCTTAGTGCGGGGCTTCCAAAACTCAAGGTGGCAGAGGGACTACTTATAAGTATAAACCCATTCACAGAATTGGATGGAGAATCTTTGGGTTCAAACTTTTACAAAGTGTTTGTTCAAACTGCGAGAAAACCTAACGTTCATTTAGAAAGATCACGCCATGACATTGAAACTGTGGGAGAATCGATTGACCAATACGTTGCATGGAAACCTGATGATGTAAATTACAACTTTATTTATTTATTTTTTATGGTTTCATTAATGATATGATATTGTATATATGTTGCCTAAATCAATCATGTTGGTAATTACTTTATTTTTATTTTTTCAGGTTATTGAAAAGGATTAGGTTTGTCATGATGATCGAGATTGAAGGGGCTGTTAATGTTTTACTTCATTTTGTATTTTGCAATACTGGATGTTTGGGTACACTTGGATATTGGAGTTTTACATTTTAGGAAAACTTTGTTGCATATATTTGAACTTCAATTATTATGTTATAGAAAAACTATAATTCTAATTTTTGTAATATTTTTTGTGGATATGGATTATGAAATTTGGGGAATCAATGTTTTTTTTGGTGAATGAATTAGTTATATTATTTTATGTGTAAATAGGAATTTCAAGGAATTCGGTGAATGAATATTTTTTATTAATTAATTTAGTTATATTATTTCATGTGTATACAGGATTTTTAGGGAATTAAAAAAATATCAAATTTAATATAATTTATTAAATTTGTTTTCCACTTTTTACGATGGTAGGTAGTTTTTTGCGACGGCAAAGGCTGTAGCAAAAGTTTCTGAATTACCTACATATTTGTTCTGACGATTCATATGTGTCACTAATAACATGCTTTTGTGACAACATTATTTTTATTTGCGACAGGACAATATCGTCGCTAATATAATGGAATCCTGCGTCACCCACTTGCGATGGTTGATGCCGTCGCAATAAGACTATTTGCGACGGATAATGGCGACAGCACTCGCTCGTTGCAAAAATATAGTCTGTCACGGAGTATTTACGGCGGTGATGATGTCGTCACAAAAGGTAATCTCTCGTCGCACAAGCCGTCGCAAAAAACTTTTGTGGCGCCTTTTTAAGCGGCACCCAATTTGCTATTGCAAAAGCTCTTTTGCAACGACGTTCTCTCTTTTGCGATGGGAAAAACCCAGTTTTTTTAGTAGTGTGACTTAAATTTTGGTGAAAAACACAAAATTGAGCATGAATTTGACAAACTTAGGAAAAATAATTCAAGTTAACTACTAAACTATCAAATGAATAATATGGATATTGTACTAAATATCACTTCAACACAAAAATCCAATAATCATCTTTGTTAGTCCTAATTTTTATGAGATTTATTGAACTTAATTAAAGAAGTTAGAAAAAGATAGAAAAAAAAATGGACCAAGGTTCTAAATCATCAACAATAATGCAATGATTAGACATTTTGAACTGTTCTAAAAGTAATAGTCAGGCCATTAAACGTGCTCGCTTCCAGCAACGATTCCATTAGATCACTTTTTTTTTTTTTTTTTTTTTTTTTTTGGTTTTTTTTGGGGGGGGGGGGGGGGGGGGGGGCTCTGTTACATTTGTGAGCTGTGGTCTTGTGAAACAAAGGGGACATGGAGTACTGAATAATTTCTCACATGAGAGACTCACGAATTCATGAAAGACTTTTGCTTAAGAAAAAGGCTATTATTTTATGTGGCAATGAGTGTTTTATTTTAAAGTAAATAACTCTTATCTAACCACATCATTTTGAAATTCAGCTACCCTCTAAATCTTAACATCTATAATCCTCTAGACTCGGGTTCTTTACCATACAATGTTTTATTTATTAGTTATTGAAATAACTATGGTCATTTTAAACTTATTTGCAGGACATGGTTAAGCGTTACTAACAATGATGCCTTTTAAGGAAAACGTTATTGCTAGTGATGCTTTCATCTTTTATTTTTGTGTATGTTTCTTTTGTGAAAATGATAGTGAAAATTCAGAAAAAAAAAACATAATTTTAAAAGTATCTTTACTATTGACGCTTTTAGTTTAGGACTAAAAGCATGAATATTACCGACACATTCATTATAAAAGCGTCAACGGTAATGACGCTTTTAACCGGGATAAATACCTATGGAATGCCTCCAGATTTGTTCTGCGACTCTTCTCCCTTTTCTCCCTCTTCTTCCTCTTATTCACTTCTCTCTTCATCAAATCCACTTCAGATCTTGGGAAAAATCGGTGGTTTCTACTATATTAGTGATTGCTTAACAACACTAATAGTAGGTAAGTGTATTTGTGCCACTTCCAGGAGTTAGGGCTCACTCGAAGTGTCAATGTGAAGGCCACCATTGTTAACCAAGTAGTAGCTCACCAAAGCTTTCATCGCACTCAAAACTTGACACGTAGTACGATCTAGGCAAACAGAACCTATGGGCACTGATAGCGCGTCCATCAGAGTTTTGGTCGCGAAGTTAGGGTACAAACTATTTCATAACTTATAACAATTAATTTTTTTTTTACTAATATAGAAGACTCATTGCTAATGACGCTTTAACTTAGCATTGAAAGTGATTGGCAATGACACTGTTTTTAACAAAGTAATAAAAGAATTAAAAGTGTAAACTTTAATGACACTTTTCATTAAAGCGCTGAAAATTGACATAGCATTGACGCTTTTAGTTTATTTTTTGAATTTCTTTTTCAGGTCACGAAATGAACAACAGCAAAAAAATAAAAGCTATAAGCGTTAGCCTTGTTTGGTAATATTTTTTTGAAAAAAAACAAAAAACAATGTTTGTTTAAATTTTTTGTTTTTAGTTTTTTTTACAATATTTGAAAAAAGAAAACAAAAAACATTAAATTGTGTGTGTTCTTTGTTTCCAAAATATTGCTTCGGTAATGTTGGTACAATAGTAACCTACAAATGACCATCACTGAACCACTATAAACACATAATAAAAAATAAAAACTGATAGCGTTACCAAACGGGGCTATCAGTAGCATTGACGTTTTTCATAAATGCGTCAATGCCAATGATGCTTAATCAAGGTCCTGTAAATAAGTTGAAAATGACCTGTTACTTAAATATCTATTAAAATAACCCTATTTTGATAAAGAGCCCTCTAAACTCTTTATCTAATAGTGCCATGTTTACATAAGACTAATCTAATAACGGCTTTACAATTTCCAAGTTGTTCAATAATTAATTAAGATAAAATAAATACAAAGTGACATAAATTAAATCTTTAAATAAATTTACAACTCCATTCGTCAAATCTTTGGGCTAGGCTCCCCTCAAAATATTAGCATCCATAATTCTCCAAACTTTTTATCTAGTAAAGTCACGTTTATATAAGACTAATCTAACAACTTTATAATTTATCAAACTGTTCAATAATTAAATAAAATAAATAAAAAGAGATGTAAATTAAATCTTTAAACAAATTTACATCTCCGTCCGCCAAATCTTTCACCGACTTTCATAGGAGAAAATTCTTTCCCCACTACAAAAACCTTCTTTCTCTCTCTCTCTCTAAACTTACTCAACTTAGGCTTCAAATAACGCTTGTGTGACATAAAAAGTCAATTAATGTTCTTTTACCGATTTAATTTTCATTGGACCTCCATTACTTGCGGCAGGTACTAGCAGTAGGATCATGAAGGAAGGGAAGCAGAGAATGAGAAAGATGTCTGTTTTCAACGTTTTCTTCTTTAAGGCGTTCATTGAAGCCTAGGCCTCAATAGGATTTTTTTTGCCTAATTTTTTTAATTTATAAGTATAAAAGTTAAAATTTTCTGGGCTATTTTATTTATTTATTTATTTTTATATATCTTTAATTTATAAAAACAAAAAAAAATTAATTTTTTTTATTTATAAACACAAAATGAAAAAAGCTAAAAATTTTTTTTTACCAAACGAATCCAAGCAAGATAAGAGAGAGAATTGAGAGAGCGTGTTTGTAGTGGAAAAAGATTTTCTCTGATTGAAAGATTTGGTGGACGAACATTTAAATTTGTTTAAAGATTTAATTTGTCTCTTTTTATTTATTTTAATTTAATTAATTATTAAACATTTTGACAAATTACAAAGTTTGTTATATTAATCTTATCTAAACGTGACATTATTAGACTAGAAATCTAGTCATTTATAAATGCTAAGGTAGAGGTGGAGAGCCCGATTCATCCTGTATAAATTGTGAATGAATTTTTTTTATTTGTATATAATTACCCGTACTTAATTAGTTATGCGAGGCCATTGTAGAGCAACGTGCAGGGCTGTTTCACTTCATTCATTGAATTTTGCTTTTACTTCTGCTTCCGCATCTGCTCCGATACAAAGTGACGAAAAAAAACAAAAGGTGCTTCTGCCAGACAGACGCACCCACAGACACACGTCCACAGATACGTACATAAATACATACATGTTTAAGACTTTTCAGGGTAGAGTCTGTAGACTATGGAGAGAGAGACGTGTGATGGGAAGGAAGCATCTTCTTCAGAGACTTCTTGCTCTCCTGAATTTCAAAACAATTGGATTGGGTATGTTCTATGTACCTTATTTACATTCTTTGTTTCAATCTCAAATGTATTGCATACACATATTCACAATACATATTTGGTTTTTAAAACAATCAGGGCTCAAGATTCACTCAAGAGAAGATTAGTCACAGAAGATGATTTCACATGGAAATTACCCACGAACACAGCAATCGGAGGAGGAGGAGGAGAGTGTGAACCTGTGTTGAAGTGTGTGGGTGGGGTTGATATTAGCTTCTCAAAGGATGACCCTTCCATTGCTTGTGGTACCCTTGTTGTTTTGGATCTCCAGACTCTCAAAGTTGTCTATGATGATTACTCTGTCGTCAGGCTCCATATCCCTTATGTTCCTGGCTTCCTTGCCTTCAGAGAGGTCAACTTACAAAACCCCCCCTCTTTTCCTCTTTTTAGTCTTTCAACAGTAATTCTGGTGATATTCTTGATCCTTGCCTTCGGAGAGGTCAACAATTTGTTTATATGGTATTCCTGGTCATTAATTTGATTGAACAATTACTCAAGTGAGAAACAATTTTTAGTTTTTGATGTATTCGATTGTTCTCTTTGTCTTAGGCCCCAATTCTTCTAGAGCTTTTGCAGAAAATGAAGAACTGTGCTCATTCCTTCTATCCTCAGGTGCTTGTTTGTCCTTTGTTAGATCTGTTGTATTTGTTTTCAATGTGCTCAAAATTTGAATTTCATTCACCTTTTGAAACTTTTAACTTGTAAGTTATCTCTGCTAAACTTTTGAATGATAATGCCTTTGACTTAAATTTACACCAACTGCTCACCAATGCAGCTATTTTAAAAGCTATTCAGGTAAATACATCACTTACTGAGTTGCTATACGTATACTAATTTTCCCCACAATTTAAATTCATATGAGTCTTGAGCCCTAATACAGGTGTTCTCATGGATGTTGACAGCTGTTGATGGTTGATGGCAATGGATTACTTCATCCTCGAGGCATGTGTTCTCAACACTAGAGCACCAGATAAATCTTTTACTTTTACTTCAAACAAGAGCAAATGTTTCTCTTTGATTGATTTTTTTTCTTTTTTTGATAAGTAAAAGTTTCTATAAAGTCAAGAAGAGGGTGAACCCTGAACAAGCAACAACAGAAAAACTGCTTATATACTTACTGGCATGTACAAACCATCCAAAAAATCAAGCAAAGAAGAGAAATAAAAGGGTGTACTCGGACTCTACCAACAAAAGAGGGAAATGAGAATAGGATACTCCTATAATTTGAGCATGCTAAACTTTCTAGGTTCTCAATCATAGTGACGAAATCTTATTCCCCTTGTGGCATTTGTAATTTCCAATCTCAATATCTTCCTTCACAATATGTAAAATTAAAACATATAATATATTTGTCACTCCTGGTATGCATGAAAAAAATAGCATATCTGGGGAAAGGGCAATACTGAAATTGTTTTTGGATAGTATGACATTCTATAATGTTCAATTAAAAGTATGGTCCCATACAAAATGGAATGGCAAACCAGGATTCATTTGACCATCCTTAGATAGTTGGAGAAAAGGCTTTGTTAAGTTGAGTTGTATGCATATGCATGACAGTTTTGCAGGTATTAAAAGTCTACTGCTCATGTAAACTGTTGACTTGTGGATAGGTTTTGGTCCATTAATAACTTTAATGCAAAAAAACAAAGAGATTTCCACGGTTGCTAACTTTTCAATTTGGATCAGCTCCTTAATTGTCATGGGTCCATCTCTTGGCTCAATTTTGCAATATGATTATATGACTTTATTCTGCACTATGAATATGACATTGGTCTCTTTGGAACCTATGTTGAAGAATTTTTGTTAAGTAAACAATATTTTGAGTAGTTCATGCTGTTTAGGAGTTTTCACGATCAAGTCTTCAAACTCTATGTTTCTAGATGTAGTTTGTTGTGAGTGCCATATTATTTTAACTTTGCCTTTGTCAGTCTTCGTCTTAATTTAATCATGCAAGAATAATTAATATATTCCTATTGATTTTGGTGCAATGCTTAAGTTCTGATCAATTAAGGTAATTTAAAACTTCCCATGTTTTTTCTTTTCCAAGATACAATGTTTCTCTCACTTTCAAATTCATTCGTTGAAGTTCTCTAAACCAAATTTGCAGTCCTTAAGTTGAACTTTGGCTGATGGGGATTTAAGAAGTGTGGGGCCAAAACCTTATATGTCCTAAGAAGGAGAAATCTTTCTAATTCTACTTTTGGTTGGTTTGAAGTTCTGACTTGTTGTTCAAAGAGGCTGTGGAGATGTAAATTGAAACTTTGAGAAATCTTGGATTGCTTCTGGAAATAGGCCAAACTAAAATGAGCTAAAGTTTTTGCCTACTGCTTAGCCAAGAGTCTGTTAATATTCACAAGGTCCATTTAGATTCTAAACTTGGCAGTTTAGTTTCAATTATACTTGACAATGGCTTAATTCACCATTTAATCTAAGTTGTGCATGTTTAACTGATTCAATGGATCTATCTAATATATATAGTTTACTTTGCTGGAGAAAATTCTAAACTGCAAATTTTCTTTTGCAGGCTTTGGCTTGGCTTGTCATCTAGGTGTTCTAGCTAATATTCCTACTATTGGAATAGGAAAGAATGTGAGTTTTGACCTTTTCACCCGACTCCTTTCTATCTTTTCTTGGAATTGTCAGGAGTGAACCAACATTTTGCGCCACAGGATTTATAACATTTTATTTCTCTGATTATTTCATATATACAATTCTATGAACTTGGTTCCAGAAATCCCTTATTTTTTCATTTATTTATATCTTCAAATTATCATAAAGTTCTGATATTTTAACAATGATAAATTTCAGTTACATCATGTTGATGGTCTTACCAAATCTAGAGTGAGACAGCTCCTTGAAGCCAAAGGAAACGACCCTGAAGATATTATCACCTTAAGTGGTGACTCTGGGTGCATATGGGGAGTGGTAAGGGATCTAATATGAGTTGTTTCTCTCTTTCAAGCATTACTAAAATCTCTTAGTACATTGCTAATAATGTCTTTTCATATGACAAACTGAATTCAGGAATCAGTAATTCTTGTACCATTACAGAAGTTTCCAACACATTAAAGCAACTTCTGCTTAAGCTTGCACACCTTAATTGTTCTTTCTTACTTTGTGTTTTCTATCTCTTTTCTTTTTAGATTGTAGAGGCAGTTCAAGTTAAGACATTCAAACACTCATGGCTGTGTGGTTTTGTGAATATGACTAACATGAGCATTATAGTTGTCAAATCTTACTCGGCATTTTGGGAGTATATTCTGAATCTGTGATTATATTTTGGCATTCTAGTACTTATCTTTTGGAAAAGTCCCTCTTAGTGACAAATGGTTTTGGTTATGACCTGTCATACAATTGAAAAAAAATCAAGTGGAGGAGTCAAGGGCTAAATTAGAATATTTCTGCTAAGTTTGTTGACAAAATTGTAAAATAGCGGCAGCAAATGTGTTGGTATGATTGGATGTTGGTGATTGTTATTGTATTGGTTTTAGCTTGTTTTGTCTATTGCCATCGGTACGGCCAGAAAGAGGAAACTTATCCGCATGAATCTCTTTCTAGTTATATGCGACCTTGACAAAATTCTTAGACGTTTTTATTTATATATTTATTGGTCTTGGAAAAAGATACTTGGTATACTTGTTACATGAATAAATTTATTGGAATTCGAGGAGTTGATTAGTGTTTAAGCTTGCATCCTAGAGCGGACATCTTCATAGAAATTTATGGACTGGAGAATATGAATTTTGCTTCATTTGGCTTTTCTGGATTTTAGTAAGAAAGCAAGGATCTGAGGTGTGCATTTGGTTATCTCAAAGAATGCTTTTCAAGATATGTGGTTTTGGAGGTAAGAACAACAAAATAGTTTATCAGTAGCATATTGGTTGATATTTCTTGTGAATACTTGGGATAATCCCCTGGAAAATGCTTCATCACATATGGTTTGCAGTCTAGTAAAGGTATTGGCCAGAACTTTTCCCCTCTCTGGAGAAGTGCTAACTTTTGCTGGGTTTGCCCTCTGAAATGGAACTCCAGTAATCTAGTTGGTGGTTACTCTTCCAATTAATAAATGGTGTAGATTAGTCTCCTATATTCAGGTGCAAAATCTATGATTGGTAGACTGACTAGATGGATGATATGTTGGCTTAGCTATTCACTCCGACAATCAGATGTCTGTGACTCTGAACCTTGAGAAGGGTATGTTCAAGCAATGAAAATTTAGTTCTTTTTCTCAGGTTTGGAGTCGGTGCTCTTTGAGGTAAAAGGTTTAGAAGCCATAACGCCCTTCCATTTTTTCTTAAGCTTTTGACAATAGTTTTTATCCTGAATATGTCTTAAGCTTTTGACAATGGTATAGGTAATGCTGCATATGCCATATGGATGAAGTCTGTACTAATATTGCAAAGAGATTTTCTCCTCTCTGGAAAGTTTTAAATTTCAATCAGTACCTTATGGTCAATTCAAAGATCATATGGTGCTTGCTTTTTGACAAGAAACTCTAGGAATTTAGTCGGAGGTTATTGTTCCAACGAACAATGGTCTTGATTGTCTTCTATTTTTGGTTGCAATTTCTAGGACTGCTAGATTGACTCCATGGACGATATGTTGGCTTAGCTCTTCACTTCGTACTTTGGAGGTCTGTATTTATTTGGACAATACATCCCAACTGTGAAAATCTAGTAACTTTTTGCAGTTCATTTCCAGTACAAGTTTGGGGTTGTGCTTTTCTGAGTTGTACTGGAAAGCTAATTCAGTTGTTGTTCCAGCAATTTTATGTGGTTTGGAGCTAGCTTTAGTGTTCAGCTGTTGTATTATATGGTCTGGTTGTTTTCTCTTGGCACATAGAATTAACTTTACTGTATGAAAAATCATATCTAGAGTTATTTGTAAATCCCTGACCTATTGAATATTCTTTTCTTTACTTTGGCTTTGTATATTTTTATTTTTATTGAGCTCTGACGGACATATCACTCCCGGAAGGAATCCTATCTTTCGTACTTTTTTTCTTTTTTATTATTCTAATTTAATAGTCTTTTTATCGAATAACTACATCCTCCAGCTCGAGGTTTTAATTTCCTAACAGTAGTACCTTCGTTGACTTCGGCTTTACTAATTATTAAATTGGTTTCGTTGGAACCCTGATTGTAACTAGCATTTGCTGCTGTGCATAATGTCTCAGCTAACATTATCATCAGGCAAATATGCTATGGTGTAATCCATTCACAAGATTTACAAAGCAATGCACAGTGAGTCACGGAACTTGATTGATCTCATTTGTTGGATAGTTAACCAAATGTGTATCACTCTAATACGAATGAAGAATCATCTCCAATATGGTCAACTAATTACTATTTGTGTACATTCATCTACATTGTTTACGTTTACATTCATATGGACTACTGTCAAATCTGAAGCCCAAAAGCTTGGTGTCCTACACCGTGGTTTAATCTTTGGGATATCATACTTTCTCCTCTGACATTATTTTCACAAATCATTTGAGCTATTGCAAGCAATGTTACAGTGGGCATGTGGTGCACTTGGGTACAAAGATGGTGCACAGTGCACCCATAGTACCTCGCCTTACCAAGCTTGAGGATTAGGTGCCACTTTTTGACATATGTGGTCAACAAATAAGTTGAATTCTACATTTGCAATTCAGCCTGCATTTTTGTTTTTTAGCTCTCTAATCTGCTGTATGTAACATCTGCTAAAGAAATATGCTTTCTCTCCCTCACTCCCTTTGTCTGCCTGTCTGTCTATGACTGTGAGGAATGATGATCATATAATATGTATATGTACAGTTAAGTTATTCTCAAGTAAGCTTGCTTAATTCCTAAGGGGCTTTAATTATATGGCCTTTTTTCAAGAGGAATAACAGATATGTATATATACATTTATACAATAATTATAAAATGTTTAATTTACGTAAATTGGGGAATTAGAGAATGATAACTTTGCTTAAATATAAGATGAAAAAATTGTCTGTTTATGCCCTTAAGATAAAAATGGCCTGACTTTAGAGATGAAGTATCAATCCTATGGAGTTAATATTTAGTGTTCCATGTCTGGAAAATTTAGGGCCACTCTTTGGGTATGCAGACATAAGAGACTCGGGTTTGGTTAGAGTGCGGTTTGCTCTCACACGACACTCAAGCCTAGACCAACGTGCCAAGTTCGATAGCATTTTGAGGCCATTTAAGCTATCAAGTTAGCAATATACTTTTTGACAGTATTGGAGTTCCCATGGAATATCCTTAAGGGACAGCTTTTATAATATCTACTAATTTATGGGTCCCATCAAGCAAAATACACGAGATTTATGATGTGGCATATAAATATGAGTTCATTTTTTTTTAATGTTTTACTGCTAAATGACTTGCTGTTCTTCTATATTTATGCCATCCTTTGTTATTTATGTTCCAAAGGTTAGAAGCAACACAATTCCATTTTTAGTGCAATTTATGCAGGCGATGCGATCTACTCAGGGATCATTTAAGCCCATATTCATTTCAGTCGGTCACCGTGTATCTCTTGCTACTGCCATCAAAATTGCTCAACTGACTTGCAAATATCGTGTGCCAGAGCCTATCAGGCAGGTAGCTTCCTGTACTTCTTGGTTGTTTGAAAAATACTCAGTGGTACACCCTTGTATAATTAGCTGTGCCTTTTATTGAAAACAAAAGTGGAAGCTAGGTACAAACTGGAAGTGTCAGCATGCCTCATATTATTTTACTGCCAATGCTTTTGTCTTCCATGTCACTTACAAAATTGATATGCTAAGAATCCAATAGAAACAACTCCTTGTTTCAGTATGCATGTACTTTGGACAGTATTGCCCCCAAAAGGGATTACCCTGGAAGTTATCGGCCAGATCTGAAAGTTGATACAAATGTTATTATTTACCTTGTCATAAACCATCTTCAAATTTTATGCTACTGTTGTCATTTTATTTCTATTAAGGACTTATCTACAGAATTGTCATTGATTCCGAAATTAAATTTATGATACAATCATCTGCAACACGGGTTTTTATATAGCTCCACAAATTTTTATAATCCAAATTGATGGGTCAAATTTAAGATTGAAAATATATTTTGTTATCAAATGAAGTTTTGGGCCTGTTTCCATTTTAGGATTTGTTGTTCAGGGACAGTGTCAATAATTATTGGGTTGGAAGATCCCTTAACAAGAAACTGATTGGTTAAAGTTGCTGCCATTCTTCCATAAGAGGAATGTCCCACAATTTGGTATCAGATTTTAGTGAATCAGATTTCATTCTGTTATGAGGTCAATGATCACAGAAAATGGATTATGACACTAGAAAGTTGCTAAAAACAATGTCCAGCTTCCATGTGTACTGAGATTGTTGGCTGGACATGTTTTCCTTTTCCTTTTTTTTTTCTTTTCAACCCTTCCTTCTCTTTTCCTTTTTTTTCCCCTCAATTAACTCTATCTATCAGAATTAGATTATTTTATGCACGATAATGGTTTTTTCTTGCTATGAGATCTAATACATCATAATTTCTGATTCCCTTATTCTATCTTAACTGTAGGCTGACATAAGATCCAGAGACTACCTCCGGAAACATCAATGGGTTCATTAATACAATGTGTGTGCAGATTCTTTGCTACCTGGTAGGTTAATTATTTGTTCTTTCCTTTTGCCAGTCAGTAGATAGAAATATTGCTAAGAATCTTAAAACATTAGTTGCTTCTTACCTAGCATGTAGAACAAGGAGATTCCATTTTCTGGAAGTAGAGATGCATGGGGAACGATGGAAGTGATGAAAACTAGATAGCTTCTACTGTTTTGAATTGCAAGTCAAAGCAAGCATGAGTTTAAGTTCTAACATTTTTGTGAACCTACCTAACTGTCATCAAGGCTAGTTGAATTGGCTCTAAATCTATAAATATATTTTTACTCTAGTGAATGCAGTATCAGAAATGCCAAATATTAAGCAATAAGCTTATTGAGTTAAGAATTCTCATAGGACTAAAAATGGAATGTTAAAATCAATAACATGAAAAAGAAGAATATGACGACAGGAACAAGTTTTTACTATTACAACAAATATGGACCAAGCCTACTCTAGGCTTGCTTTGAAAAATTGCTAATGGGTCCAGCAAAATTGTGCTCCATGAATGTGCCTGTCTATAGCTCTCCCTAAGCTCTGGAAGTCTGAGCTAAGCTAGGCAACCTGCATTCTCTAAGTGATAATCATTTTTCATATAACTTCCTTCTGAAGAAATTGTTTTTGGGGGCATTGCTTATCAAAACTTTTTTTTTTGGGGGGCAAATTCTATTTTATTACTCTGCCTTTTGGTGATTTGACAATCATGGATTTCTTGCTAAGAATTTCAGTTAGCAGAAGATGATGTTATAGTGTTAGTGCACTGCTGGTGCAGTTGGAACTAGTAAAGGTCCCATGTTTTTTTATTCTAGTTGATGGTAATTGGCACTACTATAAAGAGGGAGGAAGGGTCCATGGAATGAATTTCTTTTTCTTCTAAAAACTTATTTTAATTTATTATCTTGTAATCAACAAAGAAGGGCATATAATTATTTTCAGATTAGTTATAAGCTTCATTTGCATTTTTCACATTTTGAATTCAGGTTGTCCCCTATTTTATAAGAATAGAAGTATGTTTAAAGTGCAAGGGTATACGAAAGGGGGCTCCTTCTCAGTTCACTCTTTCTATAGTTCTCTATGTGGGATAGGGGGCGTGGTTGGTCTTCTGTGGAAAGGCATTTGGAAAACTAAGGCTGCCACTAAGGTGGCCTTCTTTTTTTGGACGGCTTCTCTTGGGGCAATTCTTTATTCGGCTAATTTGAGGAAGGGGAGATAGTTGGTGACTGATTGGTGCTATATGTATAAGGATACTGGGGAGTCAGGCAATCATCTCCTTCTTCATTGTCCAGTGACAAGAGAGGCTTGAGGTTTGCTTTATTCTATTTTTGGTGTGGAATGGGCTATGCCAGATTCAATGGTTCATCTGTTAGCTTGTTAGAATCGTAGCTGCCCCGAGAAGGTGAGAGAGACATGCCTTGATAGCAGCTCCTCATTGCATAATGTGGAGCATTTGGTGTGAAAGAAATCGTAGAGCTGTTGAAGGTGTAGAGCGTTCAGTTCATTGCTTAAAGGGAATTACTCTTGGTTCCATGAGAAAGGATGCTTTTACTTCTATTGTAGTTTTTTTTGGATAAATTGTACATGCCTGTAGACAAGGGCGGATGCAACAAAGGGTGAGTGGGGGCAGCTGCCCCTACTCACTTGAAAACTTCCACTATTTTTAATTTTGTTTATTTATAATTAATTGGCCCTAGGATATAATATAGTGTATTGCCCACTGAATTTTTCAACATCTACACTTGCCCCTACTAATTTACTGCCATGTGGCAGAATATATTACAGTAGCAACAAAAAAAATTTGGTAACACCTGTAGGTTTTTTCTATTGAATGTTACTTAACCCTCATAATTTAACACAAAAAAACACAAGCACAACCTACACTCAGTATTTTATTTGATTAACCCAAATCCCTAAATTTCAGCCTTCTTGTTCTCTCCAATGCCACCCAAATCTTCAAGCTTCTCTTGCAGGTTTCGAATCCTAGCAAATCTCTGTGTTAAACTCTCTTCCATTGCAAACTCTCTTTCTCAAAAACTCCTCCACATTGTTGATGTAACTTGGTAAGTAGCATATCAGTATATCACCCACCAAAGCATCAACTATCAAGGAAGTCTGGTCTCTCATTTTCAATATAAAATTTAGGCCTTTTTTTGGGTTTTCTTGAGCCCCGCCCGCGGGGGGTTTAAGTCTGGGGTTTAAGTCTGTAAGTGGGTTTTTGGGTTTATTCACAAACTTTATTTTGCTGGATTTATTTGTGTATCATAGTTCATTCAATATGTTTACACTTTCTCTATAGATGTAATATACAATGAAAATGAATTGTCAATTAGGAAATAATTTTGGCTACAATTTAATGTAATTTTTGCCCCCACTAAACAAAAATCCTAAATCCGCCCATGCCTGTAGATATAGGCTGTTTTTTGTTTCGTTGGTTGTAGGAGGTTTGCCCCCTTTCATCAGGGTTCTCTTAATATATCTTCTTAGTACTAATCAAAAAATGAAAAAAAGGGTATATGGATATATTCATAAACTTAGTTGCTTGAACTCCTACGCCATGTCAAAGAGCGTTGAATTCAACCCTCTACCTAATTTTAGCACCGGAAGTATTCACTTTGTAGAAGTTACAAATATGTGAAGTCAAAGTATAAATGAAGGTGTGCTTTAGAATTTGGTAATAGCAAAATCAAAGCAATGAAAATCAAACATTTTCATAGAAATGATAGATAACTTATTTATTATTGGGTTTAACCACTCCAAGTAATTATTACTTTTTCTTTTTCTTTTTATGGGAAATGAGAGGAATATCTATATACAATATAGAAAAGGAGGCTGCTATCGTCGAGGTTGCGACAAGTGGCTCATTTTGAGTGGCTTTAAATTGTTGTTTAAAAAATAAAAAATAATTGTTTGGTTGTCTCTTTAATTCACTATATATGTATTTAATTGTTTCATTATCTCTTTGGTTAGTGCATGTACTTATTTTTTTAGACTGATTCATTGTACTTATTGTTCAATGTATTTACCTAATGCATTTATGGTGTTTGTGACTGATTGTAATTTTCTTTGTTCATTTATTTATAGATGTTAGTACATTATTTTAATACATTTATGTCTATATTTATGTTAGTACATGTATTTTAGGTTCATTTATATATATATTGATTAATACATAAATATAAGATTCATTTGTATTTGTTTTGGTTCATGTATTTTATGTTCATGAACATATATTACATTCATGTAAGTGTATAGATTACGACATATATGTGCATAGATTATAGAAGAATTATTATTAATATATTTATTTATTTAGATGAAATACACAATTGAACACAAATAGTTAGATGAATATACAATTAGTTTACATAAATGGTTAGATGAGTTAAACATAAATATTTAGATGAATACACAATTAAATTAGGTAAAATAAACTATATAAAATATTAAATAAGAAATATTTTTATATTTATTTTATATATAAAATCATTACAATAAAATATAAGACCAAAAAATTAAAAAAAACATATTGTGCATTGGTCATTGTCGCTGTGATTGTGATAAGTGGCTTACTTTGAGTGTCTTTTTATGGTTTTTTACCTTTGTTTTCTAATTTATCTATGTTATCTTCCCTATGCAAGCAACACTTACAAAAATAAAAACAAAAGGTCAAATCACTTCAACAAAAAAAGAAATTAAAATTAAAAAACAAATCTTGTGGGTGGCGCTTTTTTTTTTTCGGTTGTTTTTTTTTAATTTATTTAGGTTCACTTCCTTGTGCAAATCAATAAGTAATTATCAAAAGATATTACTTCTTTTGACATTTTAAAATTTATTCTGAAATAAAATGCATCCTTTTTGTTATTAAAAGTTGTAAAAGTTAATTAACTATTTTCTTAGTTTTCCAACTATTATTTTAAGTACATGCATTATAAAAATTAAGATTGTGTCTACATTTAATAAGAATTCTAAGAGTCAATTGACTATCTTTTTAATTTTCTAACCTATAACATCAAATACATTTTGAAAAATTAATTGGACTATCTTCTTAATTTTAGCTTTAAATAAACGCGTTCATGATACTTAAAATAAACTGTTTCAATTATTTAAGTTTCGTCTGCAACTATAGGAGTAGTTGATAATTTTTTTACTCTACTAAAAATATCTTATATATATAGTAATTATTAATCAGCCCTCTTTTTCATTACTCTCTTTATGCGAATAATTAATTTTTATTTTTAGAGTTGTTACATTTATGTGGTTTATATATTTCATAGAAAATTATATTATTTTTAGAATACATAAACATAAATAGATAATACAGTTAAGTATACTAAAATTCAATTTACGATAAGCCTATCTGGGTTAGTTAAATTATATAAAAACTTTAAAAATATGACTAAAGAAATTATATTCAGTCTTTATTTAAAATAATTGTCGTTAAACAATGGGTTTAAAGAGGTATTCCAATGCACGGGACAAAAACTAGTAATAGAGTAAAGGGGGGAGCTCATAGGGAATGACTCTGAGTTCCTTCCACTGAAATAAGAAGGAAAGAAACGAGTAAAACAGGGCAGCTCCCATCAAGCAAAAGGGCCCCATAGGTATAGAGATGATTGGCAAGATTGCGGATGTTATTGTTGAACGTAATTTGCCTAGGAACATAACTAAATTAAGAGCTAAGTGTATTAAGTAAGAAATAGTTTGCCAAGTCAAAAATTGTTTTGGTCAAGGTGTTTAGGTAATGCATAGGAGGTTGGACTTTTGTATCCAATGTTTGGCCTAGTTGACAAACTACTTGATTGTGTGCCTAGTTGACAAACTATTTAATTGCGTGCCCAGCAAGTTTTCTTTTAAAATAAATAAAGAATTATTGAAAATTAGAAAACTTACTGGGCTGGTGTTGAGGCTTTGACTTGAGCAAGTCTTCCTGTGTGTTTTATGTTCTCCTATTATGTTTGCTAATATGCATGACATCCTACCAGCATGTTTTCCAGCATTCCTCTTGTTTGTGTCTCCATTTGTGAGGGGGTCGCACATGAGGGAGGGTGTTGGAGCTTGATATACATTGTTGGGCCCATATTATGACATACTAAGCTTTTGAGTCAGTTGGTTAACATCCTGTAAATGGACTGAAATTTAATTTGTGTACTGAAATTTAACATCCTGTCGGTTAACATTCTTACTTTGTTTACTCCTTTAGTCTTTACTTATTGAAAATAAATTATAGGATAATATCTATAGCTAAAAGCGAACTATGTAATACGTAATTGACACGTTAAAATTTTCAAGGCAAAATAAAAAATTTGAAGGTTAAACCCAACAAATCTACAATATGCCGCTTGGAATGATCAGATGTGTATGACCATGTGATTTACTGTATTGAACAGGTGGATGAAATAGTTTTTTCTTCAGTAGTCCAGGCTATTCAAATTAAGTGGCATAAAATCTCTGAATTGCTTTGACTATTGGATATCACTTCTAGTCGTATTCACCTCTGTAAATTTGTCAAATTTGTCAGACAACTTGAGATCACATGACTGGACAATGGATTTTATTGTAGGCCTGTCTGGAGAAGTTATTCAGTGCTCCTGGATCACCATGTGGCCTTGTTTCTCCTCTCACTATACCTGTGGATCTGGCGACTATGTGAGAGTGTTGACGGGCCCAACCCATAGGTATTTCAAGAGTAGGAACAAGACTACGTGGTGCTCCAGGAGCACTGAGTAATTTTCCGTCGGGCAGTGTGTGCCACATTAAGAGACTGCCACACCGCTACCTTTGTTGCTTAGGTGTCATATCATACCACTGTGCCCATAGACCTGCTAGTGGTTGGTGGCCCTGCTACCCGAGGCAATGCTTAGGTGATATTTTGACTGTGCTGATCAAGAAGCAACATTCCGGAGAATGACTAGGATAGAGATTGTAGGATTGACAAAAGTTAAAAATAAAATGTGACAGCTTTTTGAGAATCTTGCAATAACTCCAGTAACCAATAGAATAATGACCATTAACTGAGATCATCCAGGCATGCCCAAAAGAGACAGGACAACTCAAAGGGTAATTTAAGATTTGAAAGCTCTGTTGAGGGAGAAGTCTTGGACATGGGTGCAGTTAATTATGGAAGAATTTAAAACTCAAGAAGTCCTATTTCAAAAGAAGAAATTCTATAAGGGCAGAAGAAGAGATAATGTGGTAGTTGCCACTACTAGAAATATTTTTTTGATGCATTCTTGGCAACTTTATGATAGATATTTTGTTCAAATTGCCTAGTAACAACTATTTGAAAGGGCTCTAAGAGTCAATACAAAATCAGAAAACAGTTGACGTGTAACGACCCCAAACCATCCATATGAGGATTTGAGTCTGCGACTGCCGGAAGCTAAATCCTTCAAAAGTTACCAAGGCTTCAAACACATAATGGACAAATGCGCAATCAAATTATTAAATTGATTTTGTTTAATTAACTTGGAATTGCAGTGGAAGCATACATAACTCAACGTCCCATTCCCACATGATATATAAAATATGCAAAGTCCAAAATTATATGAGTAAGCAAATCTTATGGCCTTGAGACGAAAGAGGCCAATATTTCACACACATAATCACATATATGACTTCACATCAATGGGTACACTTAGGGGTGTGCATGGGTCGGGTTGGGTCGAGTCCGTGCTAGATCCAAAATCGATCTAAACTGGATCGGTTTTAGATTTTCGGACCCAGAACCGAACCGATCATTCAATGGAACCAAACCAACCCGATTCGGTTCGGGTTGGTTTGGGTCGGTTCGGGTCTAGATCGGATTGGGTCGGGTCGGGTCGGCTCACACACACTTACTTGAGTGGTTTTCATAAATTGATTTTCAAAACCCACTTTCAAGTTTCATGCATAAAATCATTTTTCCAAAACAACTAGTTCCAAATGCTAGTTCAAAATCATATTTCGAAACCATCTTCCGACTCTAGGTTAACTTAACCCTAGTTGTTCAACCTTAACCAAACCCTAGGTTAACTTAACCTTAGTTAGTAAACCCTAGGTCACTTTAATCCTAGGTTAATCCAACCTTAATTAGTTAATCCTAGGTCACCTTAATCTTAGATTAATCTAATTTCAGTTAGTTAACCTTTGGTCACCTTAAACTTAGGTTAACTTAACCTTAATTAGTTAACCTAGGTCACCCTAACCTTAGGTTAAACTAACTCAAGTTATTTAACCCTAAGTCACTTTGACCCTAGGTTAATCCAACTTAGTTAGTTAACCCTAGGTCACCTTAACCCTAGGTCAACCTAACCTAGGTTAGAAAGCTTCAAGGTTCCAATTCAAAGACCTATTTTCAAATAATCTTTCAACTCAAAAACCATTTTCATAATACATTTTCAAAAACCTCCTACTCTCTTGAGATTTCAAAATCAACTCCAAAACCTTTTTAAATATTCCTATACTCTTATCTTTAAAAAGATGCTTCCAAATGGTTCTCTTAAACTTGTCCCCAACTAAAATTGCTAGACACTTAACATTTTTTCAAAAACTATTCTAAAAAATGTTTTCAAGAATTCACAACCCTAAAGTGTCTCTACCCCTTTATGGTTAGGGATTTCAAGGAAAAGTGATACATTAAAATACAATCTTCAAGGTTGTCCATATTAGGGTTCCAAAACCCCAAGTGTTTTCAAAAGCTTTTTAAAAAATGATCTTCAAACATTACATTTTTGAAGCAATTCTAATCCTTCCATGATTAGGATTTGTCCAAGTGTAAGTGAGACATTCAATAAGGGTTTTACAACCCTAAAGTTTTAAAAGCCAAAAGGGAAGTTTCTAGCCCTCTTTTCCAAACATGTTTTCAAAACTCATAGCTCTAATGGAGTTTAGTCCTTCAATGACTAACCTCTTAAAGGTGATGAAACATTAAACATGCCTTTTGTAAGGTATTCAAAAACTATTTTCAAAATATTTTGAAGACAAGTTCACAAGAACATTTCCAATTCAAACTCTATCTCCAAAATTGTCAAAATAAGATTTCAAAACATTTTCAAAACTCCCTTGAGTTGCTTCAAAAACACATCAAAACTCTTTTGAGTTAATTTAAAAAATATTCAAAATTGTTTTCAAATCCAGCTTAAAAAACATTTCAAACATCCCAAGTCTTATTTCAAAGGCATATTTCCAAGCTCTTAAGTTTTCTTTTTCCAAAAACCACAAAGTGTCTTTCAACCTTTTCAAATATCTCAAAGCGTCTTCAAAACTTTTCAATGGCCTCAATGCGCCTCTTTTTCATTGGGCCCTTGCATGAACTATGAATGACCTAATTCTCGCCAAATGAGATACGTAGACAATCTGCACTGGTGCGGTTATAACCTTTATTTCAACCCAAGTTCCCTTGCTGAAACTTTCTATCCATTCAATATTTCTATTTCAAATTTCTTCAAAATTTTCATGTTTTCAAATTTCTTTCAAAACTTGCTTCATGCATCATTTCTCTAAAAAGTGATTACAAAATTTATTTTTCAAAATTCTAAAGTGGATATTAAGTGAATAATAGTAACCGGTTATTCAAGTGAGTGAATTAAGGGTGATTCGACATGTAGGTACCAAAAGGGAGGGGTAGAGTGATGATTTTAGGATATCTTCCCTATACGTAACCAACTCTCAGATCATATATTTTTGGTTTCAAAAGACTAAAATGGAGTTATTAAAAAAGGGTTTCAAAACTTTTCAAAAAGGGTGTTAAAAACCTCTTTTCTAAAAATCTTCTTAGAAAGGACATTTTCAAAATGATTTCGAAAATTCTAAGTCTAATTTTTAGGTTATACTTAGTTTTAGGTGACTTAATTCATCTTAATCAAGTTAGGTGGCGACTCCAAACTTTTTCTAAAGGCCTTTAAATTAAAGTAATTTTAAGTTCAAACCTAGTCACACTTGTCCTTCTAGGAGGATGAGTTTTAACGAGAGAGCACCGTGCTTTTTCTCGAGCCGAAAAGACTTGGTTCAAAACCGGGGCGCGACAGGCACGCTAATGGCATGTTGCCAGCACGCTACTATGGTCTTGGAAAAAATGTGTCCAAAATCAAAGTCTCAAGTGTTTTCTAACTAGCCCGATGCATTCGTAAGCTCCCTAAGGTCTCAAATGTGGTTCTAAAGTTTCAAGAAAAGCTTTAAACATCAAAATATGGACAATTACACGAGATTCATCAAGTTACTTCATGGAAATGTGTTTCCAATTCTCACATGCTATGGCCTTGCAAGCTTAAGTCCTAACCCTACCTTATGGAATGATCTTAGTGAGTGATTACCTTCAAGAATATAAACATGAAAGGGTGATTCCTACCTTGGGTCCAAGCTTGAGAGCTTTCTCTTATATTTTCTACCTTTTTCTTCTTAGCCAAACACAAAGTTCTCTACACATTTCACTTATTCTCTCTCTACATAGCTATACAAATCTTGAAATGGTAGACATGCAATAGTGTGGTGTCTCTATAAGGAGACTACCATTCTAGAGATAGTGGACACTTAGAAGCACAGACATGGACACGCGTTTTGGATATGTGTCGGACACTCCGATTCAGCAATGAGTCTGTGAGGAATGACCCCATTATTGAAGCTATTCTTGTGAGGGATCATAACACATCAGTTTGGTTGGCTTGTGTGAAACTTCATAGACATAGTAACTCAGTAAGTAATCTAGATGGCCCTTGTTCCAAGGAGCCTGAGACAGTCCAATTCGATATTTTATAGACATGGTTAGGAATCTCAAGAATGGGCAGGAAGTTATAGCACAAAGTGGAAGTGCCCCAAAAGCTGACCTCGTTAGCCATGTAGTTTTGTATTGGAGGCACATGGATCTCGCATATTCTCACTTGATCATATTGTCTTGTCCAAAAAAGAAAAAAAGAAGTAAAAATCGAGGAATAATTAGAAATAAAAGGAGAACAACCTTACCCCAAAAAAATTCAGGACTAGTGGTATTAGCTGAACTGGTATATTTGCCTTGCCCCAGACTCATAATGTTTGTATAGTACACATGCCTGGGTATTAAATACAGATACCATCTAGAAAAAATAAGAATAAAAAGTTAAAAAGAGAAACCAGAAAACATTCGATAAGAGCTGCAGAGAGGTTTTCTGTTCCACTACTTTATTCACGACAATGAAAAAGGAGAAGACCTGACAATTATGGATAAAATGTAACTACTTAGCTATGCTCTCTTTCCTTGTGTGCACAAGTTGTTGCTTAAGGCAATCTTTTGTATGGAATAAGCAAAATGAGGTACTACAATTAGTGTTAATAATGGGAAGTGAATGGCGCATGGCACTCTTACACTTGGATTTTATTTTTTCTCTTCACTCTTTTGCAGAGAGCAATAGATTGGAGAGGGTGCTTTGGAGGAGGAAGTGCTGGCTGCTCTTAAATGCCTTGATGGGGGTAAAGTGCCAGGACTTGACAGTATGAATATGGCCTTTTTCTATCATTGTCGAGACACGGTAAAAAGAGGATGTGATGGGGTTGATGAATGTCTTCTTTGTTAAGAGAGAGATTGAAAAGAGCAGCTTGAATGTGCCTTTTGTAACTCTTAGACCTTAAAACGGGAGGCCGATTAGTCTGTTGGGGGAAGTGTACAAGTTAGTGGCTAAGGTTGTTGCTATAAGCTTGAAAGAGATATTGAAGTTAGTTGTGTCAGAGTTGCAGGATGTCTTTTTGGCAGGGTTAGACGCAATGTGGTAGCTAATGTGGTGTTGGATTCTAGATTGATAACTGTAAATCTGGGAGTGATATGTAAGCTGGATATGGAGAATGCTTACGATCACATGAATTGGAATTTTTTGTTATAGATGCTGCATAAATTGGGGTTCGGGAACGGTGTAAGAAATGTGTCCAGTGGTTCTTATATTTGGTGAGGATGTAGGTTTTAGTCAATGAAACCCATTACAGATATTTTCCAGGCTTTAAGAGGATTTAGGACAGTGCACCCTTTATACCCTTTGCCTAGGAAGCACGGACACTCCGTTTAGGGTGCTGTATGCTTGTCGAGCACTTATACTCCTTAGATACGCCGGGACACGTGTTGGACACGCCGATTGGAATGTTCAATATTCTTATTAATATTTTTTCAAGTGGACATGTCTCGGACACATTAGAGACACACATGTCCCTTACTTGGACACATTTTGCGACTTGGCTGGGTTGAAATATCATTGTTAAAAGTATCAGATGAAGTTGAATTTACAAATTTTAAAATTTTAAAATACTAAAATATAAAACAACTACATCAAATTCTTCAAATTATTGACTTGTTAGTTGTTGTATTATAATAGTGAATTTATTTAATTGTTTACATTTTATTTTTGGTGATTTAGGGATGTTCATTCATATATATAATAATAAAAATATATAAAAATATTTTTTTGCCATATCCCCGTTGTGTCCGTGTCATCATTTTTTTAAAAGTGCCGTGTTCCGTGTTCGTATCTGTGCTTCTTAGCCCTTTGCTTTTTGTGCTGGTTATGGAGGCCCGAGCAAGATGATTAGTAGAGCTGTGCAGGAAGGTTATCTGGAGGGCTTTGCGGTTGAGTAGCTACGATACAATCTTGTTTTATGGGGTGGATCTGGAGCAATTAGGGTATATTCGATATGTGCTCTCGTGTTTTGAGGAGTGTTATGCCTGAGTGTGCATTGGGTGGGCCTTGTGGAGAATATGGAGGAGTTGGTTGCTATTCCTGGGGTGCAATTTGTATCTTGGTCTACCTTTGGGATTGTTCTATAAAGCCAAAATTGTGTGGAATGGGGTGGTGGTAAAGTACTAGAATCACTTAGCTGGGTGGAATGGCAATACTAAGGGGCAATGTTGACTTTGATCAAGAGCATTGAACTTGGGACTTTGTCACTCTTTTGAGTCCCTTCTTCAGTTGTTAGAAGGCTTGAGAAGTTGCAATGGGATTTTATATGGGGAGGCATAGTGGAGGAGTTCAAATACCACTTGGTAGAATACTAGCCTCTCATAGAAAGGGGTCAGCATTAGAAGAATAAGATTGAGATTGTTCAATAAGGTGCTGCTCAGGAAGTCATAATAGAGATCTGCTTGAGAGAGACAGGTATTGGAGGAGGGTATTAGGTACCAAATATGGGATTTTTGTTGGGTGACTGGGCAACTCTGAGGTGTTAGTGTTGTTTGGTCAAATCTTGTGGAAAGGACTTGGTATGCTTCCGATGGCGGGAGTTGGAGATATGGTTAATTCTGGCAGTGTAGATGGAGTGGGGAAGGTAGGTTAGAAGAGATTTCCCGGCCTCTGTTAATATTCATCTCCACCTATATGCTTGAATATATTCACGTCTCTGTAAGCAGGAACAGTTGCCAAAGATATAGTAAGAGAATGAAGGCCTGATTGACCATGTAAGATGAGCTAAAATAGACTAGAAAGGGTCAGATTGTTGAAGTGCTGGTTATAGTTTTTCATATTTAGAACTCAAGTTCTCATTCGGCTCTCCTAATCTTAGAGGGCTTCTTCCTCCAAGGTTCTCCCTCAGATTTGGAAACTCTATTTTACTCAGACAAGCAACACTGGCTTTTTGGTTGCTTACTAAATACATGGAATATCACTCTATAATGGTCTTCTGTCTGCCCTCTTTATTTTGGTGGTTAACACTAAATTGGTTGTAGTTTTTTGTCAAAACTGAATTTCACGCTCATTGCTGTGGTTCTAATGCCTTAGTTGTAAAAGGCAACATAGATAGAGGCAGAGAGGATATCAGAGTTCAACTACTGCTCTTGGGGTGCAGGTGGGAGGTGTATATTTCTTTTCCCTCTCATCAGTGTGGTTTAGACAAGTGAAAGAGGCATTATGATGGTAAGGGGCATGATGACTGATAAATTGTCTAAAATCTGTCTTATAGGATGTACTTAGTCCAATTATTACAGAGTGTTGGTTCAACTAATGAGGGGTGCTGAGTGAGGACACATCCTATCCTCGGGATCATTCGAATTAAGTGATTGCCCCATGTCTCGAACCATAGTTGGCAATCCCATTCCGATAGGTACACTGTTTTTGTCATTAATACAGTACATATCGGTACTGATGCGTTTTGGTATATAGTTTCAGATTTATCACTATAAATATTATATATATTAATAGCTTAAAAATTTACCAATAAAATTTGATGTATCAAATATTATATATTAGGTAGAATATATATATTCATATTAGAGAAGGGAAAAACCCTCATAGCATCAGATATTATATATTATCGAGAATATATATTCATATTAGAAAAAAAAATACCCTCATAAAATTCAAACTTCAAAATCTCTATTCAATTACATCAGCCTAATCATGGAGATAAAAGGTAGAGAGAGAGAGAGAGAGGTGTAATAGGCTTGTAATAATAAGCTACAGAGTCATAGCTAGAGAGGACAGAAATAGCTGGAATCATAAAAAGCTATGACATATGCTTTCAAACTCATTTAATTACAAAAGTAACTTGTGAGTGTACCGTCGAAACGTTATTCATTGTGTGTATTATGTGTTACTGTAATAAGAAAATAGGAATGTCAACTTGGAGAAAAAAGAATGCAATTTTGCTGAAATCCAGAATACTATTGTAAAATTTACAGAACTGCAGAACGTAAACTTTCAAAATGGCCAAGTCCAGTGTTTGACACTATGTCCTTAAGACATAATTTGCCCCCACAATGGTGCTTGTGGTTGAATGGACGTCTGTCTTCTTCTAGGATACAATGATCTACACTCACAAAATCTCTATTCACTTACATTAGCGTAATCATGGAGAGAGAGAGAGAGAGAGAGAGAGAGAGAGAGAGAGGTGTAATAGGCTTGTAATAATGAGCTACAGAGTCATAGCTAGAGGACAGAAATATCTGGAATCATAAAAAGCTATGAAATATGCTTTCAAACTCATTTAATTACAAAAGTAAATTGTGAGTGTACCATCGAAACATTATTCATTGTGTGTGTATTATGTGTTAGTGTAATAAGAAAATAGGAATGTCAACTTGCAGAAAAAAGAATGCAATTTTGCAAAAATCCAAAATACTCAGGTAAAATTTACAGAACTGCAAAATGTAAACTTTCAAAATGGTCAAGTCTAGTGTTTGACATTATATCCTTAAAACATTATTTGCCTCCACAATGGTGCTTATGGTTGAATAGACTTCTGCCTTCTAAGATACAATGATCTACACTCACACAGAAGAAGCACTGCAATTTGTGAGCCTAGCGAACCAAACCAATGTTGTGCTTTGACTCGAAAATGTAATGAACAAATTAGGGAAAAACAATGTGAAATGAAATGCAAACAAACTAGTGCATCTATAGACACAAATTGCCTGTTCGGATTGGAAAACTTGTGAGCCAAATAGTGCCTTCCAACAGTCACAACTATTTGATTTAAATATTTAAATTTAAATCTGATTGGTAGCAAAAGGTCAAGACCGTGTTTGGACACATTTCGGGTGCCTCTTGGGACCCAATTTGGGTAGGCCTTCCCCCTTCCACAAAACTTGGGTGCTTCTTTGAACCCAAACCCAAGTAGAAGGTAAGAGTATAAATACTCTTTAAAGGTTTCATTAAAAACTAATCTGGGACAAGGCTATCTACCCAAATTCTATCATGGTCATGTTGGACACTTGTATCTAATTTCTCATTTACTCGTTCATGGATTTGAGCAAATATCTATATGACCTTAATTTCCTCGTGGAGGTTAATTCATTGCACTATGGGCCCATCTCAAAGAAAACGTGGGTCTCACATTTATTACGGCTCAAAATTGACAAAAATCCGAAACTTTTTTCCCGATATAAAACAATCTTGACTTGCTGAATATCGAACAAAACAACCGGTACATGCCAGAAGATGTCAGAATTGACTGGAATATTTGCTAGGACGGCATGACAGACGTTGTATACCGTTTCACTACCAGAACGGTATGACTTGGATGGTATCGGCTGGCACATAATGGTATTAATAACATTGATTCAAATCGTTAATTCTCAGGCGTAACTGCCTGAGCTTTTTTCACTTCACCAATCAGTGCCCTCTCTTCAAGGTTGTACTTAGTTTATACTGGCAGAAAATACTTGAACATTCAGTGAAGGTCAAATGTATTCGAACGGTAGCCACAAACCTTGGCCATGTCATGGTTGGAGGATGCCTCTGAAGTCTGAAGCATGATCAGCTTTTTACTTTATTTTTTCCTCTTGGCATAACATTCTGTATGTCTAGAATTGCATTCGGATTGTCACTCCTTGTGACCTTAATCTGTATATTGTGGTCACCTTTTCAGTATTTCTGCGGCATGTCATGAGAGGAAACAGTAATGCTGTGTTTGGATTTTGAATTTGGAAAGAAAATGAAAGGGAAATGGAAATACCTGTACACATTCATTTTTTTGTGGGCAACCAACCTAAAAAAATATAATCATCTTGAGAAATACCTATTTATTTTCTTCTCATTTTCCAAACCCAACAAAAAAAGAGAGAAATTTACCTTTTTTTTTTTTACTTCATTTTCTTGTCTTGTATTTTCCCTTCCTTTTTCTTTCCCTCAGCAAATCCAAAATCCAAACCAAGTGCAAGTAAGGCTTTACTAAAATTTAATTTCCCCCTGTTTTCTTGCAGGAACACTCTTTAGGAGTTCAGAGCTTAATTTTTCAAGCAGTCAATGAATGCTTCAATTCAACAAGATTTTACAAAAACGTAGGAAGCAACAACATTATAATCAACAATGTTATGATCATAAACTACTACTTGCACAAGAAGGTTGGTTGGGAAGTGCTTCAAAAAACATGTATGAACACTATCCATTTTTTAAGGGCTGGAGACCATTTGACTGAAAGGATTTATTCAGTGCAAATGAAAGTGATATAAGGTTAATTCTGTTGAGTTGTTGCAGCTTGTAGATCATGTATCTTTATTAAGCAAACATGCTGCAGGTGGACCGTCTAGTTTTGAAGATGGTTTTTTCTTTGTTAGCCCCCGCTTCCTATTTTTTATAGAGCTGATTGGCCAATCAAAATATATGTGGAGAGAGGTAGCATTTTTTTTTAATTTTTCTTTTATCTTACATTAGCGGATTATTTTTCTGCTCACAGGATGTGGATAAAAACTACTTGAGCTATGCAATATTGCAAACTACATTCCAGTGTTGAGGAGTGTTTGTTTTGTTCTTGAATCTTGATAGCAGTCTTCATATTTATATTACACTCAAATCACATGGATGTACATACTTTATTGAAGCTGTTATCCTTTCATCATGTACATTTGCAGATACTAGAGACTAGAAACCATAGTCTGCTGACCTACATGTTAAGCATTTGAGGCATTGAGGCCTGAAGTTCGATAGGAACATAAGGGTCAGTAATCCCTACCGTTAAAAGGTTCTCCTTCCGCTATAATGACCCTACTTTTCGTTTTTTAGTTTATTTTATTCTTTAACGCAGCAAGAAATCATGCAGAAGCTGGAACAACTCAATAAGAGAGTGGTGCCTAGCGCATGTGTTGTGTCTTTGTAGAGGAACAGTACGATCTTGGACTGGCCCCCTTCGCATGACCTAGAAAGAAAAAGAAGTCCGTGCTACTTCACAGCCTCTAAACTCCTACCTGGCTAACCATGATTCATGCAATGCCACCTTTACCAAAACTACATTATCATTTTAATAGGGGTTTGTCTACTTGTATGCTTCATGTATATTCCCATATAAATATACTACAAGGATCACATGTATTCCACTCATTATTTATGAAGACCAAGTATCAAAAATTAAATGTAACATGAACATGAAAACAATTATATTAACAGGCTTTGCTGCAGATCCATTACTACCTTCCATGCCAGAACTGTCTGTCTGGATCATGATTTTAAATTTGCAATCTCCAGCAGATGGGTCTGTACTTGTGACAACCGAAAGGTTGGGGAACTTGCAGGCACTTGCGAGCTGATTATTCTGCTGATAGTAACTGTTGAATGCATACGAAATGTTCCCCCTAGCATCCAGATTTCCACATGATGTCCCATATCCAAGGCTTGTACAATCTGCAAGAGAACAGGCGTAGCTTACACTCGGTGCCACTTCTGAATCATCAAGGCTTGCTGACGTCGACATCACGCACCATTGTCGAGCCAGATACCGGACGTTGCTTGCTGCTACTAACCCCACTGAGTTGCTCGGGTTTAGGCTAAGGTTGTATTTGGTCGTCCCATCATAGTTAAATATGCCCCAGTGGCGTTCGAAATTTCCAGGTTGGATACTCTTGGCATCCTCATCAATAAGGCTAAACAAGTAAGCATCAACGGGACCAGTTCTCATTGGGGTCCCATTCCCAGATGAGACACGGGACATGAACCCTTGGTTGAACCTCTGGGCATATTTTGCATTAGCATTTCGGTCCCCATCAGTCGGCCACCCAATTTCTCCAACAATAATGGACATGTTTCCATATCCATTTTTCTGTAAAGCCCACACGAGGGTATCATGGTTTGCATCAAACACATTCTCATAGATTTTCCCATTGTCATTAAGGGGGGATGAATTGCCATCAAAGAAGGCATACTCAGCAGGAAAACTGGGGTCGTTGTAGAGGCTGATGAAGGGATATATGTTGACAGTGAAAGGAGCTCCATTGTCATTCAAGAACTTAACAATCGCCACCATGAGATCATGAATGTCTGGTCGGAAGTCACCGCCAGAAGGGAAGCTTGTCGTAGTCTGGTACACATCAGCATTAAGAGGGACAGTGACTCTCACCTGATTGCCCAAACCGGCTTTGATCAAGGCTGCCTGAATGTTTTGAAGTGCCGGAAAAGTTGTTCCAAGGAAGGTACCGTTGTATGTAGCTAGGAATGGTTCGTTCCCAACTGCAACATACCTTGAAAAGAAAATTCAATAGTCAAAAGTGGTTCATGCCAGAAAAAACGGATAAAGCACATGTTCTGAGTCATCAACTAAAGTTTCAATTTTTTTTGGTCACATTTTGCACGAGGGAAAAATAGACCTGAAGAAAAATTATGAAGTTGCTTTGCATAATAGCAAAATTTGCCAACCACAAACTATATAATTCTCCACCCCAAAGGAAGAGAATTTTTGCAACCACAAAATTTTCTTGACAGTTTTTGTGAATACTCATGCTCTTAGTGACTAGATCTTCCTCATTAATTATATGACTAAATTTTCAATCTTGATTGACTTGTGTGCCCTTCAAGGTTGAAAGTCAAGCCAAATATCATCTCAAAGCCTTCGTGCTTTGATTTCTGATTCAAGAGATTTGGAAAGCTCAAATAATGGGTCTGGTTATCAGCTCCAATTACAAGGATTTGACTACTGTTCACTGGTGACGAAAGTGATACCTTCAGCATATCTTGGGAAGTTTCTACAGAAATACGTGGGGATCTAGAGAATCTCCTAACTAATCTAGATTTATCTGAAAATACCTAACATCTTTCTGCACCAAGTAGATCTAAGTTGCCCCATCCATCCAATCTATATAGTGATGGAGCAGATTTGCTGAGAGTTCATTATGATACTAGGACTGCAACTGTGGCGTACTCAAAATTCAGAGGACATGAAAACGCAACAATGGAAAAAAAAAAGTAAATATTATGTCACCAAAGATGCTTCCATCAAAGGATTAAACGACATGACCAGACTAGGCCATTTACCGACCAGACACAAATATTTCTGTTTAAATTACGGCAAGAGGTGGCAAAACTTTTTCTGTTTAAATTTTAACTTCAATTTGATATGGGTATATTTACCTTTCTTTCTTTCTTTTCTTTTCATTTTTTTTTAATGTTTTCTGATTAACGGTCAGTTAATAGTAGGCAGCATGATTCGTTGTTAAAGTTGAAAAGTTGACTTAGATGTCCCTATCTTATCCCATTGGGCAATAGGTCCAATTGATTTCGAACCAGTTCTATCTGAAATAACAGCTACTTTTTCTTCTATGATGTTGTTGCAATTGAATGCCTCGGTAAAAACACTCAGAAAAAGAGGGCGTGGCTGCAGGTGTTTTATGGGACAATCACTCATTCCATAAAACATTTACGTAGTCCATAAAATGTAAAATGTAACACGCTGAACTGCCCAATAGGTTCTATAACAACTATTCAGGATATATTACCTTTCTACATATAAAAATGGAGCCATACTGTTACTACAACTATATAATTACAGAACTTTCATGTTATATTAGAGTGCCTCTTCTCTTCCATTTTGTTTTAATACAAAAGTGTATTGTGTGTGAAAAAAATTCATTCTTTGAGAACCCAAACTCATCTTGAACTCAATACAAATATTCTATTGTAGTAGGGTTCTGAGCTCGTATTACACTGTTATGCAGTACCAATCTTTAAGCAGGGATAATTGTGTTATTTATTTGCTAGTAGCAAAGTTGTGCATATTGCACATTATAGCATAGCCTGCTTCTGGGAGATCAAACGGAGCTCGATTAGTTTCTGCTAGACAAGAAATGAAGAACATAACCAATACAGGGAACAAGGGAATACCGGACCATATCTGCTTTTGCGCCATGACAATCTCACTCGAATTACGGGGACCTACACATATTAGTACAGTATACCGGGGTTCCCGGCCAGAACCACACGTGCAAGTTTCCCTGCATGTGGCAATGTGTTTTTCTTTGACCTATGGAGGATTTCACATTCATCTTACCTACTGCCGCAGGGGATTTCATGTTGGCCTAGAAAGGTCTCTCTAGATGGAGTCAATGTGAGCCTTTCATATATCTCTGCAACACAACTGTATTCCTCCAATAACAACAAAGTAGGTATAGGAACTCGAAACATAACTTGTATCTGACATCAACTTGTACACACAGCTAAACAAATCACCTACTTGAAACATAACTTGTACCTATTCGAAACATAATTGAAATGGATGGTTGATGAGTCGACCAGAGGAGGACTGGAAGTGGTTTGTGAGTCAAATGCATACACAGAAGACAACTATAAGAGCACTTTATTTGCAATGAAAGGAAGGGAGCTTAATTTCCCAATAGAGGCTTGTTTATTATCCTGTGTTTATAGTCCCTTGCAACTACTTTCTAAACTTTTCCTCTTGGAAGGTTTCTCTCAGTCTTGTGCCGTCTATCTGGTATCCTCCATAAAGAAAAAAATAACTTTCTTCCCCAAGAACTTGTGGGAATCTGGTTTACCAACTAGTGTCCTGTAAATTATTTTCCCCACTACCGTATATTTGTCTGGTTCCTTGTTATATATTCTGTCCTCCCTCAAGACCAAGACAACCTCACAACATATCCTTTCAAATATAAACCTGCTCAAGGAGACAGTAAGTTTTATAGAATATCAATTACTAAATGCCCTCATGACCAATATTCAGTGAAGTTGTTTGTATTCCTTCCATGGAGAAGACTACTCTTCAATCATAGGATCTACTTCTTATCCACAGCTAGTATCAAGCAATTCAGTGCCAGCAAAATCTTCATTTCAAATGATAATTTCAAGCTTATGGATGGATGTGTGGGACTTGACTAACAAGTGCATATAGCAAAGTAAAAATTCTTCACTTTGTGACAAATATAATCTACGGACTGAAAATCAATGAATAGTTTCACCTACCACTCTGTTTTTGTGAGAGAGAATATTGAGCTTCTCAAACTTTTTTCTCTTAAAAGAAACAGGTATGGTATATTCACTAAATTGAATAGCAAAAATTTGCGAGCTAAAAGGCAAATATTGGTCAAGAACTGTACAGATTCTTAGTACTATAGAATAAAGATATAAGAACATAAATGCAAATAAAATAGTGAGATAATTAACAAATTTGATGACATGTTGCACCTTACAGTCTTTATGATTAACAGCACAGAAATATTTATGGTGTGACAAGCTATCAATTACCTGGCTCTATGGATTCCACACACACAGCACACCGGCAAGAAAGCATGTGCAATACTTAGTACACCGAGAAGCAGGTCTGACTATCCAGCAGAAAGAACAGTAACTCCGAAAATCTTTTCAAATAGAACCAGGAACACTATTGTGACAGAGACCCGTATGAATACGCAAACAATTCCTGAAGACGGAAGTACTAGAACCGTAATGTGGGTTAAGTTGATTTGAATGACCAATATCTTCTTGCAACTTGTAAAGTTCATCTTTAATTTCTCTACCACTAAGGGTACAAAGCAATCTGACCCTGGTAAATACAGGGTTTGTCTGCGGATCAGGGTGATAAGAATAGCTTACACATACAAGATTTTGGATGGGGGACTAATATTCGTGTAGGTTTTACCTATAGTACTTAATGGAAATCCCACTTCAACAAAGTAAAAAAATCCTTGAAAAGAAAAATTATTGTTGGCATTTGGATATCCACCACCTAAACAACTTACAACAATTACCACAAATCTATATTTAAATGATCCATAATAGGCACACCAATTTGTTTCTTCGCATGGTACTACCTCCATGTGCAGTAAAATGCACCAGTTCATTTACAAGTCTTAATGCTAGCTGTTTGATAAGTCCCGTTATAAAAAAGACACACACTGATGTGGCACTTGCACACTATAACTACTCTGTCAAAACTTCCACTAAAAAAGAGAATTTGAACAAGCATGCAACTAAAAGAAAAGATATTGTTTGGCTTGGAGAAGTATTATCCATTTTCACATTGAGGTCAAAGATTTAACAGCAGAACAGAATACACGGAATGCTTGTGTTTTGATGCAGTGGAGGTGCAGAAGGGAAACGGATGCCAGATGAGGTGGCAGTTTAAGTGGCGTTGCTGTGTAATGAGGGTCAAACAGGTAGGTGGTGAGATGATGGTAGCAACGCAATGCAATGGGGATTGAAGCAGTGAGTCAGTGACCATGACAGTAGGGTTGTGGCAGCAGCAGTTCTACAGAGGAATTGGCAATATTAGTAAATTTTTGCCGAAAGAATTATTAAAATCTTATGTCATTAGTACTGATTATTCAAAGACAGGAAACAGAACATTACGAAACATATTATATTTCTAAACTCAATACATCACAATTGACCATTTCTAGAGAAGTAAGGACATCATCAAGACTATATTTACTATCACTGAAAAAATTTGAAGCCACTTCACAAATATGTGTTTTTTATTATGATAGCAATTTAAGAACTAACATTCAGTAAGTAAAGTCATAAGAACAGAACATCATTCAGGAATATATTTATTTATATAAGAAACATCATGCAGCTATATGTGTATAGATACATATGTAGATTTGGGTCATAGATATAAGACCTATTGGGTTAAGATTTGATGTGAATCCTAAGATCCACACTGCCAATAACTATACTTGACAGTATAGTTATCCATTTCAACATCTAAGTGCACAGATTAATATAACAAATTCAGATTCATATACTAGATTCTAATATTGTCAGGAGAGAACCATTTTTCTACCAACCCTGGAATATGGGGATATGGTGTGACAAAAAGCGAATATGATTTATGCTCCTGTATGATAACAAAGGGGAAAATCCAACAGTTTACATTTGGTACCATAGCAAAAGTACAAGACCATTGTAACATATGGAATGCTACAATGCATGGACACTAAAGCATGACAAATTTTAAATGAGGTAGATGTGCAAACAAGGCAAATAAATTCAGATACAGACATGAAGAGAACACGACAACATAAATATAATGCAATAAATGTAATATACATTTGTGTGCACGTGCCCATGTTAGGGGTTTTGGGATGGAGAGTCAGACAAATGATTGAGATCATAACCATTTACTCAAGACACTGTCAGTTGTTACAAGCTTTGTAATTTCAATCATTAATCCTATTCTCGAAGATCTGAAATTCCTCTATTTTTTAATGTGCGGTCAACTTGTGGGATTGTTTTGGCCCTAAGATAGAGACTACAAGATTTATTAAAGCTCTGGAAATGTACAAGGAGCCAACACATGTCCAGGCCTGTTGAAGCCATGTTCTTGGCCACCATATATCCTCTACGGACACGCTGGCTTTAAAGTCATCTACGCTTCTTAAAGGGATATAAGTGTAGAGATAAAGTACACATTACACAAATGGAATGTGTTCAACATTCCCAATATGGAATGTTGCTTATCAAAACAGAGACTCCCAATATGGACTGTAAACTAAGGAAGAAAAACAAGCCTGGAGGTTAGAATGAACCAAAACAGACAAATTAAACCTTTAACAGAAGTCATAAGAAGATTACTGTAGCTTTGAAGCTAGTTATTATAACTTGTAAAGTTTTTACTGTGAGGAAAATTTTCCGCACCTTGTGTTGGTGACGTAAACTAAGCATAAGATGAGCATTGTTTGGCCCTGCTACCATTATGTCGGACTCGGGTCCACATAGCACAATATTATCCGCTTTAAGCCTGAGCTCGCACAATTTTAAAATGCATTGTGCTATATAGAGGTTTGTACCTACATATATGATATATCACTCCTACCTTGTTTATTATCATCAAATGCATGCAAAATGTGCGAGTGAAAGTTTTGTGGGGAAAAAAAAAAATCAGTTTGCAATACCTTTTCAATTCTGTATTCCCAACTGCTGGTTTATCAATAATTGAGAAAGGTTATTTCTATGGGCACATACAGTTTAGAAGTAAATATCCCCAGCACAATTTAGAAATTAAACACTAGCTTTATTCATCTATATCCACTGTATGCAGAACAAAACTGTTAGTGATGGCTTATGCACAAAATTTCACATGTCATCATCCAATTCCTAACTAGCTCCCAAGACTAATAGATGTTCAGAATTGACAGGGATTATGCCATCTACAATTCAGCTTGTTTTGGAATATGAAATATTCGAAGAGGATTGGGCATTTGAAGCAATTACCTGATGTCGACCTTATTGGAGGAGACATGTACAGATACATTCTTTTCCACCCATTTCTCGGCTGCATTGACACTGCTGGCCAGAGTGTAGAGCATGTCATTGGGGATGCCCACCATGACCTGAATCCCAGATCCACTAAGAGCATTCAAAGTCTTTGAATCTGCATCAAATAACTTCACCTTCTGAATCCCATTGTCCTTTAGCAGCTTTACTACTGTGGAGGCAGGCAGAGGGTGGGTTGATTGTGTTCCCCAGTTTGCTCCAATCCCACTCACCGGACCTAACACCGCCATAAACACCACCACCACCATGGTAACAGCAACCCCAGAACCCATACCCAAAAACCCCATAAACCCCAACCTCTAATCCACCTCTTCACACACCCAATAACATGAGATTGTTAGGGCTAAAAGAGAACTATAACCCAAAAGGGTCTCAAGATTAAAGCAAGAGACTGATTTTACACTTGTTTTGAAGACCAGAATTGGTTTCTGAGAAAGTAAAGTTCTTTTCTTCGCTTCTCACAAGTAATGGACTTGCTTGTGGTTTTTCCCTCTTGCAAAACCACTATAACCCAAAAGAAACAACAAAGATCAATCTAGAGAGAGAGAGAGAGAGAGAGAGAGAGGGAATCAACCACTGACAACCCAAAACAGGCTGAAGAAAGTGAAAGCCCTCGTGGTAGGATCGTATAATTATAAGATCATGGTGCTAGAATTTCTTATAGCTATATAGATACAAAGAACATAACAAAACCTGCTTGTATTGAATTAGGAAGTACAAGGAAAGATGGAAGCGAGCAATAAATGATCATTCAAAAGTGCTTAAATAGTTTACCCACAAGAAAACAAAAATAATTGACTGCAATTAAATAACGGAAGCTCAGCAGAGAAAGCTATACAGAGAAGTAGAGTTTTGAATCTTGAAGGCATGTACATGGGTTTTGGTTCAGAAGAAGATGAAACATGAACATCAGTACAGCACCACCAACTCAGAGACAAAAGCTAAAGTTCATACATATATATACTTATTCTTTCTATGGTTGGGTATATATTCTTGTAAGTAATTGAACATAAAATAACATAGACTCGAAGAGTCATAAACGGATGTTTGATGAAGTGGGAGTTGTTCATTAATGAGCATCTAATATTTCTAGACTAATCAAGTGCTTGAACCATTATTAAGCAGATAACCCACCAATTAATTGTTATTATTATGCAATATAAAAATGTGCACCTTATATATTAAATTCAAGGAGCTGTTTGTCTGTTTTAGTGAGGATGATGAAGACAATTATACTCTCTGGCGTCTTTTTATCCTTTCTTTTGTTTATCCTCAAAGGCAATCAGACATGCACGCGCGTCATATATACATAGCTCTATATATTGTCTATTATTATCTTATTCTATAATAGGAGCCAAAATATAATTTTCCTCTCTTAAATTATGACTTAAGATCATTAAATTCTTGTAAACTATAAGATGTAACACATTGACTTCTTAAATTATTAATTTTTTATATTAGTAATATATTAAGAGAGCAGATAGAAAATCGTTACGTGACTTGTACACGTTCACAAAATAAATATTTCATATTGAAATTGACCTCATCTTTTTATAATAATTAAAATATTTTTTTGAATTACTTTTATATTTAAATATCATTCAAAATAGCATTTCACTCATTAAATAAAATTAAAAAGATCAAGTCAATAGTAAAATCATATTTTTGTAAACATGTGCGAATAACATACAAATTCTCAATCATTTTCTCAACAAAATGTTAATAGAAAGTGTTAATTAATTTAAATTGATAGTTTAGGGAGATCAATGTTTAAAATTTAAAAAAATTCAGTGATATTGAATTATAGTCAAAAAAAAATTTTACAATTATTTCTTAAATTTAATTTTTTTATTATTTTTTTTGCTACAGAGTGTGCAGACCTTCGAATGCAACCCATCATCCACGTGAATCTTGCAATGAGACATGAAGAGGGATAGGACTTAAAGTTTCACCTTATGCTTATTCTGAGGATAAGCTAATCACTGAATCATTGCACTTGGTTCATCGCAGCCCCACCGCCATAGGCATACAAAGTTTCGGCCGTGGCAATACATCGCACCCAGCCGCCTTGCTATTCAGGCAGTCACCTAAGGACACTGTGAACTCGCTGAATCCAATCACCGCCAAATATTTTCACCTTGGAAGTGGTCACTGTAAATGCACATCAACGTTGTGACTATCGTCACCCATGACATCCTTTTTGCACATGGGCGAATTGAGGATTTTTATCCAGTAAAGGTAAAAATTACATTAAATTGTAGTTAAAATCATTTCCTGATTAACAATTCATTTTCATTGAATATTAAATCTACAGAGAAAGTGTAAACATATTGAATGAAATATGATACACAAATAAATCCAGCAAAATAAAATTTGTGAATAAACCCAGAAACCCACTTACGGACTTACCAACCCCCCCCCCCCCCAAAAAAAAAAAAAAGAAGCCTAATATTATATTGAAAATAAGAGACCAGGCTTCCTTGATAGTTGATGCTTTGGTGGGTGATATATTGATATGCTACTTACCAAGTTACATCACAAATGTGCGAGGAGTTTTCAAGAAAGAGAGTTTGCAATGGAAGAGAGTTTAACAGAGATTTGCTACGATTCGAAACCTGCTAGAGAAGTTTGAAGATTTGTGTGGCGTTGGAGAGAATAAAAAGGCTGAAATTTAGGGCTTTGGGTTAATCAAATAAAATACTGAGTGTATAAAGGTATTAAAATTTAATACTAAAATAAAGGGTTGTGCTTGTGTGTTTTTTGTGTTAAATTATGAAAGGTTAGTAACATTCAATAGAAAAACCCCACAGGTGTTACTAATTTTTTTTTGTTGCTACTGTTGTATATTTTGCCACATGCCAATAAATTAATAAGGACAAATATAAGTGTTAATAAATTTAGTGAAAGTAATTAATTATAAATAAACAAAATTAAAAAATAATAAAAATTTTCAAGTCAGTGGGGGCAGCTGCCCCACTCGTCACACTTACCACTTGTTGCATCGGCCCTTGACTTTGCATCAACATATATGTATATATACATCTCAAAATTGAAGGTTATGGGACATGGACAGAATAATAACGGGAAACAAAACGGTTGTTCGTGATACACAGTTGTCAATTTTGAAAATCATTTACTTGTTTTGTGGTTATACAGTTAGATGTGTTTGGGTCAACTTACGAACGCTTCGACTAATTCCTTTGGCAGTCTTGTCAAAACCACGTTGAAAAATTATACATATAGGTTCATCAGTATGGCCAATTGTCAGTTGAGGTGGGTCATGCTCAAGCTCCATTTATTTATATAGTAAAACGCCCACAAATGAGTATGTAATGAGCCGAATGCGAGTTGTTCATGAATGGCCAGTAGTTAGCCTCGCCAGAATACTTACACAGTAACACAAGGAGCGCCTTATGTAGGACTGGGTCTATTGGTATAAATTTGAAACAGAGGATTGAGGGAAAGGTTGCAGTTGTTTAAGTTGGTACATTTATGAACTGATCCAGAAAAATAAATGTTTACAAGACTTACAAAAAACAAATTTGGCATATTTACAAGAGTGATAAAAATTTAAGAGTATAGAAGAATATGGGAGAAAAATGTAGCAACAGTAAATAGGAGTTACACAATACACAGAACCTGAGAAGTTAATTAAAATTTTCAATTTACAAAAATCAAGTGGACACCAAGTCCTGCTCCGATTTAATAATAGTAATATATTAAACCAAGAAGAAACTAAATCCAAGATGGTTCATGGTCTTAACCCAAATCATCAAGCTTCAGGTCCTGATGGTTACTTTTTCATAGTAAACATAAAAAAACATGTACACAAAGAAGAAAAAAAAAACTTTTTCCTTGATTTAATATAACCTAATAATAAGAAGTTTAAGAAAAAAAAAAAAACTTAAGGGCTCGTTCACTTCTGTATATTTGAAACTAATTATTTCAAAATACAAAAATTTATAATTGGGCAAACTAAAATTTTGTGTAGACATCGAATGTAATAGATTTTAAATCTTCCAATTTTAGATTTATTTATGTGCCTATAAAATAATGACCAACCTTAAGTTTTCCACAAAGTAAAGTATGTAATTTTACGAGTTGTTGCATTTAACAACCAAAAAAAAAAAGGGAGTTGTTTTATTGCTATAGCCTTACACATTTAATTATTTAATTTGTAAATGGGCCCATTCTAAATTGACTAATTAGTATATTGAGAGTCGAGATAACCAAATGAAAGTTAGTTTCATTTTTACAATTATGTATTGTATTATATTGTTTCTTATCAAATATATGGTTTCAACCTAGCTAGTTAACAAATACTTATACTATTCATGTATAATAAATGTACATACATATAAATGAATAAAAGTCTTGTTTTTTTGGTATAACCATGAAACTTAGCGAAAGATACTCCTATCTTTTAGTTGAACAACATAGTACATGTATTAAATGTCACTTCATGATAAAAAAAAAAACTCATTCAAATTAAAATTTATAAAAAAATCAGATTAAAACTCCACACATTATTGATTTTATATACAATATACAATCATAATGATACAACTAGTGGCCATTAAACTCATTCGACCTTATCTATTTTTAAAAAAAAACTACTAGTATCATGTCATATATATGTATATATATAGATATAATGTATTACTTTTGTGATATTTTTTTCAATAGTTGATATGGTTAAATATTAAGCATAAATTGTATGACAATAGTTGAAATATAAATAAAAATTTAAAACTGATAAATTAGACCAAAGAATCTATTTATCTAGCACTTTAATTCATTTGTTTGCTAACAGTATGTTTAAAAACTTAACTAATATGAGATAAAAATACTAGGTTTTAATAGATATAAGAAAAAAAAGCTTATAAATATTACCCTGTTTTTATTCTAACTTTTTAATTAATATTCGAATATGATCATTGAATTATATATTTATATTTTTAGCATTCTTATATTTTGTGTTAAATTTTTTTACTATATTTTAAAGAAAATCATGTTCAATCTACCTCTTGTATTTTCTTTTATCCCTCGTACTTTACTAACTATGGTTGGAACTTTGGTCATCCCACTCCGCGTTTGTTTGACATTCTACCATTTGACTGAATACATTATCACATATGGATCTTACTCCATTTGACTTGGGCCTCATTAATGCTTGATTGAAAGGTCTAAAGTTTGGTATCCTGGAGGGGCATTGTAAATTCGTAAATGGGATAGTTGACCATGTCCTTTTGTATTAGGATCAAAATAGAAGATCTTCAATTTTTGTACTTCTTGACAACATCTAAGGTCAATAAGTTAGCCCAAAGCATGAGACATGTTTTCATTGACTTAAACATTAAGCTCAATAAGTTAACTGAAAGCATGAGACACGCTTTCAGTCTCTATATAGGAAGCTATTAGTTATTATTTAAATAGTAAGATTATTCATCTTACCCTAATTATCATACTAAATGCCTAGGTTCGTGTCTAAGTAGACATATGTTTTCTTTTTTGAAATGGAGAAGGAAAGAATTTAATGGAGATCAATCATTCAATTCCAGCTTACTTTGTTTATTAACTAATCAAACCAAACTAATGAACCGCATTGAACAGGCCTCCGATTTTCAGTTGAACTAGTTGAACCGATTGGATGGGTTCTGATAATATTGCATATCATATTCTCTCAAGCAAAAAAAAAAATTCCAATGGTTACTTAGTATTAATTTTTCGGTAGTCATTCTAATAATATTTTTTGACTTTTTTCTTTAAAATTCTTTTTATTATGTAACAAATTTAAGTTGATGATGTAATAAAGTATCGAATGTTACAATTAAATAGGAATGATTACCGAAAACTCATTGCAACCTAACCACTCAACTTTTTTCCCACCCTTAGACATAAGATAGTGAAACCTCACATTAATAATTGCCCGAAAACACCCTCATTTGTGTTTAAGAATGAAAAAATAAATTAAAAAATAAAATTATATATAATATTTTCCTATTCAAAATGGTGGTACGAGGTGAATCCAATGGATTTCGAACCCCAATCTTTCTTTTCTTCCTCGTTCATTTATTTTCCTCAATGGATCGACAATAACCAAATTAGTCAAATTGCCTTAAATTTGAACACGAAGGTCACTGTTTTCCTACCTTCTCTTTTTCATTCCCTCTTCTATTTGGGGAGCAGTTTTTCTACTGTCAATAGCAATGCAGTTGGTCCTGTCAATAGCAATGCAGGTGGTCTTGTTGATGACGTGACCAAAAAAAAAGAGGCAAGACTTAAAACTCTACTTTAGAACAAGTTGTAAACATTAAAAATCCCTCCAACATCTTTCCGTATTTTACCAGATTCCTCTCTCTCTCTCTCTCTCTCTCTCTCTCTCTCTCTCTCTCCTTGTTTTTCCTATTATAAAATTTTTCTTTTTCTTTTTCATTTTCAATCTTTTCCAGAGCTCATCCTTTTTGAGTTCTTTCTCACTTGACAGAAATGAGAAAACCTTAAGTAAGATTTGAAATCTCCCTACGCCCCTAGTAAAAGAGCTGCTCCTTTTTGAGTTCTTTCTTTCTTTTTTTCTTAACATTATCTAGTCCTTGAACATTGTGAAAGAGATTTGTTGAGATCTCTGGTTAATCCATCACTTGAGGAGCAAGCGAGAGATAGATAAGGTATTTAGGGAAATGTCCAACAATGATTTCATCTCTTAAAAATATGCAAAACTAAGGAGGAGAAGAAGAACGTGACTCTTGCTAGAGTGAAAAAATGAAAAAAAGAAAAATTTTCAAATGACCAAAATACAAAAAAGAAAAATTACATATTAAGAAAAATTAAGAGAAAGAAAGATAAAGAGAAAAAAGGAATATGTGAAATATGAAAAGATAGTCAGACATTGAAGGGGAATTTAATGCCTACAACCCATTCTAAAGTAGAGTTTTAAGCCTTCTCATATGACAGCTTTTGTACTTGACCACATCATCGAATGCACCAACTGCATTACTATTTACCGCAACAAAACCGGTCACTTTATTTAGATGATTATGTGGACGCATCTGATAATAATTGGGAGCGCGAGAGGCAAGGTCAGGCAGGTAGGTCCTACATAACTTGGAAGGTAGGTCCTATATAACTTGGTCCTTATCATTCGTGCTCGAAATGTATATTATGGACATGGATTTATTATCCCTTACCCTTTCAGGGGTTTGAATTTGGTCCCAGTTCCAACAGTGTGAATCTTTGACTTGCCCCATTGGGGGAGGCTGCATTCACTCAATGTGCCCAAAACAGCCCAAAGCATCAATTATGCAAAGGAAGATTTGATTTGAACCACAAAGTTCCATAGAAGCCTATATATATATATATATATATACATCCCAACTTTTCAACAGCCCTTCAATTAAGAAAGGGTAACCTTGTGGTCGATCCACCTCGGCCAGAGAAAAGGATAACCTTATGGTCAATATGAAATGAAGGTCCACCTCGGCCAGCCGATATTGTGGACTCAAGTACCGACTTTTTCTTTCAGACCGTGTTATGCATTAGCTCTAGTCATAGGATAGTTTTGACATTTTCGAGGCTCTATTGTCAAAATAATAATAATAATAATACATAAAATGTTTTCAAATAAAATTTTTATATAAAATAATGTGTTATTTGTGATTTATTTATTTAAAATCGAAATGCTTACTGTTTTTTTAATAATTTAAAAAACATTATCATCACATTATTTTGATAAAATTTTTAGTGTAAAAATTTTGTAAAAATTGAAATTTTTTAATAATAACTTCAAATACGATATCGTGGTGCTTTGCAGATTAAATACTAAAAGCTTAAAAGGTTGTATAGTCTTTGATCCAGAGCATGTTTTTTGCAATGACGGAGCAACTCTTGTTGTATAAATTATGAGTAATGTTATTTTTTTAAAAAAATTTATATAAAAATTTCTATCAGAATGATATAATAATAATATTATTGTAACTAAAAATCATCATCATCAAATTTTTATTTAAAAATAAATAATTTTATTTAATTATATTATTTTAATAATAAATTTTATTTATTTGTATAACATAGGTTCCTAACTTTAGTTTGTAATAGGATTGGATTGGCTTGTTTTGTTTGGGGGGGGGGGGGGGGGGGGGGATGTCTTCTTTATGACAAACTAGGGAGTTATACAGTTGATGGATTATACATTGTGGATGTCCTTTTCAAAGAACAGAATATTGATTAATTTATTAAATACACTAGGTGTCGTGCGAATCCAGATTGATAGTACCTAGTGAATAAGATTGGGTGACTTTGACGTTTTATTTAGAATATTTGTTTTTGTTGTAAGTAATTCATTATTAATTAATGCAACAAATGAGAAGCTTTTTCTTTTCAAAGGATAAAACGCTTGTCAGTTGCCGTAGAATAAAATACTAAAATGTAAGCGAAAGATTTGATCAACCAACTATTGAGAGAATCCTTGGCAGCCGCCACTAATATTTTAAGGGAATAAGTCGGCATTAAATTTGTTGTCATTAAAGATTACGATAACGCCACACAGCCAACTTAAAATTTGTTGTCATTACAGATTATGATAATGCTGTTATGGCGCAGCGGATGAACTCACGGCATCTCTAGTCGTCTATGTAGGTCCACAGCAGTTATTGCCTCAATCACGAGGACGGTTACATTGTGATAAATGGTCAAGGCTAAATGGCTATAAATAGAGGAGCGTAAAAGTTTCGGACAGTATGAAAAAGAAAGAGTAGAGAGAAAATATAAAGAAAGAAACAAAAAAAAAATAGAAAGAAAGAAGCAGTATAGGTAATTTTTTAAAATTCATGTTGTATTTTTTTTTGTTCTATAGTATCAATAAAGTTTTGGACGATCCAAAAGATCTAACCCTAATTGTTGCAGCAGAACTCATATGATAAATATTTAATAGTTTCTGAAGAACTATTCACTATATTTTGTATTGCGTTATTTTATCTACTTTATATGCTTTTAGTTTTATAACACGTTATTAACACGATATTTTAAGTACTTTATGTTCTTCCTTCATTTGATGTATAATTTATCTTCATTTTGAATTTTTTACTATTCACTCAAATTTCACATATCTGCAACAACAATGATTTGGAGAGAGAAAGAGAGAGAGAGAGAGCCTATAAACTTTAAAGTTTTTCCTCTAAGCACCAAGTTTAACATACAGATTATAATGCTTGAACTACCAACGCATTGCACACCCGACTAACGTGGGAGCAGCAGCCAAATTCTTCAAAGAAACTAGAGATTATAGTGAAGTTTTGTTTGAGTCACGAAAAGTTCATTAGTCAAGGTGAGCTCAGATGTTGGAGAAGCATTGTTGCATGGCGCCCTAGTTTTTTGCCTCCGAGCTGTCTTGGCTTTAGAAAAATACGGTATTCTCTTTATTAGAACTCATTATTTTGTGAAAGGACAAGTACGGTGAGGTTTAATTTTGAAAACTTGATTTGAATAAAGACTTTTCAAAAAAAATTTGGAGTCGTCACTTAATATAATTAAAGATGTACTAAGTCACATAAAATTAAGTATAATCTAAAAACTAAATTTAGGTTTTTCAAAAATATTTTGAAGGTGCCTTCTTAAGAAGGTTTTTAGAAAACAAGTTTTTAGCAACCTTTTTGAAAATGCTTTAAAGCTTTTTAAATATGTGAATTCGAGTTTGGTTTTCGAAATAGAAATCTATGGTACAGGAGTTAGTTACACGTAGGGAAGATATTCTACGATCATCACTCTAACCCGCCATTTTAGTACCTATATGTCTATTCATCCTTAATTCACTCACTTAATCACTGGTTATTAAATGTCCACTTTATATCTACTTTTAAAGTTTTGAAAATGAGATTTGGTTATCACATTTGGAATGAATGATCCATATTGCATGCTTTTGGAGAGATTTTTGAAATAATTGAAAGTTTTGAAGTTTGATTTTAAACAGTGATTTTGGTTGAAAAATAATTTTGAAAAAACACATTTGACTTGAAATAAAGGTTATCACCGCATCTACGAAGGTTGTCTACGTATCTCATTTAGCAAAAATCAAGTCCTCTGTAGTTTGTGCAAGAGTATGATTGAAAATATACTCATGGAGTCTTGAAAAGTTTTTGAAACTTAAACTCAAGAGAGTTTTGACTTGGACTTGGACTTTGGAGAGTTTTAAAAAGTTTTTGAAATAGAACTTTGGAATGTTATGAAGTATTTTTGAAAGCAATTCAAGAGAGTTTTGCAATCAATTCAAAGAAATTTTGAATTGTTTTTTAAAGCAACTTAAAGGAGTTTTGGAATATTTTTTAAACAGCTCAAGGGAGTTCGAAAATATTTTTAGAAAACAACTCAAGAGAGTTTTGAAAATGTTTTTACAAAACAACTCGAGAGAGTTTTGAAAACAACTCAAGGGAGTTTGAAATATTTTGAAAGTTTAATTAAAAGATTTTGAAAATGGTATTTAGACTTTTGGAGAAAGGTGAAAGCTCTGGTGAATTTATCTTTGAAAGTTTTTGTGTACTTTATAAAAGGTATGTTGAATATCTCATCAACTTCAAGAGATTAACTATTGAAAAATTAAACTCCTTTAAGGCTAGGATTTTTTAAAGTATTTTTAGAACAAAGGGGCTAGAAATTTCCTTTAGGGTTTTGAAAAGAAATATAAAACTGTACTTGATATCTTACTTTTCTAAGGAAACCATCATATCATTGAATGATTAAGATTGCCCTAAGGATGTCATTTTTGAGAATAATTTTTTAAAGAGATTTTAAAACCACTTAAGGTTTGGAACCCTAATATGAATCTTGAGGTTTCAATCAATATGTCACTTTCCTTTGGAGACCCTAACCATGAGAGGATTAGAATCCCCTCACGGTTGTGAGTTTTGGAATGAGAAAGTAAGTTTTGAGCGATGTTAAGTTCTATTCCTTTTTATCAAGACAAGTTTAAAAGAGTTTTTACAGATATTTTTGAAAGGAGTATGGAAGCATTTGAAAAGACTTTGGAGTTATGATTTTTAAAAACTAAAGAGAGTGGAATATTTTTGAAACATGTTTCGAAAAAGGGTTTTGAATTGAGAGATGCTTGAAAAAGGTTTTGAAATTAGAGCCTTGAAGTCAACTAATCTTGGTTATGTTGATTTAGAGTTAACTAATTTCGTTTAAGTTAACTTAAGGTTGAACAACTAGGGTTAGGTTGATCAAGGGGTAATTAACTTAGATTTATTAAACCAGGTGGCAACCCAAGAGGGGGGGGGGTGAATTGGGTTTATAATTAAAAATTAAAATTTAAAATAATGCAATACACTTAATTTCCAAGAGGTGAGATGCAATAGAAAAGATATAAAATATTAATCTAGTTAAGTAATGAATAAAACAAGCTAAGATATGATCAATATGAGATTAGTATAAATGATTCAAGTGTATGTGTATCTCAAGTATATCAAGACTATATATAAGAAAGATATTAAACAAGATATAAAGAGAGAAAAGAGAAGAGATTAAACACAATGATTTAAAGTGGTTTGGTTGGCTCCTCTTATGCTAATCCTACGTTCACCTCCAAGGCTCATTCCTTGGGCAAATCTACTATTCTTCAAAAAACTTTACATCACTAACTTGTCCGGTTGCTAACAAACCTTTACACCAAGTGTTTTGTTTCAAAAACATATAATCAAGAGGATCTTTTCTTCCAAGTGTTCTTCTCAATCACTCAAGAAATAAATCACAATAGATTCAAAACTCTCAAGAGTTGAATAAAAGAATGAAGATCAAAGATGAAATGAAATGATAAAGAAGTAAAGTTCCAAACTTGAAGATCTTGATGAATATTACTTTCTATACTTAATCTTTGTAATCTCTTGTGTATCCTTGCTTCTCTTGTCTATCTCTATTTACAACAGAAGAGTAGTGGATTATTTGTAGCTTAAAATCAACTTCTAGTCGTTGGAGAGATTTGAACACATTTATTTTCATTTGAACAAAGTTGCTGCCAGTCAGGAATTGAATTTCAGATATGATTGCTTCTGTTCCTCCTTGATTTTCTCCTTGATAACAATCAAATTTGAAAATGTCTATAAGAGACAAGTTGTAGATATAAAAGTTAGCTTTTCGAAACCTCAAGAATCATGTCGATCCAACGGCCAGATCACAAGTTATCATCAAAATACTCAATCTGTCTCCTAGTTGGCATATTTGAATTTCTACAGAGTTGTCTTCACTTCCACCTCAATTTTCTCCCTAGTAACGTTTGAATTTGAAAATGTCTATAAGGGAAAAGTTGTAGTGATAGAAGTCAGCTTTTCAGACCTACAAGAATCATGTCGATCCAATAGTCAGATCAAAAGTAATCATAGATATCTAATGGTTAGATCAAAAGTAATGATAAAATTACTCGAGCTATCTCCAATGAGCTTTCTTACTATTATCTTTGACTTAGTCTTTTTGTTCATGCTATGCATTCCTTTTAAGTCCAAGACTAAAAATAACTTCAAGAAATGTTAGATAATTAACATTTAAAATACAAATAAAAAAATTAAGTAATTTATCATTGAAATGCACAATATATTTAAACATTTAACATAAAAAAATCTTTAAAAATCTCAACTCATACATCAAACATAGTTTATTATGAAATCTTGAGGTTAACCAAATTTTAATCATTAAAACATTTATATTTATTATCATCAAAATCAATTAATGAAAACTTGAGGCTAACAGGGTTAGGTTAACTTAGGATTGGACAACTAGGGTTAGATTTACTTAGAGTTAACTAACTAGGGTTAGGTTGACTTATGGTTAACTAACTTGAATTAGGTTAACTTAGGGTTGGACAAGTAGGGTTAAGTTAACCTAAGGTTTTAAAGGGTGGTTTTAAACTAGAGTTTTGAACCTAGTAGTTTTAGAAAGTGGTTTTGAACTAGGGTTTTAAACCTAGTGATTTTGGAAAGTGGGTTTTATGCATGAAACTTAAAAGAATGTTTTGACAACCATGATTTCATGTAAAAACCTTATCATTTTATGTTGAAAACTTTATAATTTTATGTGAAAAACTTGAAGAAGAGTTTGGAAAAGTGTCATTTTATATGAAAACTTTATCATTTCATGTAAACAAAATATCATTTCATGTGAAACTATTTTAGAAAAACAACTCAAGAGAGTTATAGATTTTGAAAACCATTTTAGTAAAACCACTCAAGTAAGTGTATGGTTCATATGGTTGATATTTGGAAACCTCTCAAGAGAGGATTTCATTGGAACCATTCCAACTACAAACTTAAGAGTGTAAAACTTCAAAAATTAATATAAAATATGTAGTTTTTGGAAACCGTTTTTATGAAACTATAGAGAATATAGGTTTTGAAAATCAATATAGGCTAGGAGGTTTTGGAAACCACTTTTGTGAAAACTTAAGAGAGCATGTATTTTGAAAATCTCATTTGGAGAGGGTATTTTAGGAAACCATTTGTAGGGTAGTAAGACTACTCTAGTAAGTAAGGGTTCATATGATTGATTTGATGGAAACCACTTAAGAGAGGGTTTCCTTAGGACCTTTCTAACTTCAAAACTACAGAGAGCAAAATCATTAAAAACCTTCTTGAAGGAAGGTTGTTTTGAAAGTTTTGAAAGCATTGAAAACGTTTTTTAGAGAGGATGTTTTGAAAATCATTTTTATGCAAACTCAAGAGAGTAAAATACAATGATGCAAAGTAATGATTTAGGGGTTTTTGGAAGTCATACTAAGACAAGTAAAACTAGGGTTCTTAGCTTAGACTTTAAGAAACTCCAATTTGAAGACCTTTCAAGGCACTTTTTGAAAATCAATTTGAACATAAACTTTGTAGAACTCTTAAAAATGGGACTAATGAAGTTTTGAAAAAGGTTTTAAACATAAAAACAAGACTATCACAAGCAATATATGAACCTAATAATTACTATAATGCAAGTGGGTCATGAATCATACAAGGTTTAAGGCCACACCAAGTAGCAATGAGCTCCAATGGCCGTACCATCCACAACTAAGCTTATGAGAGGTCCCCCAACTACTGGTTCTCATAAGCCTTCGTCTAGGCATGGACATGGAGATCTCTTGTTCAAGCATGCACGAAGAGGAGGTAGTAGATAGGGGTTAAAAGAGAAGCATAGTCCAGGTAGACTAGGAGGGAGAAGAGAAGGAGTGAGGAGTGCATAAACATAAATATACGCTCACATTGGTCTTTAATCCACCAAAGCACTTCAATGGATGGCTTGGTCATTAAGTCTTATTGAATTTTTTGGATTTTGGAGCTATTTTGGTAGAGTTTCCTCACTATTTTTGCCTCTAAATATTGCTAGGGGGTGGCCTAATATTTATAGGCAAAAGTCTCTCCAGTTTTGCACATGTCTTACATGCGCATGTAAGATATGCACAGGCACCCAAGCAAAGGTTGGGTGCCACATGGCACATCTGTACTACCCTTTTTTAGGCTGCAAGGTAAGTTTTGGACAATTTGATCAACATTTGTGAGCATGTAGCACATGCTAGGCTGCTAAGAAATTTTATTTTGACTTCACCTCAGTATTTATGCCATTTGGGAAGGATTCGGAGAAATCGGTCATATTCACAATGTTCCCCTACAATTTCTATTGAACTTGGTTCTCTTGGGGAGCCTTGAATGTTTCTAGAAGATTGATATATTGTCTCAAAAAGCGAGCCTAAAAATAAGCTTTCATGAGCATCTGTAAAATGCTAGGTTGGTTTAGCGCTGGTGTTGACCTAGGTTTACTAGTGTTTTTGTTACTCTGACGGTTGTGACGAGTTAGTCTTCAGAGTTCCCTCTTTCTTCGAAAAACATGTCACAGCAAAATGGCGATTTCGGTCTTGTGACACTAGGTTGTTTATGGCACACCCATGTCGACCTGATGAGTGTTTTGGTCACTTTAACAACTTAAAGGTTTGTAAGTGTTTCCGTCACTCTGACGAGGTGGTATTGGTTTCAAAGATCACCTGATCTCAGGGAACTTACCTGATGCCAAAAGGCATAATAGATAATCTATATTAGCGGGCTAGCAAGCGCCAAAAGTGAATTGTTTAAAGTTTATGAGTGTTTTCGTCACTTCGAAGGCTGCTATTGGTTTTGAAGACCGCTCCGTCTTGAAAAGATGCCTGTACCTTTTGGTTTTTTTGGCTTCAATCGGGCCCTACAGACCAAGGAAGCAACCGATTGATTGGACTGGAGTTCGAAAAGCCAGTTTGGGCTTAATAGTCTTGTGATGTTTTACTAGAAGACTGATGTGGACTGGAGATTGTCGAGTGGGCAAAAATATAGTGCTTACAGCCGTCCATCTTTTTCTCTCTTCGCTTGTCAAAGATAAAAAATAATAAAATAAGGGTCCCATGTTGGTCGCTAGGCGACCGAAGGAACTAAAATATTTGAAATTTTAAAACTTAGTTACCCTGAACTGACATTCCAACAAGTGGCATGGCACTCATTTGGGGAGATCCAGGGTTTTGAAATTGATTTTTCGAAATTGAAGATATTTTTTTTAAAAGATTTGAATTTGATTTTTCTTGAATCGACATTTCAACAGTTGAATGATACTCCTTTAAGGAGATTCAAGATTTTGAAATTGATATTTTGAATATAATTTTTTTGAAATGATTTTGAAATTAATTCTTACTGAATCAACATTTTGACTAGTGGAAAGACACTCCTTTGGGGAGATTTAAGGTTTTGGAATTGATAATTTGAAATTGAAGATAACTTTTTAAATAATTTTGAAATTGAAATCGATTGTTTGAAATTTCTTTCTGAAATGGATTGATTTGGATTTGAATTGAAAGAATTTGGAAAACCTTTGAAACTTGGAACGAAACTTTTGGAGGAAAAAATTTGAAAACCTAGAATTTTGAAATGAAACTTTTGAGAAAAAAGTTTGAAAACCTAAAATTTTAAAACTTTTAAAGGGAAAAGTTTAGAAAACTTGAAATTTGATTTTGGAATGAAACTTTTTGTGGAGAAAGTTTTGAAAACATGAAAACTTTGAAATGAAACTTTTGGAGGTGAAAGTTTAAACACTCGAAATCTTCGAAAAGAGGCTTTTTATGGGGCAATTTTGAAATGAAATTCGAAATCTTTGATTTGAAATGAAATTTTTAAAGGAGAAAGTTTGAAAATTTTATTTAAACCAAAATGTTTGAGGACAAAGTTTAGAAACCCAAAAATTTTGAAATGAAGCTATTTGAGGCGAAAGCTTGAAAACTCAAAATTTTGAAAGTTAGGCTTTTTGAGACGCAAAGTAAAACTCGAGAATTTGAAAGTAGGCTTTTTGAGGCAAAAGCCAAAAAATCCAAAATTTTTGAAAAGTTAGGCTTTTTGAGGCTAATGCTAGAAAACCCGAAAGATTTTTTTGAAATTAAAATTTTTGAGGAGAAAGTTTTGAAAATCTATATTTTTTGAAAACGAAGCTTTTTGCCCATTTTTTTTATTTTTAAAACGAAGCCTTTGAAGGAAAAAGTGCAGGAAACCTGAGAAATATTTTTGATATTAAACTTTTTGAAGAAAAAAGTTTTGAAAAACTAGGGAACGTTTTTGAAGTTAGGAAACCGAGATAATGCTTTCAAAAAGAAATTTTTTGAAGGAAGAAGTTTGGAAAATCGGAAAATGATTTTGAAATAAAATTTTTTGAAGGAAAAAGTTAAGAAGACTTGAAAAATTGTTTTTGAAATGAAACTTTTTTAAGGGAAAAAGTTTGAAAATCTTGGCTTGACTTGAAACTTGAAATTTTTTGAAGAAAAATTTTTAGAAAACTTGATTTGACTTGATTCTTGAAAAGTTTTGAAAAAACGTTTGGAAAACTCGATTTGAATTGAAACTTGAAACTCTTTGAAGAAAAAGTTTTAGAAAACTCGATTTGAATTGAAACTTGAAATGTTTTGAAGAAAAAGTTTGAAAAACTCGATTTGACTTTGGAATTGAAAATTTTTGAAAAAAAAGCTTAGAAAACAATTGGACGTTTGAAAAAAATTGAAAGAAAGCAAGATCTTTTGATTTGGAAATTGAAATATTTTGTAGAAAATATTTTTGAAATTTCATAAATTGCTTTTTTGAATGGAAACTGTTTGGAGAAAAAGCTTTAAAAACTTTTGAGCTTGAAACTAATGTGGAATTTTAATAGCAAGCAAAGGCATTTGATTTTGAAATAGATTGTTGAACCTTTTTTTTTTTTTCTTTTTTGTAGAAAGAGTTCTGAAAACTTTTGAAATTGAAAATTGATTTGAAATTTGACAAAGGCAAGAGAGCTTTCATTTTTGGAAATTGAGTTGGAATTAAAAGGTGCTGTAGAAAAAGTTTTGAAACCTTTTGAAGTTGAAAATATTGTTGAATTTGAAAGAAAGCAACAGCTTCTGCTTTTGAAATTGATTTTGAACTTGGAAAAAGAAATTTTTTGTGGAAAATGGTTTTGAAAATTTGCAAATTTGGAAGAAAGGTAGAACTTTTGCTTTTGAAATCGGGTTAGAATCGAAAGTCGAAACTTTTTGTAGAAAAAGATTTGAACACTTTTGATCTTAAAAATGTGTTCGAATTTGGAAGAAAGCAATAACATTCATTTTTTAAATGGATTTTGAATTTGAATTGAAACTCATTGTTGATAAAAGGTTTGAAAACTTTCTTTTTTTTAAAAAAAAATTGAATTTAAAAGAAAGCAAGAGTCTATGCTTTTGAAAGATCTTGATTTGACTTAATAGGAATTGTAACTTGGCTTTGTCTTGAAACTCTGGAGATAAGTTGAACTTGAGGAGTCACGACAGACTACTTTGAGATGATAAGAATGAGTCATTTTCACTTCTTTTGTCCTGAACGTTGAAGAAGAAGACATTTGTCCTATTTTAGGTCGAGATCTCTTAAGAGCAGGATGCTTGGTGCTTGCTTGATTATTGAGTTATACTTTTGCTGGGCATTGTTGGCCCAAGTAGGCAACCCAAGAGGGGGGGTGAATTGGGTTTTATAGAATTTATATCAAGAATTGCAACTAAAAACCGTTTATGTATTTCAGCAACAATTAATCAAAGTATATATATCAAGCAAGTGAAGTATACAACAATACATATATTTATGCAAGCATGTATAGTGAGCAAATAAGCAAAACAGACGCAGAAGAGAAGTGCACCAGATTTATAGAGGTTCAGCCAACCTTGCCTACATCCTTTCTTCTTCGATCCTTTCGAAGGAATTCCACTATGTAATACTCCTTACACAGTTGCTGGTTTTGCCACAAGTACCCAGCTCACTCTTACAAAAGCTTATTCCCAAGCTTTCAAAACCCAAGAGATTTTGTTCAAGCTTCTCTCAAACTTACAAGTGTTTTTACCTAAGAATACTCAAACTTACAAGTTTACAAACCCACCCAAGTGAGAATGAATGAAGGTTATACAAAGGGTAACTCTCTTAGTGAGTATATGAACAAATACAACTTAATGGATAACCTTAAACACTCAGCAAAAGTATGTGGCAGTGAGGTACAGGTATTTTCAGCTTCAAGCACTTGATATGAATGATATAATTGCTCTACTCTACTTCTTTGAAGCTGTATGTATCTTGTATATATAGGTATGGATCGATTCTAGCTGTTGGAGAAGTATGGGGGAAGATTTGGTTGCATATTTGCCCATACCGTCTGTCAGAAAACTAGCCGTTACTGTCTAGGGGTCGACTCTTTTTACAATGAGTCGACTCTTTTTGCATTTCAGCAGATTTTTCAAGTCACTGTCCAAATGAGTCGACTCTTTTGTCCCAGGAGTCGACTCTTTTAAGCTGTCTGCAGAATTTTTGTTCTTTGTTGCAATGAGTCGACTCTTTTTAGCCAGGAGTCGACTCTTTTGAGCCTCCAGCACAAATCCAAGGCTCTGTTCGAATGAGTCGACTCTTTTTGCTTGAGGGGTCGACTCTTTTTACCAAAAATCATATTTTTGCAATTTTTCTTCATTCTTTTCCAAAGCTTCCAATCTCTTCAAGGATCATTCAAATAACCTTTTTAAAGCTTGCAAATGCTTCTTCAAGGTTAGATGACTCCAAGAACATCTTCAATCCATTCAAGATAAATTTTCTTCATTTTCATCACTTGTAGAGTTTTTCCATCATCATAGCTTCATCCATTGATTCAAGTCTTCTTCAAGATCTTCAAGAGAGCTTCCATGACTTAGAATTTTCATTTCTTCAATTGATTTTCTATTCTTCTTTGAGCATCTTCATTTCTAGATTTCTTCAAGAATTCTTCAATCAATATAGCTTCTCCATGGACTTCAACAACTCTTCCAAGAAAGCTTTCCAAGTCTTGTGATTCCTTCCATATTTTCAAGACATCTTCAAATCTTTGAAGAAAGTTTCCATGTCTTTGAGTTGGTCTCTTCTTTTTCTATTCTTGCAAGATATCTTCTAGTCCTCCAATTCTTCAATCTTTTCAATGAAGACTTTTAGCATTTTCATTCTTCTTCCTTGATATCCATTATCTTCTTATAATATTAGCTTTATGGAATACATCACCTCATCATGCTTTTCATTCTTTATTCAAATCTTTGCATCACAAATCCTTTATTATGATAAGCTTCAAGTCAAAATCTAATTAATAATTCATCTGCACACTAAGTAGAATTATTAGATCATTTAACCATGTTTTGTTATCATCAAAATCAAGGCATTGACTCAACAGGCATAACATGATTCTTGTTGATATATCTTTTGAGGGGTTGTGCTTCTCTGAAATTGAATATCTTAAGTTTGTTTCTAGAGGGGGTGAGGTTTTTGTTTTTATAAAGTTTAAGGTATATAGAAGGTCAAACATCTGTGGTCAGTTCTTCTTGAACGGGTTGAATAGTTAAAAATTAAATGGGAAATGTAGGGTGGGTCATTACCCCAATTTTCATAGTTTAAAAAAAGTTTGTTTATAGTTAATTAGGGAGGTCGAGGGTGGGCCATTGTTTCATTCTCTGTTTCTTGTCGACTATGGATGGCATTTTGAGCTTTCTGAGGCGTTTGCCGTTTCTTTTTTCTTCTTTGTTTTTTTCTTTTTCTCTTTTTCAGGGCCCATACGACGCAGGAGCTTTTTCTAATCAATCTCCTCCCTTTGAGCAGGACATCTAGGGACTTTGACTTGGATGAGGATCCCGCTCCTTGCTTTACTTTTGAGAGGTTCCATTTTCTTTTATAGCTACCTGATCATGTAGTTAGTGTATTCTGTTAGATATTTTATATGTATTTGTTTTTCTGTTATGGATTAACTTTCATGGATAGTAGTTTATGTGACCTAACCTAAAACAGGGTCATTTTATGATGAGACCCTTTTTATATTAGACCCTTGATAGGCAATGAGATTTTTATTAACATATTTTTTGATGGATGCATAGGCTTATCAAATGAATATGTGTTCAAGTTATATATAGTTTAGAATGAATGCATGTCATACTTTTAGATGAATGCACATGTTTACACACTGATGGAAATGAGTATATGTCATGCTTTTTGATGAACGCACATGTTTATACAGGAAGAAATGAATGCATATCATACTTTTTGATGAATGCACATATTTTATGCATGAAAATTGATGCATGTCATGCTTTTTAATGAATGCAAAAATCTATAAGGGAAGATATGAATGCATGTCATACTTTTTGATGAATACACAAGTTTTATTTATGGATAAAAATGGATGAATGCATAGGTTTATGCAGAAATGGAAGTGAATACTTGCTCTTGGGTTGCCCCAGGATTTAGGCTTAGCTGTGATTGTTGTATTCCAAAATAAGGCAGCCTTTTAAACTTTTGTTCTTATCTCAGGATTCCCCTTTTTAATTTTGTCCTTTCTTACTAGGATGTGATAGCGCTTGCCCTATTCTCAGATATTTAACCGTTTGGCTCGTTTTCACCCACTTTCTTTTGGATTGGTGGATGCTTTCAAGTGACAGTCGCTATCGTCCTTTGGCAAAGCAACATGAAGCTTTCTTCCCTATTCCGAGAAGACTTTGAAAGCAATAAAAAAGGGCAAAAAATTCCATTTTTTTTCTTCTTTGTTTTTATTTATTTGAGAAATCAGTGAACTTTTTCAAACTATAGGAGTCCTGTAAAGATATGATCAATCAATGTAGAACAAATATAGATTCATAAATATCAATATATAACTTATCTTGAAAAGATCAACATTAAACATGCATAAAACCACACAAAAATAAGCACAGTTGGTCATAAGATGATCAAGAGCATATCAATGACAATGTAGTGGTGCAAGCGTGAACTTCATAGAGACTAATGAAAATATAGATCCTAGGTGTGACCTAGGAAGATGTACCATGTATAATAGCTTGTAAATCAACATATTTAGAAGTCAAGCCTGTCTCATCCCATACACTCAATATTATTTATTTTACTCCCACTCAATCTTCTCAATAGAATTCCAACCCTATCTCTCCAATAATGGTAATATTGAAACATAAAGATATGGTGGCTTTTACACACATGAGTAGTTAGTCTTCTCCTCTTGTCACACAATAATATTAATTGTACTCACACTCACCGGTAGCCCTTTCCATAAGTGGTGAGAGAGAGAATCAACAAAAGGTCAATCTAGGTGTGAGACAATCTGTAAATATTTAGCAATTATGAAGAAGGTTAAATATATCATAAATGTGGATTCCAAATTCTAAGAAGTCTCAAAAAGTGCGCACTAAATGAACATGAGTCACCAATACGATAAAGATCATCAAAATCATTGACTCATATTTGTTAAAGTAATCCATAGTTGTTAGCACCCCATTTTGGCCACTCGGTGATCTCCGGCTCGACCGGAAGCACCTCCAAACCAACACAATTATACTCAAGCCCAAACAGGCTTTCCAGATCCAATCTAATCTATCAACTGCTTCATGAGCCCACTAGGCCCAGTAGAGGCAAGATGACCAAAATGCCCCTCGTGCATTAGTCAATCCAATCCAACCCGGCACGTCTTTCATAAAACGATAAGTTCATTCAAATTCAAAGTCAAATCCAGCTGTCCCGTCATTTGAGAAAGTTGATCCCTCGTTGATGGTAAGACCATTCAATCTAGCACGGTACGATCACTGAGAAAGTTTATTCCTCGAATCGATAAAGCCCATTTCACACTCATCTTCGAAAAGCATCTAAGTCCTCGAGATGGAAGAACAGGTCACTTCGAACGCCTGTTAACCCGTTAATATAGAATGTCCGCTAATCCAGCACGTTCTTTAAGAAATCATAAATCCCCCAAGAACAGAAGATCGTCTAAGTTCGGCACGCTATTTGAGAAAGCACAAACCCCTTAAGAACGGAAGACCGTCTTAGTCCGGCACGACCTTTGAGAGAGTTTATCCCTCAAGGCGATAAGACCCTTTCAAGCCTGTCTACCAAGAAAGTAGCAATTCCTTAGGCAGAAGTCTAGATTAGATCTAGACTAGTCAACGCCGATGCCTGTTAGCCCGTCTTAGTAAAAATTGATCATTTTGCCCCTAACGGGCCTGCCGCGTTCTTTGAGAAAGTACTAAGTCCTTAGAACGGTAAGACCACCTTCCAAAATCATCCCTAGATGGTCCGACATATCCAATGCCATCCAATCAACCCCGGTCCTTTCCCGAAGATTCCCTGATTAAAATGATTGTTTTGCCCCCAGGCATCCAAATGCCCTAGGAAACCACATCAGCTCTAGGTATCAAACCGGCAACACCCCAGTCAACTCTAGTCAACCCCAGTCAACTTTGGTAAATCTTGGTCAACCCTAGAACTCCTGGGATGAGGTGAGTGCGATTCGGTCACTCTCTTCGACCTTACCAGCTCCGGGAATCAAACTAGCAACCTCCAAGACACTTTTCAGAGTATTCCTTTTCATTTCTAACTGGGCCCTGTCGTCCGACACCTTCCCTCTTCGAACTAGAACCTCTTTTGTTTCACTTCGGATGAAGCATGACAATTCTTTAGCCGTGCGTCACTATTAGTGGTGCATATTCCTCCATAATCGGTTACGAATCAACCAGTCTCGTATCTATCCTTTTTTTATGCCCTCATTAAACCTTCTTGCGCCACTTTTAGTGGTGTACGACCAACATTAAGCCATGCGCCACTAAAAGTGGTGCACCATTCTCCCATTTTTGCACTATAAATATAGACCTCCCCTTCACTATTTTGGATCAAAAAAATTATCTAGAAAACCTCCCCTCTATTCCAGACAGCTCTTGGAGCCCTCTTTCTGCCTCTCTTTCTCTTTTTCTCTCTCTCTCTCAATCCTGCCGGCCAAGCCTGAGTCTAAACTTCTGAAGCCCTAGCTTCTGAGCTCCATTGAAGGTTTGCCCCACTGCCTAGGAGCTCCCGAAGTCTTCCCAAGTCCAAGGCCGAGCCTCCCGAAGTCTTCCCAAGCCCAAGTCCAAGCTCTCGAAGTCTTCCGGGACACTTTTTCAAATCTTTGCGAAAGAAAACAAATTTTTGCCTAAAAGAAAACGAAATCTTTTCAAGTCTAATCTTTTCAAATTCAATCTTCCTTAAAAGAAAACATTTTCAAATTAAATCTTCCTTAAAAGGAAACATTTTCAAAATCTAATCTTCTTGAAAAGGAAACATTTTCAAACTCTAGCTTTCTTGAAAAGGAAACATTTTCAAGTCCAATCTTTCTTGAAAAGGAAGCATTTTCAAACTCAAACTTTCTTGAAAAGGAAACTTTCTAAAAATGAAAAATTTCTAGAAATAGAAACCACTTTCAAAATTCCAACTCTTTTGGACTCTTGTCCAAACTACGATTGACCTGATCCTCTTTAAGAAGGTACGTAGGCAACCCTTCATGGGGTGCAGTCACAACCCTTTTCAAATTCCCAATTCCATAACCATTTTTCAAACTCAATTCCTTCTTTCAAACTCTTCTTCAAATTTTGTTTTCAAAGTTTTCTAAGTGGATAGCATGAAACATAGGTAACTGGTGAGTCATAATTAGGTGAGTAAAATGTGAATGGACATATAGGTGCTGCAAGGGCGGGGTAGGGTGATAGTCTTAAGATATCTTCCCAACACGTAACCAACCCCCAGACTTACGAATTTCTGTTTCAAAGACCAAAATTGGAGTAAATTTTCAAAAGGGTTTTCCAACGTTTTTAGGGTTATCAAACAACCTTACCTTCTAAAACCCTCTCATGAGGACGTTTTTCATAAACTTTTTCTAAAACCTAAGTTTAACCCCAGGGTTTTAATTGGTGTAGATGACCTAACACATCTTTAATTATATTAGGTGGTGACTCCAAAGACTTTTTCAAAAAGCCCTAATCAATTCCATTTAAAAAATTCAAATCCCGTTGCATTCGTCCTTCTAGGAGGACGAGTTCTAATGAGAGAGCACAGTACCAATTCGCCTCATCCCCCGCCCCCGGCCCCCCCCCCCCCCCCCCCCCCCCCCCCCCCCCCCCCCCGGTCTTCGGAGCCAAGAGGGCCTGGCGTCTAGAAACGAGGCTCGACAATAGGTTCATAGAAACCCATAGGAGTTTAGGTAGTCTTTAATTAGGCTAGATTGGCTCCAGGCCATTCTCTATAGGTTGACCATATGTATGAAATTCAATGACTTTGAGTTGCTTGGGACTCTAGTCATGAATTGAATATCGATGTGTGAATAATATAGTAAATATATGAATAGTATAATGAAAATAGTTAAGTAGTTTAATGGACAGGAGTAAGAAAATGTAAAGCGGTCACTCTTTCGTCCTTGGTTTTTGAAATTGATATATGTGTCTTAATTTCGGTAAACATTCGGCTATGCAGAGGGTGCTACATGAGCATGAGTTGGGGTTGACTGATGCTTCCTAGAAAGCCCGGTTCCCGAATCTTTAGACCTCTGATGTCCACCCCCAATATGGTACCCCATCTTTGGTTGATGATTCGAGCGGGGGAACTATTTAAAGGCCAACAGGTAATAATCAGACATTGCATCCACTGACAGCCAATGTACTGTTCCCTCTTCTAACTAAAGGGTAGTAATGGTTAATAAATGCAAGTGCCAATGCAAATGGTTATGATCATCTCGATGTGTGTGTGGAATTTTTGAAATTAGAGGAAAGAGCCTAACAACACACATCCATCATGTATCATTCATGCATTCATGGCAGTTAAAGCAACCACACAACATAAAACAAATGTGAACAAAATTTCACCTACAAAAGAAATACAAAGATTCAGTACTCTTCAAAAAACTCAATGCAAGATAAATAGGTGGATGATGAATGCATGAGCATGAATATGAAAACAATGCAAGAGTATGAACATGAAAATTAATGTAAGGGTATGAATAAGGAAATCAATGCAAGAGCATGAATAATAGACAATGAATAAAAGTGATGACACTTGTTTAAAAACTTTGAACATTTTTTAAAATTTTAAAAATAATGTTTAATGTTGACAAACTTATGACTTTTGAAAACTTTTGAGCTTTGAAAAATTTGAAAACTGGATAAAACTGAACCAAGTAATCAGAGATTCTGGCTGAGTGAAGGGTGAAAAGACATGCTAATGGCCTAACACTTTAAGTAGTCTGTAGTGGAGTCGCTAGTTGTCACGTCCCCATTTTTACCTAAGCTGTCTTGGCTCAAGAAAAGCACAATATTCTCTTTATTAGAACTTGCACTCTTAGAAGGACAAGCGCGACAGGGGCTTGAACTTAAAAACTTGATTTGATTAAGGCCTTTTTGGAAAAATTGGGAGTTGCCACCTAACATAGTAAAGATGGGCTAGGTCACCTAAAACTAAGTGTAATACAAAGATTAAAATTACGTTTTACAAAAATATTTTGAAAATATCATTCTTAAGAAGGTTTTCAGAAAGGAGGTTTTTAACAACCTTTTGAAAGTATTTTTAAAGCCCTCTTAAAAATGTGACTCCAATTTTTATCATCGAAATAGAAATCTATGGTTTGGAGACAGTAACATGTAGGGAAAATATCCGAAGATCATTACCCTACCCTGTTCTTTCAGTACTTGCATGTCTATTCACCATTGGTTCACTTGCTTAAATCATTGGTTACTTAATATCCACTTATATCCACTTTAAAATTTTGAAAGGGGATTTAGCCATCACTTTTGGGATGAATGATGCATAAAACATGTTTTTGGAAATATCTTTGAGATAGAAAAGTTTTGAAGTGTGATTTGAAATAGAAATTTTGATTGAAAAAGCATTTTGAAAATAGACATTTGACTTGAAAAAAGGGTTATGACTGTACCATTTTAAGTTACCTACGTATCTCATTTGGCAAGAATCAGGTCATTCGTAGTGGCCCGATTGAAAATGGACTCATGGGAGTCTTGAAAGGTTTCTTTTGAAAGTTGAACTTGAAAGAGTTTTAACTTGGAATTGGACTTGGAGAGTTTTGAAAATGCTCTTGGAATAGGACTTGGAATGTTTTGAAGATGCCTTTAAAATAGGAATTGGATTGTTTTGAAGATGCCTTTAAAATAGGAATTGGATTGTTTTGAAGATGCCTTCGAAATAGGACTTGGATTGTTTTTGGAAAGTTCTTTTAATATTTTTTGAAACAACTCAAGAGAGCTTGAAAATATTTTTGAAACAACTCAAGAAAGTTTTGGAATATTTTTGGAAGGTTGATTTAAGATTTTTGAAATGGAGTTTGGATTGGGAAAGCTCTTATGAACTTGTCTTTGAAAAGTTTTTGAAAATCATTTTTGAATACCTTATAGATGGTATGTTGAATATCTCATCACCTTTGAGAGATTAATTATTTAGAAACTAACTCCTTTAAGGTTGGGAATTTTGAAACCATGCTTGGAAAAGGGACTAGAGACTCTCCTCAGGTTTTTAGAACTTTAAGGTTATAGAACCCTACTTGATATTTCACTTTCCTTAAGAAACCATAATAATTAAATGACTAAGATTTTCTTAAAGATCTGACTTTTGAAGACCATTTTTGAAATACGTTTTGAAAAATATTTAGGGTTTAGAACCTTATTTTGAACCTTTAAAGGTCACATTTAATGTATTACTTTCTCTTAGAAACCCTAATCATGAAAGGGTTAGGGATACATTAGAGTTGTGAGTCTTTGAAAGCATTTTGAAAAATGTTAAGTGTCCAGCCATTTTAGTGAAGACAAGTTTAAGAGAGTTCTTGGAAACATTTTAGGATAGAGTATGGAAGAATTTGAAAAGATTTCGAAATTGATTTTTGAAAACTCGAGAGAGTAGAATTTTTTTTTAAAGCGTACTTTGAAAATGGTTTTGAATTGAAATATCATTTGGAAAGGGCCTTTGAATTGGAGCCTTGAAATTTAACTAGCCTTGGTTAAGGTAACTAGGGTTAGGGGGGCCTAGGGTTAACTAACTAGGGTTAGGTTAACCTAGAATTTGATGAACTAAGGTTAACTAACTAGGGTTAGGTTAACCTACGATTAAGGATAACTAGGGTCAAGTTAACCTACGGTTTAGAGGAATGATTTTGAAAAGTAGTCTTGAACTAGGGTTTGGACCTAGTGGTTTTGGAAAAATGGTTTTGAACTAGGGTTTGGACCTAATGGTTTTGAAAAAGTGGTTTATGCATGAAACTTTGAACGGAGGCTTTGAAAACCATGATTTCATGTAAAACCTTTTGGAAAGTCAACTCAAGAGAGTTGTAAGTTTTGAAAACTATTTTATGAAAACACTCAAATAAGTATAGGGTTCATATGGTGGGTTTTTGGAAACCACTCCAAAGAGAGTTCCCTTGGAGCCATTTCAATGGAAATGAACTTTTTGAAATTATTTCTTGAAAAGGGGGTTTCGAAAATCACTTTCAGGATGTTTAAAACCACTATAAAGAATATGGTTAATTTGGGAGAAATCACTCAAAATAGGACTCCATGGGAGCATTCCAACCACAATATTCAAGAGAGTATAATATTGAAAACTTCCCCTAAGGGGGAGTTGTTTTGAAAGCTTTGAAAATCAATGAAATCCTCTTTTGGAGAGGGTGGTTTTGAAAACCATTTTTTGTGCAAGACTCAATAGAGTTATGTGAATGCAAGGGTAGAGATTGGAGGTTTTTGGAGAGCTTTCTAAGTCTTAGAAAACAAGGGTTCTTACCTTAAATTTCAAGAAACTCTAACTTAGGGGCCTTTTAGAAAATCATTTGAACATGGACTTTGTAGAACTTTTAAAAAAGGAACCAATGGTGATTTTGAAAAAGTTTTTTAAGCGTAGAAAATGAAGCCAAGGTAAGCAATACATGAACAATACAACATTTATATGCAAAGGGTCATGAAGCGTACAAGGTTGAAGGCTACACCACATTACAAGGGGTCCTAGGTGTAAGTACCCCATTTTTGCTCACTCGGTGATCTTCAGCCTGACTGGACTCACATTCAAACTGACACAGACACATTCAAGCCTAGACCGACTTTCCAGACTCAATCCATTCAATTGACCGCTTGGTGGGGCCACCAGACCCAATAGAGGCAAGATGACCAAAATGCCCTTGTGGCATTGCCTGATCCAATTCCAATTGGCACATCTTCTTAAAGACGATAAGTTTGTATTTAAACCTCAATTCCAACTCCAATTCCAGTTCGAGTCAATCAAACTCAACCTAACATGTCTTTTGAGAAAGTTGATCCCTCAAATGGTAAGTCCATCCAGCACGATGCGTTTACCAAAAAAATTCTTCGGAATGGTAAGTCCCTTCAAACTTGTTGATCGAGATGGTAGAGCAGTTCACTTCTAGTGCCTACTAACTCGCCAATGTAGAATATTCTCTATCTGGCACGTCGATTGGGAAAGTACCTAAAGCCTCGAGATAATAAGACTATCCAACAGCTTCGTTAGAGTAGGCAGTCTTTGGAATGAACGCACACCGTTAGAGTGACAGAGAAACTAACAAACATCGCAATAGTCAGAGTGGCAGAAACACTTACAAACAGGTCGACCTTGGAAATTGCCAGCAAACCCCCTATGTCATGCGACCAAACATGCCTCTTGGCCATGACACATTTACTCAACGATGGGATACCTTTGGAAACCAACTCGTCACACACCATCAGAGTGTTAGAAACACTCAAAACCTGGGTCAACACCAGTGCTTACTAGCCCATTTTGATGAAAAATGGCCAAATTGCCCTTTGGGCTTTTTCGACACGCTTTTTGAGAAAGTACCTAATTCTTTAGAGCGATAAGTCCACCATTTCAAGATTATCTCAAAGATAATATAGCACGTTCTAGTGCCTTCCAGTTGCTTTTGGATCAATTCTGAGAGCATCTGATCAAAATGACCATTTTGCCCCTAAGCATCCTATCGCCTTTGGGAACCACACCAGCTTTGGGTATCAAACCAATTACCTCCCGAGAATGCTTCTAATAGTATTCCCAACCTTCCAGCACCTTTTTGGACCATTCTGAGTCTATTCTAGTAAGCTCGGTGCAAAATGATCATTTCGTCCCTAGTAAGCAGGGTCGCCTTTTCCAACCACACTGGCTTAGGATATCAAAGTGGAAATCCCTTAAAAAAAACTCTTGAAAGTGTTTCCAGCCTTCAAACCTCCTCACGGGTCACTCCGAATCCATTTTAGTGTTTTCTTGGTTCAAATGACTATTTTGCCCCTAATGGGCCGGTCAACATTTTCAACTATCGTGGCATTATTTCTCAAGCCAGTTATCTCTGGGACACTCTTTCAAGGGTTCCTATCCATCCCTGGCCTTCTGAATCATTCCAGACTTTCCAGAGTCACTCATAGTGGAGCCAGGCTAAAAATTGCATGGTAGTCACTAGGATACGCGCCTAAATCTTTTGCCTTGTGTCCCTAAGGTCAAAGATCTGTTTCTTTGTTGCCTTAAAAGCTTTCCAAAGAAACTAGAGCCTCAACTAGTGGCGTTAAGCCAAAAAATGGCCTGTCACCACTCCTAGTGGCGCCAAGTTTAAAAACACATTGGCGCCATTGCAGCAGGCTCTAGTTCTTGTTCTGTTTGTTTATAAATACAGACCCTCCCTTTGCTTATTCTGGGTTCACAAAATCACTCCAAAAACTTTGGCTCATTGAAAATAGAGCTGGAGTTCCCTCAAAGCCCTAATTCTCTTAAACCTTTTCAAACTCTAGTCTCCATACACTCAAACTTTAGCCTCTATAAACTATATACACTTAAATACAAGCCTCTAAACATCCATTGAAGGTTAAGTGTTGGATCTTTAAAGCTCTCAAGAAGAAAGCAAACAAAGTAATCAAAGCAAAAAGAAGGTAAGGTAGGTTTTCAATTTAGTTTATGCAGTTTCCCCTCTCTCTTCTCTTTCCTAACCCACTTGAGTTTTTTTTCTATTTTAATCCCCATCTTGTACCTCCTTTTCTAGCATGCTTGAAACAAGGAACTTTCCAGTTCATGCCTAGGAAGACTTGTTGAAGGTCACAGTACTGGGGGCTTTCTTCAAGTTTAACCTAAGACAGTATGGGTTTGGCTCCCTTGATTATGTGGTGAAGCCTAACTTTGTATGTTCATGACCCTATTGCATTGTGCTTATCATTGTTCATACATTGCATTCAAAGTTGTTTTCAAACTTGCTTCAAAGTTCTATTTCAAAACTTGCATTCAAAACCTCTTTATTTCAAATTTGTTTTCAAAACCACACTCCTATGATGATTTTAGCCATTCCATGATTAGGGTTGTTTTAAGAAAATTTTACATTCAATGTGACCATCAAGGTCCAAATTTGAGTTCAAACCCAAAATTGTTCTTATCAAAATCACAATTTTAGGATGATTTTAACCACTCCGTGGTTAGGGTTGTTTTAAGAAAGTGTTATATTCAGTGCGATCATTATGGTCCATATTTCAAACCCTAGTTGTTGTCAAAATCACAAACCTAGAATAGTTCTAATTTTTTCATGGTTAGAATTATTTTAGGAAAGTGAGATAATCGACAGACTTGCAAAAGTCCATATTACAACACCTTTCTAAATGGTTTTGCAAATCTATTTCCTAAAAAAAACTCTTCTCAAAGATCTACTTTCCAAAAACTCGTTATCTTAAAATGCAAGTCAAAACCTTAAAATCCATGATTAGGAAACCCTAATTTCTTTATTAAAATCATGACTTTCTATTTGCCTCAAATCATAGATTTTCAAAACCTTTTTTTTCCACCAAATCATAGATTTCCAAATCCAAGATTTTCAAAACTCAAACTTTTCAATTCCATGTCAAATCAAATCCTCAAATGTAGAAAACCAAATCAAATCCTCTAATTGTGGAAACAAAATCAAATCCTCTATTTTTAGAAACAAAATCTAATCTTTAACTTTAGAAAATAAAAATCAAATCTTTTCTAATTTCAAACTTTCAATTCTTTCCTAATTTCAAACACTCAAATCTTTCCAAATTTCAAATCTTTCTAAGTTTAAATATTTCTAAATTTGAAACTTTCCAAATTTAAATCTTTCCAAACTCGATTCTTTCCTAAAAAAGAAACTTTTCTAATTTGAAACTTTCCTAATTCGAAGCTTTTTAAAATCCAATCTTTCCAAGTTTTAATTTTCCAAATTCTTTCAATTCAACTATTCAAGTCAAATCCTTTCTAGTCATTTTCAAATCATATATTCAAGTCAAATATTTTCTAATCCTTTTTTTCAAGTCAAATATTTCTAAATCAAACCAAATCTTTTTCAACCTTCCCAAGTCAAGTGTTTCTAAATCAAATTAAATCGTTTCTAATCTTTCCTAAATCCTACTTTCCTAAATTAGAAGTTTCTAAAACCAGACTTTCTAGAAATCAAACTTTTCAAGATCAAATCAAGTCTTTCCAAATTCAAGTGCTTGTTTTAACCCTAGGTTACATAAACCCTAGCAGGCCAAACCCTAATTCAACCCTAACCTTAAAGTTAGGAGGCTTCAACTCTTTTCTAAAACTCAAGTCTAAAACCAAGATGGTTTTCAAACTCTAATTCAAGTCAACGTGAATTCAAATCTCCACTCAATCTTTCAAAAATGTGTCCAAGTTCTACTTCAAAGTCCAATTTAAATCTTCCAATCAAAGTTCAAGTCAAGCTCTTTCCAGTCAAACCTCCCAAAGGCCCCAAAGTATCTTTTCAAATCAAACAAGACCTCAAAATATCTATTTTCAATTAGAACCTGAGTCTGAACTACGGCTAACCTGATTCCCAACAAAGGGATACGTAGGCAACCTTTATAAGTGCGGTCACAATCTTTTCCAGTTTCCAATTTTCATAACCATTTTTAAGTTTGTAATTTTCACAACCTTTTTCAAAATTTCAATTCCCTTTTTCAAATTCTTTTTCTAAATTCTTTTCACATGCTTGCATATCAGGCATTGTATCATCCTCAAAGTGAGGACAGAAATTTCTTTTCAAAATTCTTTTCAAATTGGATATAATTGGACATTTGGACAAATCGAAGATTCTAAATTAGTGAGCCTAGGGTGAATAGACATGTAGGTACTGCGAGGGCGGGATAAGGTGATAGCCAAGTGCATCTTCCTTATGCGTAACCAACCTCTGAACCTAAAATTACTGTTTTCGAAAAACCAAAATGGAGTTAATTTTAAAAAGGGTTTAAATATTTCCAAAGGTTGCCTAACAATTTGTTTTTTTTTTTTAAAAAAAAAAACCCTCTCTTGAGCAAGTTTTCCAAAACCTATTAAAAAATCCTAAGTTCAATTTTTAGATTGCACTTAGTTTTGGATGACTTAACTTAGCTTAACAAAGTTAGGTGGAAACTCCAAATCTTTTTCAAAAACCCTTATTTAAATTAATTTCTAGTTCAAACCTAGTTTCACTCATCCTTCTAGGAGGATGAGTTCCAACGAGAGAGTACCATGATTTTTTCACTTATTTTCTCGAGTGTGAAAAATCAAAGCGCGATAGCTAGCGACTTCGCTGGGGACGTTTAGAGGGTTAGGCCATTACCATGTCTCTTCTCCTTTCACCCATTTGAAATATTCAATTATTTGTCCAATTCTATCCCTTTCAAAATTTTTAAAGTCAAACCTTTCAAAGTTGTTTTAAAAAACATGCCATCACTTGCATTCAATTCGTATTCAATCATTCTATCTTGCATTAAGTTTGCCATCATGGTACCGAGTTTATGCATTTTCTTTTGTAGGTGGACCCTTGTTCATAGGATGGATGGGAGTTGTTGGGTCTTTTCTTTCGTCTTTCAAAATTTCACACACACATTGCACATCCACCCGCATTTGCATATTTGTTTTCTTTACCTAGTTATGTCCCTTCTAGTTAGAAGGGGGAACGGTATATTGGTTGTGAGTAGATACTGTGTCAGTTTCTTAGCCTACGACCTCTTAATGGTTCCTTCACTTGGATCACCAACCGATAACTACACCACCTCGGGGAGTCGACCTAGGTTTGAAGATTCGGGAACCAAGCTTTCTTAGGAAGGATTAGTAAACCCTCAACCTCATGCTCATGTAGAAATCATGCATAACCGAACCTCTACTGGATTTAAGACATGCACGCCAATTTTAAAACTATGGAGGAAAAGGCGACTGTTTTACTTTCCTTCATCCTTGTTTATTCTTGTTGTTATAATGCTCGTGCAAATGCTTATGCATGCATATTTACTTTACAATTGTATTTTCTCTCTCTATACTCGTGGCATACATATATGTACATTCAATGTCTTATCTCCAGACGAGAGTTCCAAAGCAACTCAAGTCATTGCATCTTCATGCATATGATCAACCCATAGAAAGTGACACCAAGCTCGCATTTCCTTGAATAAAACCTACCAAAATCCTAGGGGTTCCCACGCAACCCTAAGGAGTCATGGCATATATTTTAAGTCCTTCCATAAAGAGGGGCCCCAATCCCTCTATGTTCACGGAGATAAGGTTGCCAAGAAGACAAGGGACAACCAAACAACAAGGTCTCTAAATGACCTTCTCAACATCAAACTCAAAAAAGGCCAATCCGAAGACTCAAGAGTAGTTTAGGATTTCAAATGTTAAGATAGATAGGAGGAAGTCCCAAGGAAAATGTTCCCCTTCCCCTCAATTAAAATGTACTTCGATCTCTTTGCATTCAAACTCAAAGTTCAATGAACTCTTCTATTTTTTGCAAATGAATGAATGAATGTATGTTCTCAATTGACGGTAAGATATCTGCATACAGGGGTAGACCCCTTATCTCCAAAAAGTGAGCCAAATATACTATGTTTAGTCTCCCTCTCAAGAAGGGACACCACTAAGACATGCATTGCTTAAAGCTTTCTAAATTTCAAACACTAACTCGTGACTTGTGTCTTTGTTTTTCATTTTGTTTCTTTTTCTTTCGTAAAGATTACACCATAAAGAGACACTATTGCTCCTAAGTAAGATTCACAGCCAACTAGGGACCGGATCATTACTCGACAAAGAGCTTTATTAATGGTGAGCAACCCTGATGAGACCTCCCCGATTTCATGAGAAGAAGTCAACGAGATGAGAACTAAGATTGATAAAATGTTCAAGCTCATCCAAGCCATGGTGTAAGCACCCCATTTTTGACCGCTCGGCAATCTACACTCCGTCCAGACTTATTTTCAAGTCATTGTGGACATATCCCAAATCAAAACCAATTCTTCCAAATTCCGTCTTTCCTTCGCTTCGCGGGCCGGTCAGGCCCAAATAGAGGCAAAATGACCAAAATGCCCTTAGGGGCATTGTTCTTTTTTCCAATTCCAATCCCTCTCTCGAGACAGTTTATTCCTCGAGACGGTCCGAGTCGCAAAACTACTCACAAAACCGTTAGAGTGGCGGAAATACTCACAAAATCGTTAGAGTAGCGGAAGTACTCACAAAACCGTTAGAGTGGCAGAAACACTCACAATCCAGGCACGTCTCCTCGGAGACGGTAAGACCCCTTTCCAATCCCTCTCTCGAGACAGTTTATTCCTCGAGACGGTTCCAATCCAGGCACGTCTCTTCGGAGACGGTAAGACCCCTTTCCAATCCCTCTCTCGAGACAGTTTATTCCTCGAAACGGTCCGAGTAGCAAAATTACTCACAGAATCGTTAGAGTAGCGGAAATACTCACAAATCATCAACCCCGTCCGAGTAGCGGAAATACTCCCAAATCATCAACCCCGTCCGAGTAGCGGAAATACTCAATCGTTAGAGTAGCGGAAATACTCACAAAACCGTTAGAGTAGCGGAAATACTCAATCGTTAGAGTAGTGGAAATACTTACAAAACCGTTAGAGTAGCGAAAATACTCACAAAACCGTTAGAGCAGCGGAAATACTCACGAATAGGTCGATATAGGGAATTGGCAACAAATCCCTATGTCACGATGACCGCCGTTAGAGTGGCGAAAACACTCAAAACCTAGGTCAACACCCGTGTCTGTTAGCTCACTTCGGTGAAAAATGACAAGACTACCCTTAGGACCTTTTCCGAGACTTTTCGGTCAAGATGACCATTTTGTCCCTAGGCATTCGAACGCCCCGGGAACCACACCGGCTCTGGGTATCAAACCGGTAATGTCTCGAGAATACTTTTTATAGTGTTCTCAACCTTCCTTTACCTTTCCGGATCATTCCGAGTTAGTTCCGGCTAACCCAGTACAAAATGACTGTTTTGCCCCTAGAGGCCGGTCTCCTTTTCCGACCACACCAGCTCTGGGTATCAAACCGGTAACCTCCTGAGACTCCTTTTATAGTGTTCTCAACTCCCTTTTACCTTTTCGGATCATTCCGAGTCAGTTCCGGCCAACCTGGTGCGAAATGACCGTTTTGCCCCTGGTGGGCCGGTCTCCTTTCCGACCACGCCGGCTCTGGAAATCAAATCGGCAACCTCTGGGAACATTTTAAATAATGTTTCCAGATCCCAAGTCTTCTTCCGGGACAGTCCGAGTCCGTCCTGGCAGTTTCCCGGTCTGATTGACTGTTTTGCCCCTAAAGGCCCAGTCAACCTTTCCGACACATTTTGTCCTCACTTTTCTAGTCAAATACCTCCAGGACACGATTTTAAGTGTTCTTGCTCCTTCCCGGTCTTCTAGGTCACTCTCGACTCCTTCAACTCATTCCCCGACTTTCCGGAGTCACTCCTAGTGAAGCCAGGCTAAAAATTGCATGGTAGTCACTAGTACAGGCGCCCAAATCTAGTCAAAGATACGTTGCTTGCCGACCTTAAGTCTTTCCTAATTGGCTGGCGCCACTAGTAGGGCGCCAAGCCAAAAAATGGCTTGGCGCCACTCCTAGTGGCACCAGTGTAGAATTTGCCCTGGCGCTACTGCAACAGGTGCCAGGTTTGTCCAACCTCTATAAATACAGAGTCTTGTTCAACGTGAAAAGGGTCTGCAAACTTAACCTAAAAATCTCATATTTCGATATATAGAGCTCGAGCACCTTCTAAACCCTAGCCTCATTAGGTTTCTCCAAACCCTAGCCACTATACACACACCCTAGCCTCCTATACACTCCTATACACCTCCATACACTCATGCACTAGCCTTCAACCATTCTTTGAAGACTTGAAGAGCTGCCCTCTAAAGCTTGAAGACAATCCTTGAAGGTTAAAGAAGAAGATCAAGACGAAGACCAAAGACCGAAGACAGCACGGCGCGCAAAATAAACAAGAAGACATACGGTAGGCTTTCTCTTTAATTTTCTGTACTTCCCCCCTCTATCTTCTCTCTCTAACCCACTTGGGTTTTCTCTGTTTTAATCCCCCATCTCTTTCCCCCCCTTTCTTTGCATGCTTGAAACAAGGGGATTCCCGGTCCATGTGTAGGATTGGGCTATTGGAGAGTCACCGTGTCGGGGGCTTTCTTCTAGCTTAACCAAAGACTACGTGGGTCCGGCCCCCTTGATTATGTGGTGAAGCCTTAGCCTTGTATGTTCACGACCCCAAATTGCATTGTGCATATCATAGTCTTGCATCTTCCAAAAACCGTTTTCAAAGTTGTTTTTTTCAAAACGTTTTCAAACTTGTTTTCAAAATTACATCAAAATCTCTTTTTCGAAAACTTGTTTTCAAAACCACAATCCTAGGGTGATTCTAGCCTTTCCATGGCTAGGGTTGCTTTAGGAAAGTGTTACATTAAAAGTGACCAATACGGTCCATATTGTTTTCAAAACCGCTTTCCTAAAGTGGTTCTAGCCTTCCTATGGTTAGAATTGCTTTAGGAAAGTGAGATGTTTTTTTTACACCTTCTAAAAATTCTTTTTCCAAATCCTTCCTCCTAAAAATCTCTTTTTCAACATGCTTTCCTAAAACTCTCCTCTCCAAAATTGTTTTCAAAAACTCCCTCCTAAATCTTTTTTTTTTTAAAACTCCCTTTTTCAACTCCTTTCCAAAACTCTCTCTCCTAAAAATTCACTTTCCAAAAGTTCCTCCCTAGGATTCCCTTCTAGAAAATCTACGTTTTTAAAAACATACTTTCCAAAACTCCTTCTCTTCAAAAATCTTTCCAAAAGCTCTCTTTCCAAATTTAGTTTCCAAAAACTCCTCTCTAGGATTTTCCTTCCAAAATCTATGTTTCCAAAAACTCAGTTTCCAAAAACTCCTCCCTAGGATTCCTTTCTAGAAAACCTTCGTTTCTAAAAATGCACTTTCCCAAAACTCTTTCCTTAGAGCCCAAGTCAAGCCCTAGAACCCACAATTAGGAAACCCTAATTTTCTTTTCAAAAACATGATTTTCAAACTTTGCCCTAAACCTAGGTTTCCAAAACCCCTTGTTTTCACATTCGAACGATGCACGTTTCCAAAACCTATTTTCTACGTCGAAACTATAATTTTTCAAAACTAGGGTTTCTAGAATCTCCTTCTCCAAATCCTTGCCAAATCCTATTTTCCCTTTAGGAAACCAAATCCAATCTCCCCGTTTAGGAAACTAGATCCCGTCCTCCGTTTTTGGAAACAAAATCAAATCTTTTCTTTTAGGAACCAAATCCAATCCCTTCCTAGTCCAAACCTTTCCTAATTCAATTCCTTCCTAAACCATAAGTTTCTTAAACCTAAACTTTAAACCTTTCCTTAAGTTTCAAAATCCAATTCTTTTCTAATTCAAATCCTTCCTAAACTTCTACTTTCCTAAATCTTAAGTTTCCAAAACTTGAACATAAAAATCTTTCCTAATTCAACCCTTTCCTAATTTTACCTTCTTTTCAAACCTTAACTTTTCAAACCTAAGTTTTCAAACTCTTCCTAAGCTCAAACCTTTCCTAATTTCAAGATTTTCTAAAACTAAAACTCTAAAACTTTCTAAATCTTAAACTTTCTAAATTTCAAATCTTTCTAAATTCAAAACTTTGTAAGTTCAAAACTTTCTTAAGTTAAATCTTTCTAAACCTAAATCTTTCCAAATTCTAAACTTTCTAAAACTTCAAAATCTTTTCAAATCTAAGACTTTTCTAAACTCAAAACTTTCTTAATTTAAGACTTTCTTAAGTTGAAACTTTCTTAATTCAAACATTTCCTAAATTGAAAACTTTCCTTTTTCAAACCTTTCCTAAAACAAAACTTTCTTATTTTCAAAACTTCCTTGTTTTCAAAACTTTCCAAATTCAAAACTTCCTTTTTTCGCACATTCCAAAATTCAAAACTTTCTTAATTTGAAACTTTCCAAATTCTAAACCTTTCTCAAACTAAACTTTTCTTAATTCAAAACATTTCCTAAACCTAAAACTTTCCTAATTCAAAACTTTCGTAATTCGAAAACTTTCCAAAAACGAAACTTTCCTAATTCGAAACTTTCCTAAATCGGACTTTTCCTAATTCAAACATTTCCTAAATCCAATCTTTTCCTAATCTCCTAAACCTTCCAAGTAGGGTCGAACCTTTCCTAAGTCTAGGTTTCCTAAACCTCCATCTTTCCAAAACTAAGTTTTTTTTTTCAAAATCAATCTTTCCAAAGCAAGCCCAATCTTCTCAATTTCAATTTCCAATCTCCTCTTCTAATCTCAAATTAAACCCAATTTTCGATTCAATCTCTTTCTTCCAATCCAATCTCTCTCTTCAAATCAATCTCTTTTCAATCGGACTCTTGTCCGAACTACGACTGACCTGATTCCCCCAAAGGGATACGTAGGCAACCTTCATAGGTGCGGTCACAATACTTTTCAAACTTTCCATTCCACCCTCATGGGTGTGGTTTTCAAAATCTTCTCAAATCTCAAATTTCAATTTTCAAATTTCTACTTTCAATTTTCAAACTTTTCAATTTCAATTCTATTTCTTCAAATCTCTTTCAAATCAAATAAAACTCTTTTCAAATCTATTTTTCAATTTTCTTCTATTGCACTTGCATATCATGCATCATATTTTTCAAACATTGTTTTTCAAAGTGAATAGGGTTGAACACATGTTAGTTGGAGATTCTCATAGGTGAATCTAGGGTAGATTGACATGTGGATACCGAAAGGGCGGGGTAGGGTGATAGCTTAGTGCGTCTTCCCTACACGTAACCAACCTCCGAACCTAGGATCACTGATTTCAAAGACCAAAACGGAGTTATTTTTCAAAAAGGGCTAAATGTTTTCCAAAGGTTGCCAAACAACCTGTTTTTCTTAAAAACCCTCTCTTGACGAGATATTTTTAAAATCGTTTTCCAAAACCCTAAGTGTAGTCTTCGGATTATGCTTAGTTTTTAGGTGACCTAACTCACCTTAATCAAGTTAGGTGGCGACTCCAAATCTTTTTCAAAAGCCCTTTATTCAAATCTATTTTCAATTCAAACCTAGTCGCACTCATTTTTTTAGGAGGGTGAGTTCTAACGAGAGAGTACAGCATTTTTTCCGCTTGTGTGAGTATTCCTCGAGTGCGAAAAATCTGGGTGCGACACATGGCAATGAAAGATAGTTCTTCAGTCCCTTCATTATCCATGGCTTTTTCCAAAGACTCTGAAATTGCAAACCTTAGAATTGTGCCTCAATCTAACACAATAGGGAAAAGCAAAGAGGACTCTAAGGGGGCCAATATCGAAGAAGAAGAAACTCTACTATTATTGCCTACTGTGAAAAGAGCTCCCCTAGACCCTTTTAGTTTGAAAATCCAAGGGTTGGAAGACTCACTGTGAAGCCTCCACGGCCATGAAACTTTTGGGCTTATCTCCTATAATGAGCTGTGCTTCTTCCCAGACCATCCAAGATCGGCCAATTACAAAATGCCCGATTTCCAAAAGTACAATGGCATCGGCAACCCTATAGCCCATGTCTTTATGCTGGGGCATTAAGTGGTCATTTGAATGATCTAAAACTCCTTATGCAACTTTTTCAACATAGTCTCACTAGGTTCGCCCTACAATGGTTTGCTCAACCCGGTCTGAGGAAGATCACATCTTCGATCAAACTAGTTAATGCATTCAAAGCCCAATCTCATCACAACATAGATCTCACTTTTGACCAGTGGTCCTTGATGACAATGAGAAAGGGAGAGAAAGAAAGCTTCAAGAGCTATGCCCTTAGATGGAGAGAAACAGCAACACAAGTCAATCCTCCCCTAGAAGAGAAGGAGTTTGTGCAACTGTTCATGTATACTTTCCAAGGCATTTACAACGAGAAGCTCTGCAGAAGTGTGGGAAAAAGTTTCACTAAGCTTATCATGCATGGGAAGATAATAGAAAATGGTCTTAAGACGGGAAGAATTTCGGATCCCTATGCAAAAACTGGAGAAAGTTCTGCTAACATAACCAAAAAAGTGGCCACTGTAAGGGGGTAATCAAGAAGGAGAGTGAGGTGTCTGCCATCTTGCCCATTCAACCACCGTAATACGGTCCATCACTCCAATCACATCCTATACTACCCATATCTACTTTAACCATACCTATAATCACACCTCGATTTTTTGCACTCGAGGAAAATACACACAAATGGAAAAAACACGGTGCTTTCTCATACGAACTCATCCTCCTAGAAAGACGAGTGCGACTAGGTTTGAATTGAAAATTGATTTTGAATAAGGACTTTTGGAAAAGATTTGGAGTCGCCACCTAACTTGATTAAGGTGAGTTAGATCACTTAAAACTAAGTGCAATCCGAAGATTAAACTTAAGATTTTTGAAAAAGTTTTGAAAACTTCCTCAAGAGAGGGTTTTTAGAAACACTACTAGAAAATAGGCCTTTAACGGTGGTAATTACAATGGCAGTTACAATACTGCCTTTATATATTAACTTTAACGGCAGTTATATATCTACCATTATAGATGCTTATTAACGGTGGTTTAATCCTACTGCTGTTAAAAAATACCGTGAATTGCACCCCAAATTATGGAATTAAGATAGATGAAATTTCTATCGGCTGTTTGTATGAACCGCCATTTTAAGGATAAAGCTAAACAACGCCATCTTCTCTCTCCCCCTAAATTTGTTATCTCCCTCCACTAAAAATAATGTATAAGTCGATCGTTCTGGCCATTTTTCCCTCCACCGAAATCTCTTTCCTGCCATCTAAAAAATTTCTGCTTTCCCCAAATTAATTAATCATTCATCAGTCAATTAGTATGCATATGAAGATGCTTCATTGCTTAGTGCATCTTTGAGACCCAAAGGAAAATGTAACTTTCGATTGGTTCTATGGGTCTTCTTCTAGTAGTTTGTATGATTACTCTATGTGTCTTTCTCCCTACACCGGTTCAGCTTTCGTGGATGATTTGAGTCGTAATGTTTTCTTGGTTGTTGTGGAGGGTTTGTTCTAGATTGATGATTTGAACCCTTTATTTTACTATTTTTCCCCATGGGTTTTGTATTGTTTTTGGGTTTACAATGGCGGTGTTCGATGTTTCTGATTGTAGCAGATAGGGGGAGTAGGGGATTGAAGGGTGCGGTGTTCTGTGATCTTTGTTTCGCCCAGTTGGGTGCAATTTGTGTCTCTTTTTGAAGATTTCTTATTGTTCTTGTTGTGAAGGTCTTAGGTGAGGCTGTGCAGGTCGATTTGCTCCCCTGCTTCTTGTTGTGAAGGTCTTATTTTGGTTAATATATTTTGTTGTTTAAAAAAAAGAAAAAAAAAAGAAAGCATGCATTAGTTATATATATATATATAGATATAGGTGGTGTTCTGTTTGTGCATTTGTAGGCATGGAGTTGTTTGTGTGGCCAGGCCTAGGGTTGTGAGACTACATGTTTATGTTTAATTTGAGTTGGATTTTTCTGCATTTTTTTTTAGTGCAGACCCATCATCTTCCCTCAGCTGCTGGAACTTTTGTTAGATTGCAGGTACACCTCTTTCCCACACTTTGTCTCTCAATATCTCTAATGTCTATTTATTTATCCTCCCTATGCTTTTTAGTTTTTTTGTCTGAAAATGTCATGCAAAAGAAAGAAAATCTCAATTATGAAAACAAGGCTGAATCTCATTTATCAAACAAAAAAAATAAATATAAAATATGGCTAAATTGCCTAGCTTTTTGTAGTCTTACCTCAATTATTAAGAGACAGAAAATCTTATAGTAAAATAAAGGGATGGCATGCATGGAACAACCATTTCTATAGAAGAAAAGTAGATAGCTATAACAAAAGTTTATTCTATATATTCATAACAATTAAGGGGTTGTTCACTGATTGATTGTTTTATGTTTAGTCATTCTTATATTCAAAGCATGAATTCATTTTACAATTTTATAATATTAATCACCACTCGTAGATGTGTATGTGCGCTGATCAACTTGGAGATAGCTGGCAACAAACTAGAATAAAACTTGCTTATACTCCTTTTGGTTCATCAATTTTGCAAAGGAAAAAAAAACCAAAAAGAATAAGATGGAAACAGGACATTTGCATCTATTAAACTTTTTGTCTGCTTATTGCTTTTTGCAATTTTCATGTTCTTAAGATTACCAAAGAGAAAAACCTAAATAACCAAAAAGCCATCTACCTTCTCGTATGACTTATTATTTTCCTCCGTTGAAACAAAATTGGTCCTTGTTTTTTTGCCCTAACATTCTCTTTACTCAACATGGAATTAAGCCTAGAAGAAGATAGGACTTTAAACATATTTGAACTAGATGTTCCTTCACTTCTTGGCATGTTAAGTATTGGCTTATAAGGTGAGAGATCCACCTTAGCTTTCCCATTCTTGCTTGAAACTTCCACCCACTCATTGTGTAGAATTACCACAGGAGGTATTTAGAGGTTTAGGATTAGAAGGACAAGAGTTTATGATATGTCCAAATGCCTTGCAAATGGTGCACTTTTATGGTCTTCATTGTAGTTCCACCTTAACTTTATAAGGTTCACCGTAACCTAAGTCAAGGAAGAAAGATCTAGGAATCTCATGGGCCACTTCAATTTCAGCACACATCCTTGCATAGGCCAGTCTACTTCTACCAGAGACCTGAATATCTACAAGCTACATAGCTAAGTAACTAATGGAATTCTTTGTAGCATGTATCGTACATAGAACAATATAAAGGATAAAGTGCATTTTTTCCCTTCATTTTCGGTAGGTTATTTTGGAAACCTTATGCTGTTGCAGATGCATGGTTCTTTCATTCTCAACTAAAGAGACAAAGATAGCTAGCGACTAAGCAAAGTTGAAACCTTACCACATGAAAATATGCAATATATTTGACCAAAGATCTTTGAAAGTGATAACATATATACATTCATTTTAAAGCTGTCAGTAGCACATCTTACAAAAATTATAATATTAGTTCTATGTATATGACCATAATTCTTATCTTACAGCTACCATATAAGATTGTACTCTTAACTGTCAGGGAAATATTTGTAGAACTTTTGGATAACCAACAAATTACCTGTAAGAACAATCACATGTAAAGCCTTTATTCTCTCTTTGTCTTTCAATATAAAGCAAAAACTAATCTAACTACATCAACTCACCAGTAAAGGGATACATATATAATGCTTGCAATTTTTTGGTTCGGTTATCACGAAAAGAAATAAGTAATAGATAATTAACATAACAAAGCATATCAATTTTTCAAACTATATTAGAGATATAGTTCATTGGGGCTACAGTACCTGCTAACTATAGCCTCTCTTGTTTTTTTTTTTGCTTTTTTTGGGAGTAGGGGCTGAATTTTATTTTTCGTCAAGTTATTTGAATAAAAGAATAAGAGAATCATGAGTTAGAGGCATTCATAAAGGCATTATACCTGCTGAATTGTATCTTCTACTACTTATTTGCATCGACTTTTTACAATAGATGTTCAGGAACTTCTTTTTAGAATTGTTTCTAGTAATTGCATGAACTCATTCACATCCTATTTCACTACAAGAAATGTGAATTTTAGCTTGGTTGTTTTATTTTGTACTCTAAAGATCTTAATTTTTATTTTGGTTTTTTTCTTTCGATTTTTTTTATTCTCTTCAATTAAAAGGTGAAAAGTCATCCCTACTGGGGTTTTGGGTCTTCTTTTGATGGAAATTATTTTTTGTTCATTACTTGAATGTGTTGCTCTACTTTTCAAAATTTTTTTGTACCATTACTAGATTGTTACAGTAGACCCAAAGTTTGGGTTAGATGATATAATACACTTCATGGCTAGCCAATGGCGGCTAAATTCTGTGTTGTTTGTAGCTAACTTAGACTGTCCAACTTTGAAGCTCTGCAATCAGCAACAAGGTAACACCTATTTCGTTTTTTCCTTTAAAGCAATATCCTTGTCATTTAGTTATGACATTCTACAATTTGTAGGAGTTACCAGATTTGTTCATTATGGGTCAATTATAGGGTTTAATTTGCTTTGTAGCAATCCTGGTGGCTATAGGTAAATCTTGGTTGTATAATACCTTCTTTATATTGCCTCCCTCGATTTCTTTTATGGGATTAAGGGCTGAAAAAATTTCATACTGCTGCTGGGGTTTTGTCAAGTTACTTGAATCCAAGGATAACATAATTTTGTGTTGAAGGCACTCATTAAGACACATTACTTGTTGAATTGTACCTATTATTACTTACTTACATTGACTTTTTTCCAATGGACAATCAAGAATTTTTATCTATAATTCGTTTTAGTGATTACATAAATTTATTCACATTCTATTTGTTGCCTTTCTAAAATAACCATTATGCCTAACCTCCAGAACAAAGTAAAAGGATTGCTTTTGAACCTTGATTACCTATCATAGTCTTTGAGTTGCGAATTTATTGTTTTGTTTTTGATGTATTTTGTCTTTATTACTAGAATGATATTTCAATTTTGAAGCTTGTTTAGTCTTTTATTTCTTAGTAAAATGGTCATGATTTTTAGATGTTCATATATATGCTCTATCGTTGTTATTGTTTTGATTGGTAATAAGTAATTATATATAACACTTCAGGTAAGAGTCAACTAATATAACTCTTGTGGATAAGAGTTGGATTCACATAAGGAATAGGCTAGACCTTGCATATATACAACGGGTAGAAAGCTTTATTGAGTTTGCTTATGCTAAAAAGGCTCCTAAGTCAAAGATATATTGTCCATGTAAAAGATGTCGTAACCATAGACACGAGACACAGAATGGGGTAAAAGAGCATCTCATTATACGTGGGTTTGATGCGACATATACGAGATGGACAATTCATTGGGAGCCCTCATCAGTTGGTGAAAATGAAGTCAATGTAAATCAAGAACCTACTGCTACAGATGATATGTTTGGGTTAGTACATGATGCATTTGGAGTTCCGAGGCAGTATAGTGAATTTAATGACAATCAAAGACATCAAAGTACAAGTTTGGGGGCTAATAAGGAGACAGAAAATTTTCAAACTACTAGAAGATGCAGAGCGTGAGTTGTACCCAAGTTGCAAAAAATTCACAACTCTCTATTTGATTATTCGGTTGTTACACATAAAGGTGCTCAGTGGATGGACTGATACATCATTTGATACGTTGCTTGACCTATTGAAAGAGGCATTTCCAGAGGGTGAAACCTTGCCAAAGTCATATTATGAAGCAAAGAAATTCAATAAGGCCTTAGCCTTTACTTATAACAAAATTGATGCATGTCCTAATGATTGCATGTTGTACTAGAAAGACAAAGAAGGGCTTCAGAACTGTGCTTTTTGTGGAACATCAAGATATAAAGAATTTAAAGTCCAGTTAGATGATGGAATAGCCAAAGCAACAAAAGTTCCAACCAAACAAGTAAGGCATTTTCCTTTGAAGCCAAGGCTTCAAAGGTTGTTCATGTCATCAAAAACTGCTTCACTCATGAAATGGCATGCAGAGGAACGTAATGATGATGAGATATTAAGGCACCTAGCTGATTCACTTGCTTGGAAAACATTTGATAAACATCATGAAGATTTTGCTTCTAATAGTCAAAATGTTAGACTTGGATTAGCAGCTAATGGTTTTAACCCATTTAGGATAATGAACATTGCTCATAGCACCTGACCTGCTGTGTTGATGCCATATAATTTGCCACCTTGGTTGTGCATGAAGCAACCATATTTCATATTATCTTTGCTTATTGATGGCCCTAGTGCACCCGAAAATTATATTGATGTATATTTGTAACCTTTAATTGAGAAATTGAATGAATTATGGACTGAAGGCATACTTATGATGCATCAAGTAACGAGATGTTTCGTATGCATACAACATTATTGTGGACCATAAGTGATTTTCCTGCCTATGCTATTTTATCTGGATGGAGCATGAAAGGTGCATTGGCTTGTCCTTGTTGTAACATGGAGACTCATTCTCGCTGGTTAAAACATGGCAGGAAGTATTGTTACATTGGCCACCGACGGTTCTTAAATCAAAGACATAAGTTTCGAAATGATGCAATATGTTTTGATGGAACTATTGAAATTGAGCAAATGCCACCTCAATTATCTAGTGTTGACATTTTCAAATAGGTCAAACTAATTGAGAATAAATTTGGATAGGGTAAGACAAAGGGGAATCAATCTGTTTCAAAAAAGAGAAAAGAGGAGATGTTAAGGATACTGATAACATGCGAAATCATAATTAGAGAAATAAAAGCATATTTTTTCAATTACCATATTGGAAGAATAATTTAATTCACCACAATCTTGATGTTATGTATATTGAGAAGAATGTGTGTGAAAGCATACTTCGGACTTTACTAGATGTTGTGGGAAAAACGAAAGACAATTTAAAGGCTCGTCGTGACCTTCAAGCCATAGGTCTTCGAATGACACTCCACCCTCAACAAAGGCCAAATGGAAAAATACTTCTACCACTAGCTTGCTTTACAATGAAGAGAGGGCACAAAGATACATTTTGTAAAGTGCTAAAAGGCGTGAAAGTGCTTGATGGTTTCTCATCGAATATCTCACGTCGTGCACATCTCAAAGAGAGAATTATTTCAGGGCTTAAAAGCCATGATTGTCATATTCTAATGCAGTAACTATTGCCTTTAGCTGTGAGAAGAGCACTGCCTAAGAATGTTAGTAAGACATTGATTGAGCTATGCACATTTTTCAGGCATATATGTTCAAAAATCATGCATCCAAACAACTTTGGGCGTCTTAAAGAACAAATTAAATTGATACTTTGTCATCTTGAGAAGATTTTTTCTCCTTCCTTCTTTGACATCAAGGAGCATCTACCTGTTCATTTAGCTGAAAAGGCAAGTATTGTCGGGCCAGTGCATTACCGATGGATGTACTCTATCAAGAGGTATATCTTAATGCACGAATTTTTTAGTACTATATCATTAGTAATAATAGGCACAATAGCTCATCTTTCACCTACTCAATCTGATTTTATATGCTCATAGTTATTTACTTACATTTAAAAAGTACGTGCGTAATCGGAGCCATCTAGAGGGCTCCATTGTAGAAGGGTATTTGGCAGAAAAATGCTTGACATTTTATACTAGGTATTTGCATGATGTTGAGACAACATTAACGCGGCCCATAAGAAATTACGAGGGTGATCTAATAGGTCGTCGCTTAGGGAAAGGGAAACTTTTCCTCCTTGATAACATTGAATGGAAGCAGGCACATAGATATGTGCTAGCCAACTCTAATGCAATTGCCCCATTCCGAGAGTAAGAAATCTACTAAATAGAATATTCAAATTTCTTTTTGCTTGTATAACATGTATAATATAATGTGTTATACAAATTGCCTATGCAAGAAACACCTTCTACTGCTTAAATTTGATAATCCTCACTTACATGAGCACGACCTAATGAGAAAGCACAATGAAAAATTTCACGGGTGGTTTAAAGAGCATGTAAGTTGTATACACTTTTAGAATAGTACTTAGATTAATTATTAGTGAAGATGATATATAACCTTTTATATGTCGAATCAAATATAGATCCAGTACTTGCAACGAATAAAAAATGGTTACATATTAGATGAAGTCAAAATGTTATCTTCCGCACCTAACAAATGGGCAAGAAGATACACTGGTTATGTTACAAAGGGGTTCAGGTTTCACAATAAGCAGCGAGAGGCAAGATTAAGTACCCAAAATAGTGGAGTATTGTTGACAGCAAACATGCAAAGTTATGCCAGTTCGAGAGATAAACATCCAATTGCTCGAGAATTTATTTTCTATGGTGTCTTAACAGACATCATTGAGTTACATTACTCTAATGACTTCAAGTTTGTGTGATTTAAATGTAATTAGGTTGATAACAATGTCGGGAAAAAACAAGATGAGTTTAAATTCACACTCGTGAATTTCAAACATCTTTTGTATAAGCAAAATTGATTTTCTGATGAACCATTTGTCCTTGCATCCCAGGCGCAACAAGTTTGGTATGTATAAGACCCCATTGAAGAAGATTGGCATGTAGTTGTGAAACTGACACCTAGAGATTTGTATGATATGTATGGGAAAGAGTTTGTAGAAGATCCAATAACATGTCCCCCAGTCGAGCCATATAGTGAACAATAATTGGATGATACCACATTCACTTGCAACGAGGATGTGATTTGGGTTAGGCCTGATGTAAATGGAACAACAGTTGATGCTAATGTAGGTGATGATGATGCTGATATAGAAGATATTGGTGATGAGGACGATGATTTGGATGATATTGGTGATGAGGAAGATGATGCGAATGATAGTGGTGATAAGGAAGATGATGTGGATGACGGCGATTATGACGATGATGGTGATGATGATGATGATGATTAATTCAGTTTTTCTATGTAGTTCCATTTTTTCTTATTTTTGGTAAATGTTATTATTACAAAAATTTGATTCATCACTATATGTCTTTTTATTTGGTTCTCATATTTGAGTATTTACATCTTTCTATCCGTTCAATAAGTATTTATAATTTTTTTAATATTATATAGATCACTATGGGACAAAAGAAGTCACGTTGGCCAATTGAATCCATGGCATCTACTTCGCAGCCACCACCTGCCAATACTCAACCCTGACCACCACCTGCCAGTACTCAACCCCCTACACACACTCACTTGCAACCCAATGTCCCTATCCAGACTCATTCAGAATAGAATCCATCATCTGTAGCAGGTAATGAATTATTTTTTTAATACTTGAATTTTTTACAGCATGATTTTCTCATGAAATAGCTAACTGCTTATTATAGTTTTGTTTATATTTCTTTCTCTTTTGAAAATTTTATGTTACTTACAAATTTCACCATTAATTATTTGAATAGGTAGCAGATCAACCCATGGGTCAACTTCTAATTGAAGGAGAGGCCTTGCTCATCCCTATCACATTTGGGGCTTAGAGGATCAAAAACTACATGTTGAGCTTGATGACCTAAATCAACCTATTGGACCAACTGTAGCTAAATTACAAAGTCAACTAGGCATTATAGCATGGAATGAGGCTTTCACACCCTTAATTTACAATGATTGGAGGGCTACGGATTTGGCTTCATACAAGGAACGGATATGAGATGAGATTAAGGTAATGGAATGTCAGTAGTATACATTTGTTGGACCTCTTGAGGCTCTTTTTAATGGTCCAACAATGATTCTTGTAAATGGTAAAAGAGTTGCTGGTTATAAAATAATCTGAATTATTTTTATTTTTTTCTTATTATGTAGAAGAACACTGATGTTTCGGATGCTTACAAGCATAATTGTTTGATGTCGGTTGGGAGGAAATGGAAGAATTGGAAAGATAAGTTGAAAAAAGACTACTACAATATCTATGATATTGATGAAGAGCGCTTGGCAAATTGTACTGAGAGGGTGCATCTGGATCAATGGAAAGTTCTTATTGAGTTTTGGGGTAATCGTATGGCAAAGGTATTCATAGATATTGTTTGAAGTTAGTCTAAATATAGAAGTAAATAATATATGGGAGTAGTCCATTATTTCTTATTCACTTCATAGTATATTGAAAGCCTAGTGAACTTATCTATTATTTGTATCATTATTATTATTATGCATGTTAAGAGATAATTTTTCTACCTTAAAAAAGATTTTCTATAATAGGAACGAAGCAATACCAATTGTGCCAATCGTGAAAAACAGACAATGTGTCATACAAGTGGGAGAAAGGCCTGTTGTCGAGTGTGAAATGAGGTAAATGTCTAGTTAGTAAGAAGTATTGTTGAATATTGGTATACATTATAATTTAATAGATAATGGGATATGTGTTTGTTGTTCTTACCAATGAAGGTCTTCAAGCAAATTGGGGAGCACCCCGATCGAATAAAGATCTATATAATGACACATACAAGGAAGAATGGAACTCCAGTTGATGATGCAGCAACTGAAGCCATTGCAGGTGTAATATAGTGAATTTCCATAATAAATTATTTATTTGTGATATCGTAATTAACTTTATCTTTTCTATATTTAGTCTCGTTTGGATGAGCGCTTGTCTCAGGTGCTCGAGTTTTCATAGACCCCTATTTTTTATGAAAATGTATTCATTGATGTTTTAGGGCCTGATGACCATGGTCGTGTGCGTACATTTGGATTGGGTCCTTATCCGTCTCAGGTGTTTGGGACAAGATTCCATCAACCTCAAAAGCAACATGTTGACATGGATCGGTTAAGGGAAAAGGTCCGTCAAGAGGTATTCACAGAGTTTGGTGACAGGTTTACTCGTCTAGAGTGTAAGTGTGAAAAATTGCAGGCGCATGTGGAATCTATGGGATATCCAATGCTTGAATTTTCAAATGCACTAGCGCCAATGCCTAAACATACTGGACAGGTAACTTCTAGCTTTAAATAACGTGATGACTTATAATAATCAGTGTTTACAAAATTGATGGACTGTGACATTTGAAGTAGGAGGATACAACTTTTGATTTTAGCATGTACAATTATATGAAACTAAATTGAACATAACATAAGGATATTTTAAATGTATGGAATTGATGAAAGGATTTAGTAGCTTGAAAGATACTTAATAAGACCCCAAACATTGATTAATAAACTAGAAAATTTTTCAAGAAGATATGTTGAACCAATGTTGAAAAAATACCAAAAGTTGCAAATTTGCAGTTGTACAGTCAGTGAAATCGCAGTTTACAAAAATGGCTATAACTCCCTCTAGAAAACTCGAATTGATGCACCGTTTTTTCTTTTGATAGAAACTAGACTCATTGATATTTCCAAATATGTGTGTCTCAACTGTTGGAACTCTCGTAAGAAAATCAGATTTCGCTGCAAAGTTTCCCCAAAAATTACAACTGCACATTTCCCCTGTTTTCTTTTGAATGGTGAAAATTCAGTTCCAATGCCTTGTGAACCTAATTGAGTTAGGCATAGGGACTATGAAGACCTCTATGCCAGTCATATTTTTGCCTTTTGAGCTGGTACTTGACAGTAAAAAAACCAAACACAATTTGAAGTCTTGCTTGCATTTAAGAAACTAAATACAACTTTTGAAGTATCAAAGCAAATCTGTCTTGTAGTTATGTTATGCATGGAAGTTGTGTCACATGGTTATAGGTTTATTAGTTGGGAGAGTGTGGAATATAACTTACACTTGATTTTGTTTTTTTGATACATTAAAAATAAAAAACAAAGAAAACAAAACTATAACTTATCATAATTGATTCCAACCATGTCCACAATCAAATTGCAGTTAACTTGGGAAGTGGGGTTTTCCATCACCACTAGGGGTTCTGTCTGGTTATTTCCCATGTGAGCAAGGATGTCCGCACAAGGGATGGAAGGCTTGGTTAATGTCATTTGAATGTTTGTGGATTTTCTCCAAAGACATTTGTAAATTCATGTTGATGTTTTCAAAAACCTTTAAGTTTCTATTTTTCCAAATTGTCCATAGGGTAGATACAAAAACAATGTTCCAATTTATATTAGCAAAGGAAGATTTTTTATGTTGAAGATTTCTTTCTAGCTTCCAATTCCAATCCCACTTAGCAGAAGAGTTGGTGTGGCCTCTTAACAATTTAAAAGTAGCACTGGTAGTAAAAGTACAAGCAGTTTTACCTTCCCATTGGGGTTCATCCAAGAAGACAGCAAAAGAAGGAAGTTTAATTTTCAATATATCCTCTTCCTCCTTTTCAAGTATGCTTTTCCCCCTTTTAAATCTAACATTATTATTTTTTGAATGTTTTTATGCATAATATGTCACTTATAGTATAGTTATAGCGAGAGAAATATCGAGGAATGGTTCGAAGTGGCTTAATAATTTGTTTTGATGGTTGATTTACTGTTTCTTGTTTAAAGACTAAAAAGGAACTTTCGTAGGTTAATAGATGTTATAAAAAGATCAATATTGCCATGAAATCATCCTCTAACATGAGTATTTGAATCAATTTTTGGAAATTATACTCTAACCTTGCCTAATTTTCATTGCCATAGGTTCCAAGCACATCCAGTTTTGATCACCACCAGAATGGAGAGCAAATGGCTTCACAAGTACTTCAGGTGAGACAATGTTTAAATTGAATGGTTATGCTTGAGTGGTTATGTTTTTCCTCGGAAGCTTTCGAAGTCAAATGCTGATAATAACGTCTTAATCAATATTAGTAGTTGGCCTTAATTGCAGTTTTCAATTTTTTCATGTGATTGTTTTTTATATAACTTTGTCAATTTGGTTTTTCTATAAGGTCAGAACTGAAGTACATTTATTTAGTTCTAAATTTCCAAGAGAAGTTGTGGCAGAAGGAATTATCATTTCTATCAAACCAGTCAAAGAAGTAGGTGGGCTGAAATTAGGGCCAGAATTTTGTGAAGTACTGATTAAGAAGGCGATAAAACCTTGTCAATATTTGGTGAGATGCCATCAAGGTGCCATTACAGTTGGAGAAGCCATTAACAAATGTGTAGCTTGGTGATTTGTTGATGTATTGTACATTAACCTTGCATCTTTTGTCTCATTTTTAATGCTTAACAATATCCACATGCAGCTAAATCTACACCCTTTCTTGTGTATAGGTTGAGAGGAGATAGATGGATGATCATATAGACAACTGTGGAGCTTTACATGATGGAAATTTATTTTTGGACTTATCACATTTTGTATTTATCCACATTTTGGGATGATTGGTGATGTTAAACTCTTGTCATGGAACTTATCAAATTGGTGTATAACTTATTTTGCTAGTTAATACTTCTGTCTGTGAAAAGTTATGATTTTTGAAGTTTGAATTAATGTACGTATGACATTTTTTAGGACACATTTGTTGATATTGTGGATGGATTTGCTCAAATTTGAGTGCAGAAAGCTTTTGATCCATGATGAGATTTAATTATATAATTAAGTTTCATGTTATGTATTCGAGATGCAATCATGTATACAGGTTTTATATAGGTCAAGTGAAAGGTAAAAAAATAACATTTTAGTGTTAGGTATATCTAAACAAATTTGGACTTTTAGCGGCAGTACACTAACTACCATTAAAGATGGTGCTAAAGGGTAAAATATCAAAACTTTTAACCGCGATTATGTACCTACATTAACGGCGGTTATATCTACAGCTATAAATAGGACATCACAATAAAGGTAGTATCAAACCGCCCCACTATCAATCTGTAGTGGCAGTAGTCAAGAACCATAGCTAATTTTATCTTAACTGTCAATTCGAGTTGTAGCATTTAGAAACCGCCATTCAACTGCCCTTTTTTCTTTGTGGCGGTTGTAGAACTACCGTAGTATTATTCCCAACACCCACTTAGACTTCTGTTGGTATTTTCGTTGTCTAACCGTCGTTATAGCTTTTGGCGGCGGATATTACATTTTTACTGGCAGTTATTTATCGCCACTAAAACTCTCTTGTGGCGTAGTGAAAACAGGTTGTTTGGCAACCTTTGGAAAGATTTAAGTCTTTTTTTGAAAATAACTTCATTTTGGTCTTTAAAAACAATGATTTAGGTTCGGAGGTTGATTACGTGTAGGGAAGATATCGTAAGATCATCTCCTTACCTCGCCCTTTCGGTACCTACATGTCTATTCACCCTAGACTTACTCATTATAATATTTGATTAATGAATGTCCAATACTATCCACTTTAGAAAAGAATTATATGAAAGAAATTTGATATGATGCATGACATGCAAGTGTAAGAAAAAGGTTTGATTTTAAAAATAGACTTGAAAAGAAAGATTTGACTTTGGAGATAGATTTTGAAAAGACTTGATTTGAAATTTAAAAAAAGATTTTGAAAATTGAAATTGGGAATTTGAAAATAGCTTTTAGAATTAGAAACTTGAAATAGATTATAGAATTGAAAATTTGTTGTGACTGTACCCACAAGGGTTGCTTATGTATCCCTTTTTGGGAATCAGGTCAGTTGTAGTTCGAACAAGAGTCCGATTGAAAATAGAATTTTTAGGTTTTTGAAAAGTTTGATTTGAAGAGGTTCGATTGGAAAAGAGCTTGACTTGAACTTTGAATAGAAGATTTGAAATTGAACTTGGAATTAATTGAGGATTTTGATTTGAAAATATTGAACTTGGGAAAAGAACTTGGACCAGATTTGAAAAGACTGAGATTTGAAAACATCTTTTAACTTGAATTGGAGTTTGAAAAACCATCTTGGTTTAGAAAAGAGTTTTAGAAAAGAGTTAAAGTTTTCTAACTTAGGATTAGGGTTAAACTAGGATTTAGGTATCCTAGGGTTCGAACATGTAGTTGAATTAGGAAGGTTTGATTTAGATTTGAAAGGTTTAATTTTAGAAAGTTGGATTTAGGAAATGTTTGAATTAGGAAAGGTTCGAATAGAAAAAGTTTGGAACTTAAGAAAGTTTCATTTTAGGAAAGATTTGATTTTGGAAAGATTTCAATTTAAGAAAATTTTGAATTTAGAAAGATCTGAAAAATTGAGATTTAGAATTTAGAATGTTTTAGAAAGATTAAAATTTATAAAGGTTTGAAATTAGGAGAGGTTTGAACTTTGAAAAGATTTAGGATTTTGGAAGGATTTGAATTAGGAAAAGTTTAATTTAAGAAAGATTTGATTCTTACTTCGTAAATTAGAAGATTAGATTTTATTTCTAAAAACAGATTATTTGATTTTTTTTTCAAAATTAGAAGATTTGATTTAGTTTCCTAATTTGGAAGATTGGATTTGACATGGAATTGGAAATGTTGAGTTTTAGAAATTTAGGATCTAGAAAGCTATGTTTTTGTGCAGAAAAAGAGATTTTAAAAATCTAAGATTTGATATAGAAGATAGTTTTGGAATCCTATGATTTAAAGTAAAAGAGAAAATCATGGCTTTAAGGAAGAAACTAGGGTTTCATAAATATGAATTCTAGGACTTGACTTGGATTCAAAGAAAAAGAGTTTTTGAAAAGTGAAATCTTTGAAAAGAGAGTTTAGAAAAGAGATTTTTGAAGGGAGTGTTTAGAAAGTAGATTTTTAAAAAGAGCTTTTGGAAAGAGGTTTGAAAAGCAATTTGGAGAGGAGTTTGAATATGGACTTTTTTTAAAAATCTTTTGAATATCTCACTTTCCCTAAAATAATTCTGACCACGAATAGATTAGAATCGTTATAAGAACGTAATTTTGACAACAACAAGGATTTGAAATATAGACCAATATGATCAAATTGAAGATCATACTTTCCGAAAACAACCCTAACCATGAAATGGCTAGAATCATCTTAAGATTGTGGTTTTGATGAAAAACAATTTAGGGTTTACACCTAAAATATGGACCTTGATGGTCACAATGAATATAACAATTTTCTAAAACAACACTAACCATTGAATAGCTAGAATCATTTTAAGATTGTGATTTTGAAAACAAGATTTTGAATGTAAGTTTTGAAATAGGATTTTGATGCAAGCTTTGAAAACAAGTTTTGAATGGATGTATAATATGCATAATGCAAGTAGGGTCGTGAACATGTAAGGTTAGGCTTTACCACATAATCAAGGGCCGAATCCACACGGTCTAAGGTTGAACTAGAAGAAAGCCCCTAACACGGTGACTTTCAACAGTCCTTTTTACGCATGAATGGGGGAGTCCTTGTTTTAAGCATGCAAGAAAGGGAGGTAGAAGATGGGGGATTAAAATAGAAGAAAATCCAAGTGAGTTAGGAGGAAGAAGAGAGGGGGGAAGTACATAAACATAAAGAGACAGCCTACCTTGTCTTATTCTTGTTTTGCTTGCTTTATTTGCTTTGCTTTACTTGGGCTTCGAACTTGCAGTACTTGAGTCTTCAGTGGCTTGCTTTGAGGCTGGTGTTTAAGTGTATAGAGTGTGTATAGGCTAGGGTTAAAGCGTATGAAGGCTAGGGTTTGAAGATACTAGAGAGAGTTAGGGTTTGGGAGAGACTTCGAGCTCTGTATTTCAAAAAATAGAGTTTTCGAACTGAGTTTGTGGACCCCTTTCATGTAGGGGGAGGGTCAGTCTTTATAGACATAAGACTAGCCTGGCGCTTGTTGTAGTAGTGCTAGGGCAAATTCCTTACTGGCACCACTAGGAGTGGCGTCAGGCCAATTTTTGGCTTGGTGCCATTGCCACTTAGGAAAGTTTTAAAGGTGGCAAGAAACGTATGTTTTAACTCTTGATATGCAAGGTAAAAGATTTGGGCGCCTGTACTACTGACTACCATGTAATTTTTGGCTTGACTCTACTAAGAGTGACTCCGAGAATTCTAGGAATGTTCCGGGAAGCCAGGAATGATCTAGAAGGCTGAAAATGGGTAGAAACCCTTGAAAATAGTGTCATGGGGGTAACAGGCTTGGAAAATAATGTCGGAATATTTGGAAAGGTCGACCGAGCCACTAGGGGCAAAATAGTCAACTAGATCGGAAAACCACCGGAATGGAATTAGAATACCCCATGAGAAAGCTTGATGATTAGGAACACCCTTAAGAGTGCTCCAAAAAGTTAATGGTTTGATTCCCAGAGCTAGTTTGGTTGGAAAAGGCGACCGGCCCACTAGGGGCAAAATGATTATTTTGCATCGGGCTTGCTGAAATGGACTCCGAATGATCTAGAAAGGTGCTAGAAGATCGAGAAAGCTATTAAAAGCATCCTCAGAAGATAACCGATTTGATACCCAGAGCTAGTGTGATTCCCAGAGGCAATCGGATGCCTAGGGGGAAAACGGTCATTTTGACCAAATGGTCTTGGAATTGGTCTGAACCTAATTGGAAGGCATTTGAAGATGTCGGATTGTCTTTGGGACGATCTTGGAAGGGTGGACTTACCGCTCTAAGGACTTAGGTACTTTCTCGAGAAATGTGCCGAAAAAGGCTTAAGGGGCAGTTTGGTCATTTTTCACTAGAGTGGGCTAGCAGGCACTAGTGTTGACCTGGGTTTTGAGTGTTTCCGTCACTTTGACAGTCTGTGACATAGGGGGTTTGTTGGTAATTTCAAATGTCGACTTATTTGTGAGTGTTTCTGCCACTTTGACGGTTGTGATGTTTACGAGTGTTTCCACCAGTCTGACGGTGTGTGTTCATTTCGGAGACTGCCTGATCTTGGGAAGCTGATATGTGGACTTATCATTTGAGGAATCAACTTTCTTGAAAGACGTGCTAAATAACAGATATTCTTTATTGGCGGGCTAGCAGCCACCAAAGGTGAACCGTTCTACTATCTCGGGGACTTGGGTTCTGTCTCGATCGACCTGTTTAAAATGACTTACCATTTCAAAGAGTTTTCTCAAAAAATGTGCCAAACTGGTGGACTTACTGCTTGAGGGATTAACTTTCTTGAAAGGCGTGCCAAATTTAATTCGGATTGGAATTGAATTTGAAATTGGATTTGAGATTGAAATGGGGACTTACCGTCTCTAGGAAGACGTGCCAGCTGGAAAAGGACCGAGCAATGCCCTAAGGGCATTTGGTCATTTTGCCTCTATTGAGCTTGGTGGGCACGCGAAGCGATTGAATGATTGGATTGAGTTTAAAAAATTGATTTGCATTTGAATGTGTCTATGTCAGTTTGAATATGAGTCCGGATGGACCGAAAATTGCCGAGCGGGCAAAAATTGGGTGCTTACACCCGTTCAAGCACCTAACTTTAGCCTTACTGGGGCATGACCCAACTTCAATAGGCTGGTTTGACACATCCACATCTTTAACGCCTTACCCTGCTCCCAAACAGAGGCCTACTATAACCTCTTAAAGAATAACATACCGAAGCCCATGCCGACTTGTCCGTTGCCAAGCCCTTTACCTCTGACCTTTAATGGTGCCCTCAGTTGCGATACCATTCGGGCGGCCAGGGGCATGACACAGAAAGTTGCTCCTCTCTTAAGCATAAAATTCAAGACCTAATAAACAGCAAGACTATTGACATACAACCTGTAAACCCTACTCCTACTTCCAATGTAACCACGAATCTTCTGCCAGATCATACTGTTAACCTGATACTAGAGAAATAAAAGAGAATGATGGGTTGGAGAAGATCATGATTGACGATTATGATGGCAATTGGGAGTGCACCTTAGGTATGCCGTAGCTAAACGCCACCTATCGGAGAAGCCTTGGCTCATGACTGAATTCGACTATGAAGATATGGGTTGGGATCTTCAGGAGCAAAAAGCATCGACAGAGCCGTTCGAGCTAGAAGAAGGTAAGCTGGCCAACTTGTTTATCGAAGAAGCCAAAGAGGTAACGAAGGAAACGAGGGAGTTAATGAAGCTGATAACTGCACCATCACTATCAACTCACCTAAAGCCCTAAAAAAGCACTCGCTTGCCTCACCCGGTTCGAGGATCTAAATGATGGATGGAGCGTTAAGGATGTGGGCGTCATTCCAAAACCCAACTAAGAGGGTTCTTGTTAAAGCGTACAAGAGAAGTGTGTTCTCACCCACTTTCTTTCTATCTTTTTTACTTTTTGCCTTTGAATTTGTGTCTGTATTTTCATTCTTAAGAGAACCGTATGCTTTCCATTTGAAATAATAAAGAGATAGTTTTTCATTCGAATGTTGTTGTCTCATATTCTTATGAATCGTGAATTCTTTTAAAAAGGGGTGTGTTCTATCTTGTGGAGGATCTGACTTGAAGATTGTGATAGCACGGGTTAACCACTCATTGAATGGTCAACTTTTCAAAAAGAGGGAAGATGAAAGTGAATGAGGAGATCATCCTAAAAGCAGCACTTACAAGACACCGAAGCTAAGCGATGAGTAGCTAGACTTTCAAAAGAAAGGGGAGCCATCTTTCATTTTCCCAAATAAAAAAAATATGTGTATGTTCCCCTTGCTTAACCCACTAGTGCCATACAGAAAGCAGGAGATTTCTTATTAACCCTGATCCAAAACCATCCCCCCACAATGGAGTAGACAGATAATCGAAGACTCGGCAAAAAATGTCACTTATCTTTTATCAGGCTAAAGCAACGTGAAGGCTCTACGGATCAAGCCATTTAGTTCAAAATGAAGAGAGTCCCTGATTTCATGTCCTGTACGGTAAAAAACAATCATTGTCAAACCCGTTGAGCTAGTTACGTTCCCTCTAAGAAAACCCTTACCTAGGTGTCGCACCCAGATTTTTCGCACTTAGAGAATACTCACACAAGCGGGAAAAATGCTGTAGTCTTTTGTTAGAACTCACCCTACTAGGTTTGAATTGAAAATTGATTTGAATAAAGGGCTATTAGAAAAAGATTTGGAGTCGCCACCTAACTTGATTAAGGTGAGTTAGGTCACCTAAAAACTAAGCATAATTCGAAAACTACACTTAGGGTTTTTGGAAAACGATTTTGAAAATATCTCCTCAAGAGAGGGTTTTTAAGAAAACAGGTTGTTTGGCAACCTTTGAAAAATATTTAGCCCTTTTTGAAAAATAACTCCGTTTTTGGTCTATGAAAACAGTGATCCTAGGCTCGGAGGCTGGTTATGTGTAGGGAAGAGGCACTAAGCCATCACCCTACCCCGCCCTTTCGGTACCTACATGTCAATCTACCCTAGATTCACCAATGAGAGTCTTTAACTAACTAATGGTTCAATCCTATTCACTTTGAAAAATAATGTTTAGAAAAACATGATGCATAATATGCAAGTGCAAGAAAGGAGACTTGATTTGGAAATAGATTCGAAAAAAGATTTGAAAAGAAATTGATTTGATTTGAAAAGAGATTTGGAAAGATAGATTTGAAATTGGAATTGAAGAGAGATTTGGAAAGAATTATGGAATTGGAAACTTGAAAAATGTTGTGGAATTAGAGATCGGAGGGAAATTGTAGAAATAGAAATTGAAAGATGTTATGAAATTTGAGATTTGAAGAAGGTTGTGACCGCACCCATGAGGGTTGCCTACGTATCCCTTTGGAGGAATCAGGAGTCGTAGTTCGGACTGGAGTCCGATTGAAAAGGGATTGATTTGGAAGAAAGAGATTGAATTGGAAAATTTGAAAGGATTTGATTTTGGAAAGCTTGGTTTTAGAAAACCTAGACTTAGGAAAATAGGATTTGAACTTGAGATGAAGAAAGATTGGATTTAAATGTTGGATTTAGAAGATTGGAATTAGGAAAGATTTAAATCAGGAAAGTTTCGAATTAGGAAAGTGTCATTTTAGGAAAGTTCTGGAATTAGGAAAGTTTTCGACTTCGGAAAGTTTTGGAATTAGGAAAGTTTCAACTTAGGAAAGTTTTGAATTTTGAATGTTTTGAAATAGGAAAGTTTTGAAAATTGAAAAGTTTCGTTTTAAGAAAGGTTTTGAAATAGAAAAGTGTTGAATTTAGAAATGTTTTGAATTAGGAAAGTTTAGTTTAAGAAAGGTTTATAATTTGAAAAGTTTTAAGTTAAGAAAGTTTTGACTTTGGAAAGCTTAGAATTTTAGAAAGATTTTAAATTAGGAAAACTTTAGAAAAGGTTTGAATTAAGAAAGTTTCAACTTAAGAAGGTTTTGAATTAAGAAAGTTTTGAAGTTTTAAGAAAGTTTAGAATTTAGAAAGTTTTAGATTTAGAAAATCTTAACTTAAGAAAGTTCTGAACTTGGAAAGTATTGGATTTGGAAATATTTTGAAATTTAGAAAGTTTAAGATTTAGAAAGTTTTAGAGTTTTAGAAGATCTTGAGATTAGGAAATGTTTGAGTTTAGGAAGGGTTTGAAAACTTAGATTTGGAAAGTTAAGATTTGAAAAGGGATAAAGTTAGGAAATGAGTTGAATTAGGAAAGAGTTGAATTTAGGAAAGATTTTTGTGTTCAAGTTTTGGAAACTTAAGATTTAGAAAAGTGCAGGATTAAGAAGGATTAGAATTAGGAAAGATTTGGACAAGGAAGGGTTAAGATTCCTATTTCCTATAACAAGGGATTGGATTTTGTTTCTAAAAAAAAGAAGGTTTGATTTTATTTCCAAAAATGGAGGATTGGATCTAGTTTCCTAAAGGGAAGATTGGATTTGGGCAATGATTTGGAAAGGGAAGTTTTAGAAACCCTAGATTTGGAAGGCTATAGTTTTGACACAGAAAAGAGGTTTTTGGAAACCTAATTTTGACGTAGAAAATGGGTTTTGGAAATGTGTATCGTTTGAATGTGAAAACAAGAGGTTTTGGGAACCTAGGTTTTAAGGCTTTGAAAACCATGTTTTTGGGAAAGAAATTAGGGTTTCCTAATTTTTAACTCTAAGGAAAGTGTTTTTGAAAAGTGTGTTTTTGGAAACAAAAGTTTTTAGAAGAGAATCCTAGGGAGGAGTTTTTAGAAAGTGAATTCGAAGAGAGAGTTTTTGGAAAGATATTTTAAAGAGAAGGAGTTTTTGGAAAGTGTGTTTTTAGAAACGAAGATTCTAGAAGGAAAATCCTAGAGGAGAGTTTCTAGAAGGGAGATTTTAGGAAGAGAGTTTTTTTGAAAGATTTTTCGGTAGAAGATTGTTGGAGAGAGTTTTTCTAGGAAAGAGACCTAGGGAACGTTTTTGGAAAGTGGATTTTGAAGAAAGCGTTTTAGAAAGGGGTTGAAAAATGGAATTTGGAAAAATAGATTTTTGGAGGGAGTTTTTGAAAACTATTTTGGAAAGAAGAGTTTTCAGGAGTATGTTGAAAAAGAGATTTGTAGGAAGAGATTTCTTTTGGAAGGTATAAAAACATCTCACTTGAAGAAAGTGATTTTGAAAACAACAAGATTTTGAAAATATGGACCATATTGGTTACTTTGAATGTAACACTTCCATAAGGCAACCCTAGCTATGGAAAAGCTAGAATCACCCTAGGATTGTGATTTTGAAAACAAGTTTTGAAAAAGAGGATTTTGATGCAATTTTGAAAACAAGTTTGAAAACGATTTTGAAAACGAGTTTGAAAACGATTTTTGGAAGATGCATGATCATGATATGCACAATGTAATTTTGGGGTCGTGAACATACAAGGTTAAGGCTTCACCACATAATCAAGGGAGCCGAACCCACGTGGTCTCCGATTAGTCTAAAGGAAAGGCCCCGACATGATGACCCTTCGATAGTCTAATCGTACACATGGACCGGGAGTCCCCTTGTTTCAAGCATGGAAAGAAAAGGGGGGGGGGGGGAAAGAGATGGGAGATTAAAATAGAGAAAACCCAAGTGGGTTAGGAGAGAAAAGAGAGAGGGGGGAAGTGCAAAAACGTAAAACGAAAGCCTACCTTGTGTTTTGTTTATTTTGCGCGCCTTGCTTGTCTTCGGTCTTGATCTTGATCTTGATCTTCAATCTTCAAGAGTTGTCTTCAAACTTCAGATTGCAGCTCTTTAAGTCTTCAAAGGAGGGTTGAAGGCTAGTGTATGAGTGTATGGGGGTGTGTATGAGTGTATAGAAGACTAGGGTTTAGTGTATGATGGCTAGGGTTTGGGAAACCTAAGAAAGCTAGGGTTTAGGGAGTGCACGAGCTTTGTATATCGAATTATATGATTTTTAGACTGAGTTTGCAGACCCCTTTCATGCTGGAAGAGGCTCTGTATTTATAGAGGTTGGATAACACTGGCGCCTGTTGTAGTGGCGCCAGCCATTTAGGAAATGTTTAAGGTCGGCAAACAACGTCTCTTTGACTAGATTTGGGCGCCTGTACTAGTGACTATCAAGCAATTTTTAGTCTGGCTTCATTAGGAGTGACTTCGGAAAGTCCGGGAATGATTTGAAGAGGCCGGGAATGACCCGGAAGGCCAGAAAAGAGCAGGAACACTTAGAATAGTGTCCCGGAGGTATTTGACTTGAAAAATGAGGGCAAGATGTGTCGGAAGGGTTGACCGGGCCGTTAGGGGTAAAATGGTCGATCGGGTTGGAAAGCTGCCGGGACGAACTCGGACTGTCCTGGAAGAAGACTCGTGATTTGGAAACATTATTTAGAATGTTCCCAAAGGTTGCCGGTTTGATACCAAGAGCCGGTGTGGTCAGAAAAGGCGACCGGCCCTTTAAGGGCAAAACGGTCATTTTGCATTGGGTTTACTGGAACTTACTCATAATGATTTGAAAAGCTAAAGAAAGGTTGAGAGTACTATAAAACACATTCTCGGGAGGTTACCGGTTTGATACCCAGAGCCAGTGTGGTTAGAAAAGGAGACCGGCCCACCAGGGGCAAAACGGTCATTTTGTACCGGGTTGGCCAGAACTAACTCGGAATGATCCGAGAAGATAGAAGAAGGTTAATAATACTATAAGAAGCAATCTCAAGAGGTTACTAGTTTGATACCCAGAGCCAGTGTGGTTCCCGGGGCGTTCGGATGCCTAGGGGCAAAATGGTCATCTTGACCGGAAAGTCTCGGAAAAGGCCCAAAGGGCAGTTTGGTTATTTTTGACCGAAGTGGGCTAGCAGGCACCGGTGTTGACCTGGGTTTTGAGTGTTTCCGCCACTTTGACGGCGGTCGTCGTGACACAGGAGTTTGTTGGCAATTTCCTATGTCGACCTGTTTACGAGTATTTTCGCTACTCGGACGGTTATGATGTTTGCGAGTATTTCCGCTACTCAGACCGTCTCGAGAAACAAATTGTCTCGAGAGAGGGATTGGAAAGGGGTCTTATCATCTCCAAAAAGACGTGCCTGATTTGGAATCGTCTCGAGGAATAAACTGTCTCGAGAGAGGAATTGGAAAGGGGACTTACCGTCTTCGAAAAGACGTGCCTGATTTGGAACCGTCTCGAAGAATAAACTATCTCGAGAGAGGGATTGGAAAGGGGACTTACCGTCTTCGAAAAGACGTGCTTGAATTGGAACCGTCTCGAGGAATAAACTGTCTCGAGAGAGGGATTGGAAAGGGGACTTACTGTCTTCGAAAAGACATGCTTGATTTGGAACTGTCTCGAGGAATAAACTGTCTCGAGAGAGGGATTAGAATTGGAAAGGACAATGCCCCCTAAGGGCATTTTGGTCATTTTGCCTCTATTTGGGCCTGGTGGGCCCGCGAAGCAATAGACAGACGGGATTTGGACTTAGAAAGTTGGTTTCGATTAGAATACGTCCATATTGACTTGAGTACAAGTCTGGACGGAGCGTAGACTGCCGAGCGGTCAAAAATGGGGTGCTTACACTAGGGATCATAGCCCACAATAGGTCAGAATGAAAACACTAAGAGAAAATATATCTAAGAAATAGGAGTTCTAGAAGTATCCACTTTAAAAAAAAATAATAAATAAATAAATAAATGAAAAGAAAGAGCAAAAAGGAGGAGCCATCAAGGGCAAGTTGCCATTTATAAAAAATAAAAATAAAAAAAAGAGCAAGCCACAAGAAAGGTCGACTCATTTCATGCCATTTCGAACAACATGTAATAAAAGGTAAGAAGGAAAATCTAAAGGGGATCTTAGGCAACAAGGAAGCCTAGTAGAAGCAGTAGGTTCGAGCCTTTACCTTTTCTTATAAAAATCCAGAACCGTGACCTATGTTATAACCACAATAAAGTCCTCTCCAATTAAAAAGGAATTGATTGATCCAAATGAGCCAGACATGTTACCAAGGCTAAGGAAGGATACTAGGAGACAAAACCCTGCCATAAGACCAAGCAAGATGGTGTGGATCTAAATCCTACTGAGAGCATCATTAAATTTGAGCCTACATATCCCATTGATTCTTAAAGCCTCATAACTTAGCCTACATTATGGTCCTAAAGCAAAGCCTCTTCAGATTGAAAGATTGACTAGTTATCACTCTGCCGAAGTTTATGTGAGTTGTTGCCTAAGCCCTTAAGGGTTGAGAATTCAAGACAAATGATCCCAAACACTAACCCAAGTAGAGAATAAGAGTCGATCAAAAGGATGAGAAAGGTATGAAATGCTGTCATCGTCTGATTAAGGTAAAGTTGAGCCAAAGGAGAGGCCAAATCCTTAGAAAAGGAGGAGTTAACATTCCAAGGATGCAAAAGCTCGATAACACCCCATCCGTTGTGTTAGTTAGTGTATCCCTTATATGTGCATGCATTTTATAAAATTTTGGCATGAGCTTCACATACAAGGGATATAGCTCCCTATGGAAACAAAATTCACCAATACAATTCAATATCATAAGTTGTGCATCATTAACTTCATGTTAATCCTAACATCTATCCTTGTTCATGCATTCATATATATATATGGCTGTATAAATTATGAACATCAATTCTATTTGAAGGTTACAAATAAACTACCTAGCAAGAATCAAACTCTCATATATGTCCAAGACACAGTGTGAAAGGAAAGAGAGGCCTTCGACAAGGGGCCCTCGTCAAGAGTCAAAGTCAATGTTTAGGTCAAAATCTCCAAAACCCAGCTCTGAAGGAGGCAGCCGACTACCAGAAGCACCAGCATCCTGCAAGGAAGAAGAGCTTGAATAAAAAAAGCAAATAAATAACTAAACAATGCCAGAATAGAAAAGAGAGAAAGGATAACATACCCCACCACCTCTTATCTGAGCCAACCGTGCTGTAAAAAAAACTACTTTAGCCTGGTACTGGTCCCTCTCCGTCTGGAGTCTGTTCCTCTCGGTCTGGTACCAGTCTCTCTGATCCCTCATGGCATTAAACTCGGCTTGAGGCACATATCCTCCAGCCCGATGCCATAAGTCTACTACCTTCTAGCCCATGGCATATCCTCCGACCATTACCTTGAACTGGGTGAAGGCACCAATGCAGTAAGCCCCAAAATGTGTAGCATAGTTAGTCTCCAAAGGAAGTAAAAAACCAACACCCGGCTGACGCTCTGAGTATGGAATAGGGACTTATTCAACCAAAGCTCTAAACATATGCTAAAGTAGATCCCCAGCTAACCATCGTGAAACTGGCGCCAATGCCGGTCTCACAAATAGGACTCCCAGGACTCATCACTGAGAAAGAAAAGACAGAGACATAGGGACCAAATAACTTACTGCCTCATAATGAACCGATCCAACAAAGGGTCGCCAGGTCACATCTCTAGCCTCTATAAACTTTAAGTTTGCCCTTATTGTCACGAAGTTAGTAATCTTAGATTGATGGGCCACCTGATCATGAGCCTATTTCAAAGCCTATAAAGGTTAGCCTCCATTACCTCTGGATGGTGAGTCGATAGGTACTCATAACTCCATTAGACCAAAAGAGGCCAAAACCCGATCACATTGCCCTAGCAGGAGGAAGTTTGGACTTGCATAAATCTAAGGAAACAATCGAAAGAGAAAGACCCCTAATCCAGCTCTGACAAGGCTCTCAAGTCAGCTACCACACTCATGAATCTGAAAAGGACAATCGACTTGTTATCATAACCAAAATAGCTAAAAATAATATACAAACCAGTCATCACCTCATAATGTCTTGCTGCTCAGGTGGTGGCTCAACAGAGAAAGTACCTTCATCTCGACTAAGCTAGGACAAAGGAAAAGTAGAGCGTTCAGGAGGTCGCAAGTCCAATAGAGCACAAGCCTCGACTTTACTAATTGGCTGTAAGATAATCTAATGGCCAACAAAAGAAAGCCCTTTAATAATTGCCCAGTCTAATAGAGTAGGACCCAGCTCGAAGCCCACAAAATAAAAGGTCCCAGTCTAGCCAAGCCATTTCTCAATCAATGCCAATACTAAGTAGTAGTTCAGGTGGTTTGCCTATAATCCCATGAATGCCCTGAACCCAATCTCTATCAGAAAGGCGTGGTAGGATAGAGTGGCTCGCTGCATAGTACTAAAAACCTAGTGAACGGTCCCCCTAAATTATGTATATACTCTGGGAGGGGGTAAATGCTGTTAAGAATATGCACTGGGATGATGAGTTAGGTCCCCTAATAGAGTAATGTCAAGCACCTTTAAATCCCCTAAATCTATATCTGTCTAACTCCGCCTAGTAGAGGCCCTCCCATAACTAGTCACATGATCTCCTAAGCCTGGTGTCTCATCCTCAACATCCATCTCTCCCTCAAAAACCGGCTCGATTGGAGGAAAAGGGACGACTGGAGGCATATTCCCCCTCCCACTCTGACTAAAAGAAATGCTCCCCGCTGATCTATGACTGCCCCTAGAGTGACTAGACCTGCCAACGGAATCGGTGCAAACCCACTTTCAGAACAACGTCTCCGCTTAGAACCATCATCACCAGTGTTTGCATCCTAAAGGTCAAATCAAGGTACAAGCAACAATATACGGTATACACAGCTCAAAATAAAGAGAGGTATGGAAAAAATGGGGCAAAGCCCATTCCGTTAACCCCAACAGAGTCTATTCTAGTCAATTCAAAAGTTTTCCCATCAAAAGTTTTCTAAACTTTTCCCTTCAAAAGTTTATTTTTAAAACAAATTTTCCTAAACATTGTCCTTCAAAAGTTGATTTTCAAAATTAATTCTCAAGGGTTTTTTAAACTTTTTCCTTCAAAACATCTTACTCAAAATCAACTCTCAAAGATTTCTAAACTTTTCATTCAAAATCAATTCTCCAAGGTTTCTAAACTTTTTTTTCTTCAAAAAGTTTTAGTCAAAATTGACTCTTAAGGGTTTTTAAACTTTTTTCCTTCAAAAAGTCTTACTCAAAATCAATTTCCAAAAGGTTTCTAAACTTTTCCTTCAAAAGTTTCGATCAAAAATCAACTTTCAGAGGTTTTTAAAACTTTTCCCTTCAAAAGTTTTATTCAAAGTCCATTTTCAAAGGGGTTTTTCTAAGCTTTTTCGTCAAAAAGTTTTATTCTAAAGACCTCCCGAGTTTTTTGGGGTCTTTTCTACCAAAAAGGCCCCACCTTCAAAGGTTTTATATATTTTTCTTTCAAAAAGACTTTATCTCAATTTTTTAAAACTTTTTTCTTAATTTTGAAAAATTTCGACAGAATCTCATTTATAAATGGTTCCTACAACATCTAAGACATAATAGCGGAACACAAGCCGTGCACCTCACGGCATCACAATCACATAGTACCAACACACATAAAACAATTTGTGCACATTCTCAAAATTTTTGACTTTTCAAACATAGGTTCTATTTTTCTAAAAATCAAGGCTGTTCAAAATCATCACAAATTCTCTCATAACTACTTCAAATATATTTTTAAAATATTCTCATATTTTTCTAAATATCAAACTCAAGCAATTCCATTAATTTCATAATTTTCTCTATTTTTTAAGTTTTTTTTATTTTTTAAAAAATACAAAATTAAATTTTTTTTTAAAAAAAAAATCATAAAACTTCATACGGTTCTTCAACACATTTTTCTAAGGCACATGGTGTAAAAATCTAGCAAGAAAATCTAATACCCAAAGCTATAGGAGTAAATCTTCAATTCCTACAAAAATCCTCTTTAGATAAACATACGAAACTACTCAAACTTATTCAAACGAGCATCTAAATGCAGAAACAATCTCACCATAGTGGTCAAAACACATCAAACCATCAATTTTGACTATTTACGCAACTCAAACGGAGTTCTACACATCAAAATCAACACAAAATAAAAAAACTCATCTCTTGGAGTTCTCCGGCAAAATCATCTTCTCCAGCAATAGTTTCAGCGATGGTGACTATTTCCAGCAACTCTCTGGCATCCTCCAAGCTCACTTCTTCAATGTCCAAGACTCATTCCTTGCAAAAAACTCGAAAAAGACTCTCCAAACCTGGAAAGTCATACAAAATCGCAAGCCCCGAAATGAGGGGCTTTTCGTAGCTTTTAATTCCCAAACTTAGTGCCACTGCTAGTGGCGCCAAGGCATTTTTAAGCCTAGCACCACTAATAGTGGCGCCTTAGTCAAATCCAGGGCAACTTTGCCCTTTTACTTGCCAAAATTTGATTTTAAATGCCCCTTTGGGCCAATCTGCCAATTTCAAGCTCTAGTCTTAAAAAATTTTCAAATTCAATCCCTCTGATCCCCTCGCGATCAACATAGGACCCTTACTTTATAATTTTCTGCCTTCGACAAGTAAAGAAAGAAAAAGAGGGGTAGCTATAAGCATTTTATTTTTGCCCGCTCGATAATCTTCGGCCCTACCAGACTCATATTAAAACTAACACAGATACATTCAAGCACAGACCAGCTTTTCAAAATCAATCCAATCAATTGACCGCTTCGCGGGCCCGTCGGGCTTAATAGAGGCAAGATAACCAAAAAGTCCTTGTGGCATTGCCTAGTCCAATTCTAGTTGGCACATCTTCTAAAGATAACAAGCTTGTATTTAAACCTCAATTCTAACTCCAATTCCAATCCGAGTTAATCAAACTCAATCTTTCATGTCTTTTAAGAAAATTGATCCCTTAGACGGTAAGTCCATCCAGCACTGTGCGTTTACTTAGAAACTCTTTGAAATGGTTAGTCCCTTCACACCTGTCGATTGGGATGGAACCTAAGTTGCCGACCATTCAGACCATTTCTGGACTTTTCGGAGTCACTTTTAGTGAAGGAAGGCTAAAAATTGCATGGTAGTTATTAGAACAGGTGTCCAAATATTTTGCCTTCTGTCCTATGGGTCAAAGATTTGTTTCTTGTAGTCTTAAAAGTTTCTCAAAGAAACTGGTGCCACTAATAGTGGTGCCAAGCCAAAAAATGGCCTAGCGCCACTAGGAGTTTAAAAACATACTGGCGCCATGCAATAGCTGCCAGTTCTTGTTCTGTTTGTCTATAAATACAGACCCTCCATTTACATATTTTGGGTTCATAAAATCAGTCCAGAAACTCTGCGTTACTAAAAATAGAGCTCGAGTTCCCTCAAAACCCTAATTCTCTCAAGTCCCTTCAAACTCTAGCCTCCATACACTCAAACCCTAGCCTCTATACACCCTATACAGTAAAATACAAGCCTCTAAACATCGATTGAAGGTAAAATGATGCATCTTCGAAGCACTCGAAGTGAAGCAAACAAAGCAATCAATGCAAAAAAAAAGAAAAGAAAAGGTAGGTTTTCGATTTAGTTTATGCAATTCCCCCTCACCTATCTCTCTTAACCCACTTGGTTTTTCTTCTATTTTAATCCCCATCTTGTACCTCCTCTTTTTGTATGCTTGAAATAAGTGACTTCCCGGTTCATGTCTAGGAAGACTTGTTGAAGGTCATCGTGCTGGGGACTTTCTTCAAGTTCGACCTAAGACGATGTGGGTTCGGCTCCCTTGATTATGTGGTGAAGCGTAACCTTGTATGTTCACGACCCTATTACATTATGCTTATCATTGTTCATACACTGCATTCAAAATTACATTCAAAATTATTTTCAAACTTGCATCGAATTTCTCTTTCAAAACTTGCATTCAAAACCTCCTTCTTTCAAACTATTTTTCAAAACCACACTCCTATGGTGATTTTAGCCATTCCATGGTTAGGGTTGTTTTAGGAACTTGTTACATTCGATGTGACTATCAAGGTCCAAATTTGGGTTCAAACCCTAAATTATTCTCACAAAAACCATAATTTTAAGATGATTCTAACCACTCTAAGGTTAAAGTTGTTTTAGGAAAGTGTTATATTCAAGGCAATCATTATGTTCCATATTTTAAATCCTACTTGTTGTCAAAATCACAAACCTAGAATGGTTCTAATTTTTTCATAGTTAGAATCGTTTTAGGAAAGTGAGATATTCAAAAGACTTGTAAAAATCTATATTCAAATCCCTTTCCAAATGATTTTGCAAATCTACTTCCAAAAAACAAAAAAAAAAAATCTTTTCAAAAATCTACTTTCCAAAAACTTTTTGTCTTAAAACGCAAGTCAAAACCTTAGAATCCATGATTAGGAAACCCTAATTCCGTTATCAAAATCACAACTTTCTATTTGCCTCAAATCATAGATTTTTAAAAAATTTTTGTCCACCAAATCATAGATTTCCAAATCTAAGATTTTCAAAACTCAAACTTTCCAATTCCATGTTAAATTAAATCCTCCAATGTAGTAAACCAAATCAAATCCTCCAATTTTAAAAACAAAATCAAATTCTCTATTTTTGAAAACAAAATTCAATTTTCAACTTTAGGAAATAGAAATTGAATCTTTCCTAATTTCAAACTTTTAAATCTTTCCTAATTTGAAACTTTCACATCTCTCTTAATTTCAAACTTTCAAATATTTTCAAATTTCAAATCTTTCTAAGTTCAAATCTTTTTACATTCAAAACTTTCCAAATTCAAATATTTCCAAAATCAATTCTTTCTTAAAAAGGAGACATTCCTAATTCAAAACTATCCTAATTTGGAACTTTCCTAATTTGAAGTTTTCTAAAATCCAATCTTTTCAAGCTCTAACTTTCCAAATTCTTTCAAATCAAATCCTTTCTAGTCCTTTCAAATCATATATTCAAGTCAAATCTTTTCTAATCCTTTTTTTCAAGTCAAATATTTTTAGATCAAACCAAATCTTTTTCAACCTTCCCAGTCAAATGTTTCTAAATCAAATGAAACCGTTATTAATCTTTCCTAAATCCTATTTTCCCTAAATGGAACATTTTGAAACCAAACCTTCTAAAAATCAAAATTTTTAAGATCAAATCAAGTCTTTCCAAATTCAAGTGCTTGTTTCAACCCTAAGTTGCATAAACCCTAGGCGGCCAAACCCTAGTTCAGCCCTAACCTTAAAATTAGGAGGCTTCAACTCTTTTCTAAAACTCAAGTCTAAAACCAAGATGATTTTTAAACTCCAATTCAAGTCAAGGTGAATTCAAAGCTTAGCTCAATCTTTCCAAAATAAGTCAAAGTTCTACTTCAAAGTCCAATTTCAAATCAAGTTCAATTTCCAATCTTCAAATCAAAATTCAAGTCAAACCCTTTTCAAATCAAAACTCCCAAAGGCCCCAAAGTGTCTTTTTTATTCAAACAAGATCTTAACGTGTCTATTTTCAATCAGACCTTGAGTCCGAACTGCGACCGACCTGATTCCTAACAAATGGATACGTAAGCAACCCTCATGGGTGCGGTCACAACCTTTTTCAAGTTTTCAATTTCCACAACATTTTTTAAGTTTTCAATTTTCACAACTTTTGTTAAAATTGCAATTGTTTATTTTTCAAAATCTCTTTCTAAATTCTTTTCATGCACTTGCATATCAAGCATCGTATCATCCTCAAAGTGATGACACAAAGTTCTTTCCAAAATTATTTTCAAAGTATATATAATTGGACATTTAGAAAAATCAAATATTTTAAATGAGTGAACCTAAGGTGAATTAACATGGAGATACAGCAAGGGCGGGATAGGGTGATAGCCCAGTGCATCTTTCCTATACGTAACCAAGCTCTGAACCTAGAATCACTATTTTCGAAAAACTAAAATGAAGTTATTTTCAAAAAGAGTTTAAATCTTTCCAAATGTGGCCAAACAACCTGCCTTTAAAAAAAAACCCTCTCTTGAGGATGTTTTCCAAAATCTTTTTAAAAATCCTAAGTTTAATTTTCGGATTGCACTTAGTTTTAGGTGACCTAACTCACTTAAAAAAAGTTAGGCGGCGACTCCAAATCTTTTCTAAAAGTTCTTATTCAAATTAATTTATAGTTCAAACTTAGTTGTACTCGTTCTTATAGGAAAATAAGTTCTAATGAGAGAGTACCGTGATTTTTTTACTTATTTTATTGAGTGCGAAAAATCAGAGCGTGACAACTGGCGACTCTACTAGGAATGCTTAGAGGGTTAGGCCATTACCATGTCTCTTCACTTTTCACCCATCTGGAATCTTCGATTATTTGTCTAGTTCTATCCACTTCAAATTTTTCAAAATCAAACCTTTTGAAGTTGTTTTCAAAAACTTGTCATCTCTTGCATTCAATTCGTATTTAATCATTCTATCTTGCTTTAAGTTTGCCATCATGGTACTAACTTTGTGCATTTTCTTTTGTAAGCAGGCCATTGTTCACATTTATCTTATGTCATATTAACTACCATGCATGCCATGAATGAATAGGATGGAATAGACATAATGTATGGGAGTTATTGAACCCTCTCCTTCGTCTTTCAAAATTTCACACACACACACTGCAAGTGCACCTATAATTGTATATTTGCATTTTTTACTTGGTTACGTATCTTCTTGTTAGAAGGGATAACAGTATATTGGTTGTGGGTGGATACTGTATCAGTTTCTTAGCCTACAACCTCTTGATGGGTCCCTCGCTCAGATCACTAACCAATAACGGCACCACCTCAGGGAGTGGGCCTTGGTTTGAAGATCCGGAAACTAAGCTTTCTTAGGAAGTATTAGTAAACCCTCAACCTCATGCTCATGTCAAAACCATGCATAGCCGAACCTCTGTCGGATTTAAGACACGCACATCAATTTCAAAGCCATGGAGGAAAGGGCGACTGTTTTACTTTCCTTTATCATTGTCTATTCCTATTGTTATAATACTCGTGTAAATTTACTTTACAATTGCATTCTCTCCCTCTATACTCTTGGCATATACGTACATACATTCAATGCCTCATATCTAAACGAGAGTTCCAAAGCAACTCAAGTCATTGCATCTTCATGTATATGATCGACCCATAGAGAGTGGCACCAAGCTCACTTTTCCTTGCATAAAACCTACCAAAATCCTAGGGTTTCCACGCAACACTAAGGACTTATCGCATATATGTCAAGTCATTTTATTGTTGGCCAAAGAGTGCAACCCAAGAGGGGGGGGGGGGTGAATTGGGTTTCAAAAACAATTATAAATAATTTTAACTAAAAACTGGTTAAACAATCTGATTAATCAATCTAATAGTAGAACCAGAGTGTGTTTGCAATGTGTTCAGGCAATCTCAAACAATAAATGAAAATTAGAGCACAAAATGAACACAATGATTTACTGAGGTTCAGCCACAACTCGTGACCTATGTCCTCACCCTTAAGACCCCCGTGAAAGCTCTTCCACTTTGCAATGAAGAATTACAAAATAGGTGTTAGTTGACCAAGTGCCTAGCTCACTTCTCAGAAGAGCTCTTCCCAAGTTTTCGAATCTTCTCAAATGATTTTATCCAAGCTTCACTCAAACTTACAAGTGTTTTTAACAAGAACACTCAAACTCATAGGTTTACAAATCCACCCAAATGGTGTAAATAAGGTTTACACAAAGTCTCTCTCTCAAAGAGTGGATAGAACAAGTACAAGATCAATAAAACCTCAATATCTCAGCAAAACAATAGCAGCAACTAGGTTTTATGCCTTTAGATTCGATTCTGCACTTGAATGTGTGTCCTCTCTATGTATAAATGATGTGGGGGTCTTGTATATATGCCTTAACTTTGATTCTAGCCATTGGAGGTAGTTGTAGTTGCATTAAATGCAAGATCAGAATTATATAATGTTTAAAAATATTACCGTTACAGTGGCAAGGGTTGACCATTCGGCTGCATGTGTTGACTACTTCTTGCTCTGAATACTGCTCTTTCATGCATGTTGTTCAATGATATTCCAGATTAGGCTTCTAAGGCTTTGAAATGTCTTCTTTCATACATGTTATTCTTTAAGAACTTCTTCAATCAATTCATGGCTTCAGTTGATTTATTGAAACTTCATCAACTCTTTCAAAAGATCTTCTAATACTTGTGATATTCTTTTCACTTGATCCTTAGCACTTTCCATCTCTTCAAGGTGGAATCATTTAAATTAGATTGCATCTAGGACTCTTCAATCCATATAGCTCCTTCCATCATTTTCAAGATTTTAACACACTCTTTAATTTTTCTTAACACGCTTTATAAATTCTTCAATTTATTCAAACTTCAAGACATAGTTTAATTAATGTATGATATAATTTGCACACTAAGTAAAGTAATTAGACATTAAACAAAGTTCTGTTATCATTAAAATCAAGGCATGAAGTTAACATCCATAAAGACGGGCCCCAATCCCTTTATGCTCACGGAGATAAGGTTACCAAGAAGATAAGGGGCAACTAAACAGCAAGGTCTTTCAATGACCTCCTTAACATTAAACTCAAAGAAGGTGAATCTAAAGACTCAAGAGTAGTTTAGGATTTCAAATGTAAAAATAGATACGAGAAAGTCCCAAGCAAAATGTTCCCTTTCCCCTCTATTAAAATATACTTCGATCTCTCTATATTCAAACTTAAAGTTCAATGTACTCTTTTACTTTTTGCAAATAAATGAATGAATGAATGTATGCTTTCAATCGATGGTAAGATATCTATATATAGGGGCAGACCTTTTATCTTCAAAAAATGAGCAAAATATATAATGTTTAGTCTCCCTCTCAAGGGACACCACTAAGACATGCATTGCATAAAGCTTTCTAAATATCAAACACTAACTCATGACTTGTGTCTTTGTTTTTCCTTTTCTTTCTTTTCCTCTCACAGAGATTACACCATGAAGAAACACCATTGCTCCTAAGAAAGATTCACAACCAACTAGAGACCTGATCGTTACCCGACAAAGAGCTTTATTAATGGCAGTCAACCTTGATGAGGCCTCCCTAGTTTCATAAAAGAAGTCAACAAGATGAGAACTAAGATCGACAAAATGTTTAAGCTCATCTAAGCCATGGAAATAAAAGATGCTTCTTTAGCCCCGTCATCATTCACAGCTTTCCCCAAAGACTCTGAAATTGCTAACCCAAGAATCGCCCTTCAATTTGATACAATGGAGAAAAGCAAAGAGGACTCCAAAGGAGCCAACATTGAATAAGAAGAAACTATACTGCTCTCGCATGTTGTGAAAAGAGCTCCCTGTAAGCACTCCATTTTTGCCCGCTCGGCAATCTCCGAGCTGACCAAGCTCACTTTCACACATCACATGCATATTTAGACTCTAAGCCCGCCTTTTTAACTTGAATTTAGTCCACCAGTCGCTTCTCGGGCCCGTAGGGCCCACTTGAGGCTAAATGACCGTTTTGTCCCGAGGCATTCAAACGCCACGGGAACCACACCGGCTCTGGGTATCAAACCGGTAACTTCCTGAGAATACTTTTTATAGTGTTCTAAACCTTTCTTTACCTTTCCGGATCATTCCGAGTCAGTTCCGGCAAACCCAGTACAAAATGACCATTTTGCCCCTGGTGGGCCGGTCTCCTTTTCTGACCACGCCGGCTCTGGGAATCAAACCGGTAACCTCTGGGAACATTCTGAATAATGTTTTCAAATCTCAAGTCTTCTTCCGGGACAGTCCGAGTCCGTCCCAGCAGCTTTCCAATCCGATTGACCGTTTTGCCCCTAAAGGCTCGGTCAACCCTTCCAACACATCCTATACTCACTTTTCAAGTCAAATACCTCTAGGACACTATTTTAAGTGTTCCTACACTTTTCCAACCTTCTGGGTCATTCCCGGCTTCTTTAAATCATTCCCGGACTTTCTGGAGTTACTCCTAGTGAAGCCAGGCTAAAAATTGCATGGTAGTCACTAGTACAGGCGCCCACATCTAGTCAAAGATACGTTGCTTGCCGACCTTAAATGTTTCCTAAATGGCTGGCGCCACTAGTAGTGGCACCAAGCCAAAGAATGGCCTGGCGCCACTCCTAGTGGCGCCAGTGTAAATTTTGGCTTGGCGCCACTACAACAAGCGCTAGTGTTGTCCAACCTCTATAAATACAGAGCCTCATTCAACGTGAAAAGGATCCGCAAATTTAACCTAAAAATCATATAATTCGATATACAGAGCTCGTGCACTCCCTAAACCCTAGCCACCTTAGGTTTTCTAAACCCTAGCCACCCTACACAAACCCTAGTCTCCTATATGCTCATACACACCCCCGTACACTGGCCTTCAACCATCCTTTGAAGACTTGAAGAGCTGTAATCCAAGGCTTGAAGACAACTCTTGAAGACTGAAGGTGAAGATCAAGACAAAGGCCGAAGACTGAAGACAGCACGGCCCGCAAAATAAACAAGATACAAGGTAGGTTCTCTATTTAAATTTTTGCACTTTCTCCCTCTCTCTTCTCTCTCCTAACCCACTTGGGTTTTCTCTATTTTAATCCCCCATCTCTTTCCCCCCCCCCCCCCCTTTCTTTGCATGCTTGAAACAAGGGGATTCCCGGTCTATGTGTAGGATTGGGCTATTGGAGAGTCACCGTGTCGGGGGCTTTCTTCTAGTCTAACCAGAGACCACATGGGTCCGGCCCCCTTGATTATGTGGTGAAGCCTTAGCCTTGTATGTTCACGACCCCGAAATTGCATTGTGCATATCATGATTTTGCATCTTCCAAAAACTGTTTTCAAAATTGTCTTCAAAATTGTTTTCAAACTTGTTTTCAAAATTGCATCAAAATCTCTTTTTCAAAAATTTGTTTTCAAAACCACAATTCTAAGGTGATTCTAGCCTTTCCATGGCTAGGGTTGCTTTAGGAAAGTGTTACATTAAAAGTGACCTTTTTGGTCTATATTTTCAAATCTTGTTGTTTTCAAAACCACTTTCTTAAAGTGGTTCTAGCCTTCTTATGGTTAGAATCGCTTTAGGAAAGTGAGACATTTTCATACCTTCCAAAAACTTTCTTTTCAAATCTCTTCCTAAAAAATCTCTTTCAATATACTTTCCTAAAACTCTCCTCTCCAAAATTGTTTTCAAAAACTCCCTCCCAAATCTATTTTTCAAAGCTTCCTTTTTCAACTCCTTTTCAAAAACTCTTTCTCCTCAAAATTCACTTTTTAAAAACATTCCCTAAATTCACTTTCCTAAAAACTCTCTTTCCAAAAATCTTCCTTCTAGAAACTCCCCTCTAGGATTTTTCCTCCCAAAATCTATGTTTCCAAAAACACACTTTCCAAAAACTCCTTCTTTTCAAAAATCTTTCAAAAAACTCCTTCCTAGGATTTCCCTTCTAGAAAACCTTCGTTTTCCAAAAACGCACGTTCCAAAAACTCTTTCCTTAGAGCCCAAGTCAAGCCCTAGAACCCACAATTAGGAAACCCTAATTTTCTTTCCAAAAACATGATTTTCAAACTTTGCCCAAACCTAGGTTTCCAAAACTTCTTGTTTTCACATCCAAACTATACATGTTTCCAAAACCTCTTTTCTACGTTAAAATTCCACACTTTCAAAACTAGGATTTCTAGAATCTCCCTTTCCATATCCTTGCCAAATCCTATCTTCCCTTTAGGAAACCAAGTCGAATCTCCCCGTTTAGGAAACTAGATCCTATCCTTCGTTTTTGGAAACAAAATCAAACCTTCTCTTTTCAAAACAAAATCCAATCCTTTCCTAATCCAACTTTTTCTTAATTCAAATCATTCCTAAACTTTCACTTTCCTAAACCTTAAGTTTTCAAAACTTGAACATAAACTCTTTCCTAAGTTTTAAAACTCAACTTTCAAATATTTCCTAATTCAACCCCCTTTCCAAATCTTAACTTTCCAAATTCAAGTTTTCAAACTTTTCCTAAACTCAAACTTTTCCTAATTTCAAAATTTTTTAAAACTCTAAAACTTTCTAAATCTCAAATCTTTCTAAATTCAAAACTTTCTTAATTCAAGACTTTCTTAAGTTGAAACTTTCTTAATTCAAAACATTTCTAAATTCACAACTTTCTTTTTTCAAACCTTTCTTAAAACGAAACTTTCCAATTTCAAAACTTTCCTAAACCTAAAACTTTCCTAAATTTAAAACTTTCTTAATTTGAAACTTTCAAAAAATGAAACTTTCCTAATTCGGAACTTTCTTAAATCAGACCTTTCCTAAATTCGAACCTTTCCTAAATCCAATCTTTCCTAATCTCCTAAACCTTCCAAGTCAAGTCAAATCTTTCCTAAGTTTCCTACCTTTCCTAAGTCTAGGTTTCCTGAAACCAAGTCTTTCCAAAATCAATCTTTCCAAAACAAGTCCAATCTTCTCAATTTCAATTTCCAATCTCCTCTTCTAATCTCAAATCGAATCCAATTTTCAATTCAATCTCTTTCTTCCAATCCAATCTCTCTCTTCAAATCAATCTCTTTTCAATGGGACTCCGGTCCAAACTACGACTGACCTGATTCCCCCAAAGGGATACGTAGGCAACCTTCATGGGTGCGGTCACAATATTTTTCAAACTTTCAATTCCACCCTCATGGGTGCGGTTTCCAAAATCTTTCTAAATCTCAAATTCCAATCTACTTTCAAAATTCTAATTTCAAAATTTCTATTTTCAAATTTCTATTTTCAATTTTCAAACTTTCCAAATTCAATTCCATCCCTTCAAATCTATTTTCCAATCAAATTCTTTTCAAATTTATTTCCAAATCTATTTTTTTCAATTCTCTTAATTTGCACTTGCATACCATGCATCATGTTAGTTTTCAAGCATTGTTTTTCAAAGTGGATAGGATTGGACATGGGTTAATTAAAGACTCTCATAGGTGAATCTAGGGTAGATTGACATGTAGGTACCGAAAGAGCGGGGTAGGGTGATAGCTTAGTGCGTCTTCCCTACACGTAACCAACCTCCGAACCTAGAATCACTGTTTTCAAAGACCAAAACAGAGTTATTTTTCAAAAAGGGCTAAATGTTTTCCAAAGATTGCCAAACAACCTATTTTCTTAAAAACCCTCTCTTGAGGTGATATTTTCAAAATTGTTTTCCAAAAACCCTAAGTGTAGTTTTCAGACTATGCTTAGTTTTTAGGTGACCTAACTCACCTTAATCAAGTTAGGTGGCTACTCCGAATCTTTTTCAAAAGCCCTTTATTCAAATCAAATTTTCAATTCAAACCTAGTCGCACTCATTCTTTTAGGAGGGTGAGTTCTAACGAGAGAGTACAGTGTTTTTCCCACTTGGGTGAGTATTCCTCGAGTGCGAAAAATCTGGGCGTGACACTCCCCTAGATCCTTTTAGTTTGAAAATCCAAGGGTTGGAAGATTCACTAGGAAACCTCCACGACCATGACACTTTTGGGCTTGCCTCCTATGACGAGTTATGTTTCTTCCTGGACCATCCAAAACTGTTCAAGTTCATAATGCCTAATTTCCAAAAGTACGACGGCACCAGCAACCCTATAGCCCACCTCTGCCTTTATGCTACGGCATTAAGTGATCATGGGAATGATCCAAAACTACTGATGCAACTTTTCTAACAAGTCTAACTAGGTTTACGCTACAATGGTTTGCTTGTCTCGATTTAAGGAAGATCATGACTTGGATTGAACTGGTTAATGCATTCAAAGGCCAAAATCGTCATAACATATATCTCACTTCTAACCGGTGGTCCATGAAGACAATGAGTAAGGGAGAGAAAGAAAGCTTCAAGAGCTATGCCCTTAGATGGAGAGAATCAGCAGCACAAATCAATCCTCCTCTGGAAGAGAAGGAGTATGTACAACTGTTCGTGCATGCTTTTCAAGGCATATACTATGAGAAGATCAGCACAAGTGTAGGAAAAAGCTTCTCTGAGCTTGTCATGCATGGGAAGATAATAGAAAATGGTATCAAGATGGGAATGATTACGGATCCCTATGCAAAAACTGGAGAAAGTTCTGCCAACATAGCCAAAAAGGTGGCCACTGCAAAGAGAGTAATCAGGAAGGAGAATGAGGTGTCTGCCATCTTGCCCATTCATCCACTGTAATATTTTCTACCACTCCAGTCACATCCTATACTACCCATACCTATTTTAACCATGCCCGCTCAAGCACCTAACTTTGGCTTTGCTGGGGCACTGCCCAATTTCAATAGGCTGGTCTGATGCATCTGCACATTTGATACCTTAGCCTGCACCTAGACAGAGGCCTACCATAATCTTTTAAAGAACAAAATACTAAAGCCCATACTGGCATCCATTGCCAATCCCTTTACCTGCGACCTTTAATGGCACCCTCACTTGCGAATACCATTTGGGTGGCCAGGGGCTTGATACGAAAAGTTGCTTCTCTTAAGCACAAAATTTAAGACCTAATAGACAACAAGACCATTGACATACAAATGGTAAACCCTACTCCTACTCCCAATATAACCACAAATCCTCTACCAGATCATACTGTTAACTTGAAACTAGAGGAAATAGAAGAGGATGATGTGTTAGAGGTGCTCATGATCGAAGATTATGATAGAGATCTGGAGACGGATGAAAAAAGCGATTGGGAGAAGGAATTCCTGCCATGCCCAATCTATCTCTATAATCCCAAGGAAGTACACGATCTCTCTAATTGGCCAATTGAATAGTTTATACCTATAGAGGAGGTCCCCACTAGAGACATGGCGGCTGACAGTTGGGGTGATAAATTCTTGCACCCTGAGTATGCTGTAGCTGAATGCCACCTATCAAATAACCCTTAGCCCATGAGTGAATTTGACCATAAAGATATGGGTTGGATTTTTAAGGAGCCAAAAGCACCGGTAGAGCCGTTTAATCTAGAAGGAGTTGAGCTGGTCAACTTGTTTATCAGAGAAGCCAAAGAGGTAACGAAAGAAAGCAACGATGTTAACAAAATTGAAAACTAGACCATCACTATCAACTCACCGAAAGCCCTAAAAGAAGCACCCACCTAACTCATTCGGTCCAAGGATCTAAATGACGGATGGAGCGTCAAGGATGTGAGCGTCATTCCAAAACCCAACTAAGAAGGTTCTCTTCAAAGCGTACAAGAGATGGGTGTTCTCACCCACTTTCTTTCTATCCTTTTTACTTTCTGCCTTTGAATTCATGTCTGCATTTTCATTCTTATAAGAACCCTATGGTTTTCATTTGAAACAATAAAGAGATAGTTTTCTTTCAAATGATGTTATCTCATATTCTTGTAAATGCTGAATGCTTTCAAAAGGGATGCGTTCTATCTTCTAGAGGACCTGACTTGAAAATTATGATAGCATGGTTTAACCACTTACTGAATGGTCAAATTTTCGAAAAGAGGGAAGATAAGAGTGAGTGAGGAGATCAGCCCAAAAGTAGTATTTATAAGATACTGAAACTAAGCAACAAGTAGCTAGACTACCAAAAGGAAGAGGAGCCATATTTCATTTTTCCAAATAAAAAAAAATGTGTATGTTCCCTTTGCTTAACCCACTAGTGCCATGTAGAAAGCAAGAGATTTCTTGTCAACCCTGATCCGCAACCATCTTCTCACACTGGAGCAGATAGATAATTGAGAACTCAATAAAGAATGTCACTTATCTTCCAAAAGGCTGAAGTAACGTGAAGGCTCTACAGATCAAGCCATTTGGTTCAAAATGAAGAGAGGCGCTTGTTTTATTTCCCGTACAGTCAAAAGCAACCATTGCCAAACTCGTTGAGCCACTTTGTTCCCTTTAAGAAAACCTCAATCAAGGGATCATTGCCCACAATGGGTCAAAATGAAAATATTAAGAGAAAATATATCTAAAAAAAGGAGTTTTATAAGTGTCCACCCAAAAAAGTAATAAATAAAATAAAAAAAGGGAGAGCAAAAAGGAGGAGCCATCAAGGGTAAGCCACCATATATTAAAAAAAAAAAAGAGTAAGCTATAAGAAAGGTCGACTTATTTCATGACATCTTAAAGAGCATATAATAAAAGACAAGAAGGGAAATCTAAAGGTGATCCTGGGCAACAAGGAAGCCCAATAGAAGTAGTAGATTTGAGCCTTTACCTTTCCTTGCAAAAACCCAGAACCATGACCTATATTACAACCTTAATAAAGTCTTTTCCGATTAAAAAAGGGATTGCTTGATCCAAATAAGCCAGACATGTTGCCAAGGCTAAGGAAGGATATTAGGGACAAAACCTCTCTAAAAGACCAACCAAGGATGATGTGAATCTAAACCCTACTGAGAGTAACATTAAATTTGAGTTTGCATATGCCATTAATTCTCAAAGCATCATAATTTTGCCTACATTACGGTCCTAAAGCAAAGCCTCCTCAGATAAAAAGACTAGTTAGTTATCATTCTGCCGAAGTTCATATGAGCTATTGCCTAAGCCCCCGAGGGTTGAGAATTCAAGCCAAATGATCCCAGATAACAACCCAATAAAGAATCAGAGCTGATTAGAAGGATGAGAAAGGTACAAAATGCTATCAGCATCCAATTAAGGTAAGGTTGAGCCAAATGAGAGGCCAAACCCTTAAAAAAGGAGTTACCATTCCAAGGATTAAAAAGCTCGAAAGGACCCCATCCATTTTGTTAGTTAGTGTATCCCTCACACGTGCATGCATTTTATAAAATTTTTGCATGAGCTTCGCATGCATGGGACATAGCTCCCTGTAGAAACAAAAGTCACCAATACAATTCAATATCATATGTTATGCATCATCAACTTCATGTTAATCCTAACATTTATCCCTGTTCATGCATTCATATATATATATTTATATATATCTATACCTAGTTGTTTAAATTATGAACATCAATTCTATTTGAAGGTCATAAATAAACTACCTAACAAGAATCAAACTCTCATGTATGTCCAAGACACGGTGTAAAATGAAAGAGGGGCCTCTGACAAGGGGCCCTTATCAAGAGTCAAAGTCAATGTCTCGGTCAAAATCTCCAAAACCCAGCTCAAGAGGAGGTGGCCGACTACTGGAAGCACTAACATCCTACAAGAAAAAAAAAGCGTGAATCAGCAAAGTAGATAAATAACTAAACAATGCTAGAATAGAAAAAGAAAGAGGATAACATACCCTACCACCTCCTATCCGAGCCAACCATGCAGTCAAAGCAGCTACCTCAGCTTGGTACTCGTCCCTTTTCATTTAGAACTGGTCTCTTTTGGTCTGGTACCAATCTCTCTAATCTCTCATGGCAACAAACTCGGCCTGAGACACATATCCCCTAGCCCGATGCCACAAGTCTACTACCTCCAGGCCCTCGGCGTAACCTTTAACCACCACCTTGAACTGGGTGAAGGCACCTATGGAGTGAGCCATGAAATATGTGGCGTAGTTAGTCTCTAGAGGAAGCAAAAACTAGCACTCGGTTGACACTCTTGGTATGGAATAGGGACTTCCTTGACCAAAGCTCCAAACATATACTCAGGTGGATCTCTAGCCAACCGAACTCCTCGTGGAACTGGCGCCAGTGCCGGTCTCCCAGATAGGACTTTTAGGACTCACCACTGAGAAAGGAAATCCTTCACAGAGACATTAGGACCAAATACTTGATAGCCTCATAATGAACCGATCAAATAAAGGACTACTAGGTCACATCTCTTGCTTCAATCAACTCTAGGTTCGCCCGTATTATCATGAAGTCAATAATCTTAGATCGGTGGGCCACTTAATCATGAGCCCATTTTAAAGCCCAGGGATAAAGGTCAGCCTCCATTACCTTTGGAGGACGAACCGACACGTACTCAATACTCCACTAGACCAAAAAGGGCCAAAACTAGATCATATTGCCCCAGTGGGAGAAAGTCCGAACTCGCGTCGATCTAAGGAAACAATCAAAAGAGAAAGACCCCCAATCCAGCTCTGATAATGCACTCAAGTTAGCTACCACACTCACCAATTTGAAAGGGACAATCGACTTGTTGTTATAATGAAAACAGCTAAAACCAATATACAGAACCAGTCGTCACCTCATAATGTCACGCCACTTAGGTGGTGGCTCAACAAAGAAGGTACCCTTAACCCAACAAAACAAAGACACAAAAAAGTAGAGCGATCAGGAGGTGGCAAGTCCAACTGAGCACAAGTCTCGGCCCTACTAACTGGTTGCAAGGTAATTTAACGGCCAACAAAAGAAAGCCCCGTAATAATGGCCCAGTCTAACGGAGTAGGACTTAGCTCAAAGCTCATAAAATAGAAGGTCTTTATCTCGCCAAGCTATCTCTCAATCAATGCTAACACTAACTAGTGGTTCAGGCAGTTTGCCTGTAATTCCATGATTGCCCTGAACCGAATCTCTACCAGAAAGCCTGGGTAGGATGGAGTGGCCCACTGTATGGTACTAAAAACCTGGTGAACGGCCCCCATAAATAATGTATGTACTTTGGGAGAGGGTAAATGCTGTCGAGAATACACACTGGGATGATGAGTTAGGTCCCCTAATAGAGGAATGACGAGCACCTCTAAATTCCCCAAATCTGTATCTGTCTGCCTCTACCTAGTAGAGGCCCTCCGTAACTAGTCACATGATCTCCCAGGCCCAGTGCCTCATCCTTAACATCCATATCTTCCTTAAAAACCAACTCGACTGGAAGAAAAGGGTTGACCGAAGGCATACTCTCCTTCCCACTTTGACTAGAAAAAGTCCTGCCAGCTAATCTATAATTGCCCCTAGAATGACTAGAACTGTCAACAAAATATGTGCGAGCCCCATTTGCGAAACGATGTCTCTGCTCAGAACCATCATCACCAGCGTTTGTCATTCTGAAGGTCAAATTAAGGCACAATCATTAATATACAGTATAGACAGCTCAAAATAAAGAAAGGTGTGGAAAAAATAGGGCAAAGCCCATTCCCTTACCCCTAGCAGAGTCTATTCTAGTCAATTCAAAGGTTTCCTAGACTTTCTCCTTCAAAAGTTTATTTTCAAAATCAATTTTCATAGGTTTTCTAAACTTTTCCCTTCAAAAGTTTATTTTCAAAATCAATTTTCCTAAACTTTTTTCTTCAAAAGTTTATTTTCAAAGATTTCTTAAACTTTTTCTTCAAAAGTTTATTTTCAAAATCAATTCTCAACGGTTTTTTTAAAACTTTTTCCTTCAAAACGTCTTACTCAAAATCAACTCTCAAGGGTTTCTAAACTTGTCCTTCAAAATTTCCATTCAAAATCAATTCTCAAAGGTATCAAAACTTTTTTTCCTTCAAAGAGTTTCAATGAAAATTGATTCTCAAAGGTTTTTAAAGTTTTTTTCTTCAAAAAGTTTTACTCAAAATCAATTTCCAAGAGGTTTCTAATCTTTTTCCTTGAAAATTTTTATTCAAAGTTTATTTTCAAAAGTTTTTCTAAGCTTTCCTTTAAAAAGTTTTATTCTAAAGACCTTCCGAGTTTCTCGGGGTCTTTTCTACAAAAAAGCCCCACCCTCAAAAGTTTTATATCTTTTTCCTTCAAAAAGATTTTATCTCAAATTTTTTTTTTATCTTTTTCCCTAATTTCAAAAAATTTTGGCCTAATCTTTTTTATAAATGGTCCCCACAATGCCCAAGACATGATAACAGAATATAAGTCGTGCACCCCACGGCATCACAATCTCATAGTAGTAACATACATGAAACAATCTGTGCACATTCTCAAAATTTTTGACTTTTCAAATAAAGGTTCTATTTTCCAAAAATTCAAGGGTCTTCAAAATCATCACAAACTCTCTCAAAACTACTTCAAATATTTTTATAAAATATTCTCATATTTTTCTAAATATCAAACTTAGGCAATTCCACAATTTCTTAATTTTATCTATTTTCTAAGCATTTTTTATTTTTTAAAAAATTAAAAATTAAAATTTTTTTTAAAAAATCACGAAATTTCATACAGTTATTGTAAGCATTCCATTTTTGACTGCTCGGCAGTCTACAGTCCGTCCCGACATGATTTCAAGTTAATATGGACATATTTTAAAATTATAGTCCTAATCTAGTCTATCCATCGCTTCGCAGGCCCACCAGGCCCAAATAGAGGCAAAATAACCAAAATGCCCTTGTGGGTGTTGTTCAGTTTGATCCCGCAAGCATGTCTTTCCGAAGACGGTAAGTTCCCTTTCCAATTCCGAATCAGGCACGTCTTTTCGAAGACGGTAAGTCCCCTTTCCAATTCCAAATCTGGCACGTCTTTTCGAAGACGGTAAGTTCCCTTTCCTATTCCCATAGGCGCGTCTTTTCGAAGACGATAAATTTCCTTTCCAATTTCAATAGGCACGTCTTTCTGAAGACGGTAAGTCTCCTTTTTCAATTCTAATTCCAATCCCTCTCTCGAGAAAGTTGATTCCTTGAGATGGTAAGTCTATCCAATCTAACACATTTTTCAAAAAAAGTCTCTTTGGAACGGTAAGTCCCTTCAAACTTGTTGATTGGGTCGAGACCCCAAGTCCGCGAGATGGTAGAATGGTCCACCTTTGGCGCCTGTTAGCCCGCCAATATAGAAATGTCCGTTTCGACATGCCTTCCGAGAAAGTTGACTTCTCAGACGCTTAGTCCCTTTAGTAGCTTCCCGAGATCAGATAGTCTCCAGAATGATCGCGAATCGTTAGAGTAGCGGAAGTACTCGCAAACATCGCAACCATCATAGTAGCAGAAATACTCGCAAATAGGTCGATATAGGGAATTGCCAACAAACCCCTGTATCACAGGACTGCCGTCAAAGTGGCGGAGACACTCAAAACCCAGGTCAACACCAGTGCTTGCTAGTCTACTTTGGTGAAAAATGACCAAACTGTCCTTAGGGCCATTTCTGGCACGTTTCTCGAGAATACACTTAAGTCCTTAGAATGGTAAGTCCACCCTTCCAAGATTGTCTTAAAAGCAATCCGACATGATTAGGTGCCTTCTAGTCAGTTTCGGGCCAATTCCAAGACTTTTCGGTTAAGACGACCATTTTGTCCCTAGGCATCTGAACGCCCCGATGACCACAGCGGCTCTAGGTATTAAACCGGTAATCTCTCGAGAATGCTTCTTATAGTATTCTGGACCTTCCTTTATCTTTTCGGATCATTCTGAGTTAGTTCTGGCAAACCCGGTGTAAAATGATCGCTTTGCCCCTGGTGGGCTGGTCGCCTTTTTTGACCACACCGGCTCTGGTTATCAAACTGGTAACCTCCTAGGACATTCTAAATAATGTTCCCAAACCTCGAGTCTTCTTTCGGGACATTCTGAGTTCGTGTCGATAGCTTTCCTGCCCGATTGACTATTCTGCCCCTAATGGCCCGCTCAACCTTTCCAACAATTCTTGTCATCCTTTTTCAGGTCAAATACCTCTGGGACCTTGTTCTGAGGTTCCTTTCCTTTTTTGGCCTTCCAGGCCATTCTCGGTCCCTTAAATCCTTCCCAGACCTTCCGGAGCCATTCCTAGTGAAGTTAGGTTAAAAATTGCATGGTAGTCACTAATACAGGCACCCAAATCTTCTGAAGATACGTTGTTTGCTGACCTTAAAACTTTCCCAAGTGGCTGGTGCCACTCCTAGTGGCGCCAGGAGATTTTTTGGCTTGGCACCTCTACAACAGGCGCCAGGTGATTCCTCTCTCTACGAATACAGAGCCTCCACCAGTGTTAAAGAGGTCCGCAAACTCAGTCTAAAAACCTTACTTTTTGATACATAAAGTTCGTAGCCTCCCAAAACCCTAGTCTCCTTAGGTTTTCCAAACCCTAGCCTCCATACACAAACCCTAACCTCTTATACACTTATACACACTCCCATACACTTATACACTAGCCTCCAAAGCCTCTATTGAAGACTTGAAGTGCTGCAAACTGAAGCTCTCGAAGATCAAGACAAGTCCTTAAAGACTGAAGTGAAGACCGAAGCAAGACAAGCAAAGCAAACCACGCAAAGCTAAGCAAAATAAACAAGACACAAGGTAGGCTTTCTCTTTAAGTTTATGCATCTTCCCCCTCTCTTCTCTCTCCTAACCCACTTGGGTTTTCTTCTATTTTAGTCCCCCATCTTCTTCCCCCCCTTTCTTTGCATGCTTGAAACATGGGACTTCCCGGTCCATGTGTAGGATTAGGCTATTGGAGGGTCACCGTGTCGGGGGCTTTCCTTTAGTCTAACTAGAAACCATGTGGGTTCGGCCCCCTTGATTATGTGGTGAAGCCTTTAACCTTGTATGTTCATGACCCCAACTTGCATTGTGCATATCATGATCATGCATTCTTCTAAAGTTTGTTTTCAAACTCGTTTTCAAAAATTTGCATCAAAATTGTTTTCAAAACTTGCATCAAACTTTTCTTTTTCAAAACCACAATCCTAATGTGGTTCTAGCCTTTCCATGGTTAGGGTTGCTTTAGGAAAATGTTACATTTAAAGTGACTAATACGGTCCATATTTTCAAATCCTCATTGTTTTCAAAATCACTATCTTAAAGTGGTTTTAATCTTCTTATGGTTAGAATCGCTTTAGGAAAGTGAGATATTTTATATACTTTTTAAAAAATCTCTTCTCAAAAATCTCCTCCTAAAAATCTTTTTTCCAACATGCTTTCCATAAACTCTCTTCAAATTCCTTTCCAAAATTGTTTTCAAAAACTCCTTCCAAAAATCTATTTTTCAAAAACTCATTTTCAAATTCTTTTCCTAAAAACACTCCCTAGGTTTCCTTCTTAGAAAACTCTCTCCCTAAATCTTTTTCCTAAAAACTCTTTCCAACAATTTCTTTCCAAAAATCCCCTTCCAAAAACTCTCTCTTTTTAAATTCATTTTCTATAAACTCTTTTTTAGGATCTCTTTCCAAAAATCTCCCTTTCTAAAAACTCACTGTCCAAAAATCTCTTTTCTTGATGTCCAAGTTACGCCCTATAGCTAACAATTAGGAAACCATAGTTTTCTTACCAAAAACATAATTTTCAGTCTTACCTTAAAACCTAGATTTCTAAAACCTATTTTCTACGTCAAGACTATAGTATTCTAAATCTAGGGTTTCTAAAACTTCTCTTTCCAATTCCAAACCAAATCCAATCTCCCCATTTAGGAAACTAGTTCCTATCCTCAGTTTTTGGAAACAAAATCCAATCCCTTGTTTTAGGAAATAGGAATCTCAATTTTTCCTAGTCTAAACCTTTCCTAATTCACTCTTTCCTAATATCTTACCTTCTTAAACCTTAGGTTTCCAAACTTTAAGCTTCTAAATCTTTCCTAATTCAACCCTTTCCTAGTTCCATCCCTTTCCAAATCTTAACTTTTTAAATCTAAGTTTTCAAATCTTTCTTAAACTCAAACCTTTCCTAACTTCAAGAGTTTCTGAAACTCAAACATTTTCTAAATTCTAAACTTTCTTACTTTCAAAACTTCCCTATTTCAAAATATTCCAAATTCAAAACTTTCTTAAAACGGAAACTTTCCTAATTCAAAATATTTCTTAAATTGTAACTTTCCTAAATCGAAATCTTTCCTAAACCAAAACTTTCCTAAAATGAAACTTTCCTAATTCGAACCTTTCCTAATTTCAACTTTCCTAATCTTCCAAGTCCAACATTTGAGTCAAATCTTTTTGAACCTCAAGTCCTTCTTAAAACTTTTCTTTCCTAAGTCTAGGTTTTCTAAAACCAAGCTTTCCAAAAATCAAATCTTTTCAAATTTTCTAATCAAAATCTCTTTCTTCCAATCATACCTTCTATTTCCTATCGGATTCTTGTCCGAACTACGACTGACCTGATTCCTCAAAAAGGATACGTAGGCAACCCTTATGGGTGCGGTCATAACTTCTTTCAAATCTCCAATTCTGTAATCTTCTTCAAGTTTTTAATTCCATAATTTATTTCCAACTTCCAATTCTAAAAATCTATTTTCAATCCTTAATTTCAATTTCTAAACTTTCTTTCCAATTTCAAACTTCAATTCTTCTTTTTCAAATCTATTTTCCAACTCTCTTTTTCTTGCATTTACATATCATGTGTCATGTCTTTTTAAACATTCTTTTTCTAAAGTGGATAGGATTGAACATTTGTTTGTTGAAGACTCTCATAGGTGAATCTAGGGTAAATAGACATGTAAGTACTGCAAGGGCGGGGAAGGGTGATGACTTAGTGCGTCTTCCCTACACGTAACCAACCTCCGAACTTAGATTACTATTTTAGAAATACCAAAATGGAGTTATTTTTCAAAAAGGGTTAAAATGTTTTCCAAAGGTTGCCAAACAACCTGTTTTTCTTAAAAACCCTCTCTTGAGATAGTATTTTCAAAAACCTTTTCCAGAAACCCTAAGTATAGTCTTCAGATTGTGCTTAATTTTTAGGTAACCTAACTCACCTTAATCAAGTTAGGTGGCGACTCCAAATTGTTTTCCAAAAGCCCTTTATTCAAATCAATTTTCAATTTTAACCTAGTCGCACTCATTCTTCTAGGAGGGTGAGTTCTAACGAGAGGGTATAGTATTTTTCCCGCTTGTGTGTGTATTCCTCGAGTGCAAAAAATCTTAGCGTGACAGTTATTCAACACATTTTTCTAAGGCACCAAAAATCTAGTTAGAAAATCCAATACCCAAAGTTGTAGGAGTAAATATTCAATTCTTACAGAAACACTCTTTATATAAACATGCAAAACTACTCAAACTCATGAGCATCAAAATGCAAAAACAATTTCGACTATTTACACAACTCAAATAGAGTTCTACACATCAAAATCAATACAAAACAAAAAACTCATCTCTTGGAGTTCTCCGGCGAAATCTTCTTCTCCGACAATAGTTTCATCGATGGTAACTACTTTCAGCAACTCTCTGGTGTCCTTTAAGCTCACTTCTTTAATGTCCAAGACTCATTCCTTGCAAAAAACTTAAAAAAGGCTCTCCAAACCTGGAAAATCATACAAACTCGTAAGCCCCAAATGAGGGGTAGTTTGCAGCTTTTAATTTCCAAACTTAGCGCTTGTAGTAGTGGCGCCAAGGCATGTTTAAGTCTGGTGCCACTACTAGTGGTGCCATAGTAGTATTCTAGGCAACTTTGCCCTTTTGGTCACCAAAATTCGATTTTAAATGCCCCTTTCAGCCTGTCTTCAAAAATTTTCAAATTGAATCCCTCTGATTGCCTCGTGGTCAACATGTGACCCTTACTTTATCATTTTCTTCCTTCAACAAGAAAAGACAAAAAAAGAGAGGTAGTTGTAAGCACCCTAATTTTGCCCGCTCAACAATCTTCAGCCTTACTGGACTCACATTCAAACCAACACTGACACATTCAAGCTCAGACCTGCTTTCTAGACTCAATCCAACCAATCGATAGTTTCACAGGCCCATCAAGCCAAATAAAGGCAAGATAACCAAAATACCCTTGTGGCATTTCCCGGTCCAGTTCTAGTTGGCACGCCTTCTAAAGACGATAAGTCTGTATTTAAACCTCAATTCCAACTCCAATTCTATTCTAAGTCAATTAAACTTAATCTTGCATGTCTTTCGAAAAAGTTATTCTCTCAGACGATAAGTCCATCCAGCATGGTGCATTTATTAAGAAAACTCTTTGGAATGGTAAATCCCTTTAAACCTATCAAGTGGGATGAAATCTAAGTCTATGAGATGGTAGAGCGGTTCACTTTAGGTGCCTGCTAGCTTGCCAATATAAAATGTCCACAATCTGACACATCGATTGAGAAAGTGCCTAAGGCCCCCAAGACGATAAGATCACCTAGTAGCTTTTTGAGATCAGGCAGTCTTCGAAATGAACGCACACTGTCGAAGTGATGAAAATAATACGAACATCGCAATCGTCAAAGTGGCAGAAACACTTGCAAGTAGGTCGATATTAGAAATTACCAACAAACTCCCTATGTTATGAGATCGAACATGCCTCTTGGTCATGACACGTTTATCTAAGGATGGGATACCTTTGGAAACCAACTCGTAACACATCGTTAGAGTGGAGAAAACACTCAAAATTCAGGTCAACACCAGTGCCTGCTAGCCTACTCTGGTGAAAAATGACCAAACTACCCCTTGGGCCCTTTTGGCATGCTTTTTGAGAAAGTAGCTAAGTCTTCAGAGTGGTAAGTCCACCCTTACAAGATTGTCCCAAAAATAATCTAGTACGTTTTAGTGCCTTCCAGTTGCTTTTAGATCAATTTAAAGAACTATTCCCAGACTTTCTAGAGTCACTCCTAGTGGAGTTAGGCTAAAAATTACTTGGTAGTCACTAGAACAGGTGCCTAAATCTTCTGTCTTGCGTCCCAAGGGTCAAAGATCTGTTTCTTGCCGCCTTAAAAGTTTACTAAAGAAACTGGCACCAAGCCAAAAAATGGCTTGGTGCCACCAAGTCTAAAAACACACTTGCGCCACTACAATAGGTGCAAGTTCTTGTTCTGTTTGCCTATAAATACAAACATTTCCTCTTCATATTCTAGATCCACAAAATCACTCTAGAAACTCTGTCTCACTAAAACCAGAGCTCGAGTTCCCTTAAAACCCTAATTCTCTCAAGCTTCTTCAAACCCTAGCCTCTATACACTCAAAACCTAGTATCTATACACCCTATACACTAAAATACAAGCCTCTAAACATCTAGTGAAGGTCAAGTGTTGCATCTTCGAAACTCTCAAGGCAAAGCAAATAAAGCAATCAAAGCAAAAAGAAGACAAGGTAAGTTTTCGATTTAGTTTATGCAATCCCTCCTCTCTCTTCTCTCTCCTAATCCACTTGGGTTTTCTCCTATTTTAATCCCTCTCTTGTACCTCCTCTTCTTGTATGCTTGAAACAAGAGATTTTCCAGTTCATGCCTAAGAAAACTTGTCGAAGGTCATCGTACTGGGGTCTTTCTTCGAGTTCGACCTAAGATGGTTTGGGTTCGGCCCCCTTGATTATATGGTGAAGGCTAACCTCATATGTTCACGATCCTATTGCATTGTGCTTATCATTGTTCATAAATTGCATTCAAAATTGCATTCAAAATTGTTTTCAAACTTGCATCAAAGTTCTTTTTGAAAACTTACATTCAAAATCTCCTTCTTTCAAACTTGTTTTTGAAACCACACTCCAATGATAATTCTAGCTATTTCATGGTTATGGTTGTTTTAGGAAAATGTTACATTCAACGTGACCATCAAGGTCTAAATTTGGGTTTCAAACCCTAAATTGTTCTTATTAAAATCACAATTTTAAGGTGATTCTAAACACTCCATGGTTAGGGTTATTTTAGGAAAGTATTACATTCAATGCGATCATTATGGTCCATATTTCAAACCCTAGTTATTGTCAAAATCGTAACCCTAGAATGGTTCTAACATTTTTATGGTTAGAATCGTTTTAGGAAAGTGAGATATTCAAGAGACTTGCAAAAGTCTATATTCAAATCCTTTTCCAAATGGTTTTTGCAAACCTACTTGCTAAAAAAAAACTCTTTCAAATATTTACTTTCCAAAAACTCTTTGTCTTAAAACCCAAGTCAAAACCTTAGAATTCATGATCAGGAAATCCTAATTCCTTTCTTAAAATCATGACTTTCTATTTACCTCAAATCATATATTTTCAAAATCGCTTTTTTCACCAAATCATAGATTTTCAAATCCAAGATTTTCAAAACTCAAACTTTCCAATTCAATGTCAAATCAAATCCTCCAATGTAGGAAATCAAATCAAATCCTCCGATGTAGGAAACAAAATCCAATCTTCAACTTTAGGAAATAGAAATCAAATATTTCTAATTCAAATCTTTCATAATTTCAAACTTTCAAACCTTTCCTAATTTCAAACTTTTAAATCTCTCTTAATTTCAAACTTCTAAATCTTTCCAAATTTTAAATCTTTTTAAGTTCAAATCTTTCTAAATTCAAAACTTTCCAAATTCAAATCTTTCCAAAATCTATTCATTCCTAATTCAAAATTTCCTAATTTGAAACTTTTCTAATTTGAAAATTTTCTAATTTTAAATGTTCTAAAATCCAATCTTTCCAAGCTCTAGTTTTTCAAATTATTTCAAATCAAATAGTTAAGCCAAATCTTTTTTAATCCTTTTTTTGAAGTCAAATATTTCTAAATCAAACTAAATCTTTTCCAACTTTACCAAGTAAAGTGTTTCTAAATCAAGTTAAATCATTTCTAAATCCTATTTTTCCTGAATTGGAATTTTCTAAAATCAAACTTTTTAGAAATCAAACTTTTCAAGATCAAATGAAGTCTTTCCAAATTCAAATGCTTGTTTCAACCCTAAGTTGCATAAACCCTAAGAGGCCAAATCCTAGTTCAATCCTAACCTTAAAGTTAGGAGGCTTCAACTCTTTTCTAAAACTCAAGTCTAAAACCAAGATGGTTTTCAAACTCTAATTCAAGTCATGGTGAATTCAAAGCTCAACTCAATCTTTCCAAACTGAGTCAAAGTTCTACTTCAAAGTCCAATTTCAAACCAAGTTTAATTTCAAATCTTCCAATCAAAGTTCAAGTCAAACCTCTCAAAGGCCCTAAAGTTTGTTTTCAAATCAAATAAGACCTCAAAGTTTCTATTTTCAATCAGACCCCAAGTCTAAATTACGACTGATCTGATTTTCAACAAAGGGATACGTAGGCAACCCTCATGGGTGCGGTCACAACCTTTTTCAAATTTCAATTTTCATAACCTTTTTCAAAATTCCAATTCTCTTTTTCAAAATCTCTTTCGAATTCTTTTTATACACTTGCATATCAAGCATCGTATCATCCTCAAAGTGATGACACAAATCTCTTTTCAAAGTGGATATAATTGGACATTTAAACAAATAGAAGATTCTAAATGAGTGAACCTAGGGTGAATAGACATGGAGGTACCACAAGGGCGAAATAGGGTGATAGTCTAGTGCATCTTTCCCATACGTAACCAACCTCTGAATCTAGAATCACTATTTTTGAAAGACCAAAATAAAGTAATTTTCAAAAAGGGCTTAAATCTTTCCAAAGTTGCCAAACAACCTGTTTTCTCCAAAAAAAAAAAAAAAAACAAGAAAGAAAAAACTTCCAAAACCTTTTGAAAATCCCTAAGTTTAATCTTCGGATGGCACTTAGTTTTGGGTGATCTGACTCACCTTAATAAAGTTAGGTGGTGACTCTAATTTTTTTTCAAAAGTCCTTATTCAAATCAATTTCTAGTTCAAACATAGTCGCACTCATCCTTTGAAGAGGATTAGTTCTAGCGAGAGAGTACCATGATTTTTGCACTTATTTTCTCGAGTGCGAAAAATTGGGGCACAACATTGGGGCCATACTATGTTCAACTAAACCTATGATAGATCCCCTAACCAGTGGTTCTCATAGGTTTTTCTCTAAGCATGGCCTAAGGACCCTCTTGTTCCAAGCATCCAAGAAAGGGAGGTAAAAGATGGGGAGAAGAGATGGAGTGGGAGAGACGTAAATGTAATGAGAAAACCCACCTTGGTCTTCAATCCACGATGATTGAACTCTTCAATGGAGGAAAGGTCTTTAGAGGCTCTTGAACTTTTTGATTTTTGACTTTTGGAGGCTTATGGAAATTTGGAGGGTATGTGTATATTTTCATGGATTTTTCCTACGATTTTTGCCTCTAAACTACACTAGAGAGTGGCTTGGTATTTATAGGCAAAGTCCTAGGGAGCTAACGCAAGTGCTACATGGACCTACGCAAAATTTGCCTTGGCACATGTTGCATATGTGCTCGTACTCCCCCACTCATAGGATGCCACGTGGCATCCTTGTACTACCCTAGCTTAGGGAGCAAACAAAGTTTTTGGATGATCTTTTCATTTTTTGGACGCATGTAGTAGATTTTACGTCGCCGAAAACTCTTATGCCAACTTCACCTTGATATTTGTGCAATTTGGAAAAGGTTTCGAAAAATTGGTTGCGTTCACGACGTTCTCCTATTGTTTCTCATAAATCGGGAGCCTTTGGGGCTATTTAAAGGATTTCAAATGATGAAGATATTTTCTTGAGAAGCGTGCATGAAAATAAACTTTTTGGAGTATCTGCGAGACGCTTCGAGGGTTTCTGAAAATGAAAATTTTTGCAACACATGATTGTGGCCTTCGAGAAATGACCTCCTCAATCGAACTGTATTGATGGGAGGTCCTTTAGATAAGCTTCAGGGAATTTCCTAATTTATGCATTTCTTTAGTCATTTGATGTTGCGTTTTAATTAGGGAATTGAAGAAAAAGTCAACTCTAGCGGAGCGTCTGTGAGATGCTCCAAGGGTTTTTCAAAGTGACAACTTTTGGACCATGTGATCGGATGCATCGGGAGGCAATCTTATTCAATCAAGTCGTATCGATGGAAAGTCCTATGGAAAGGCTTTTGGGAATTCTTTAATTTACATATTTCTCAAGTTAATTGACGGTGTGTTTTAATTAAGAAATTTGAGAAAAAGACAACCTTAGCATAGTGTCTGCGAGACATTCCGGGAAGCTTTTGTTGACTTAGATGTGTTTAGAGTCAAGGGACTTACTTGGAAATGGATAGGGACGTTTAGCGGGGTGGACTTGACCGGCATATTAAATATGCCGAACTGTCTAGAGACAGTTTGGTGTTTTCTCCAAGGATGTGCCGAAGTGCTCGAGGGCAAAACGGTTATTTTGATTGGATATCACCGGAATGGTTTCGGAGTCGGTTTGATTGGCATCTTGAATATTCTGGACTATTAAAGGATAGCCATAGAGGGTGAACTTACAGTCTTGAGGACTTAGTGCTTTCTCGAGGACGTGTCGAGTTGCCTAGGGCAACGTGGAGTTGGTCTTACTGTCTTGAAGACTTTATGCTTTCTTTCAAGACGTGCTAATTTGGTCATTTTTCACCAAGTTAGGCTAATAGGCATTGGTGTTGACCTAGATTTATGAGTGTTTTCATCACTTCGATGATTGTGATGACATGGTTTTTGGAGATCTTTCTTTTCTCCAAAAAATATGCCACGGCCAAGAGGCGATTTCAATCCTGTGACACTAGGCTATTTGCGATGTACTTATGTTGACGCTAGAAATGAACCGTTTAAAGTTTATGAGTGTTTTCGTCAATCTAACGACAATGATTGGTTTCAAAGACTGCTCAGTCTCGAAAAGCTACTTAGACATTTTAGTTGTTTTGGCTTTAATCGGTCTTTACGGGCCCGAGAAGTGACTAATTAACTGAACTGGAGTTTGAAAAGTTAGTTTGGGTTTGATAGTATTGTGATATTTCATTGGAAGACTGATGTGGACCGGAGATTATTGAGTGGGTAAAAATGAGGTGCTTACAACTGCTTTAAAATTGCATATAGAATTAACTTACTTTGATAATTGACCAATTCAATTAATTAAATACTTAAGTTAATTAATCACTTTAGGCAAATCCACGCTCACAAGCCTTTTCAAATACAACTCAAAACCCCAACATCCACTTTAGCTTTGGTGCGTGTGCATGGAGAGAGAACCCTCCCTATATTGCATTGTCCTATTTTTAATGAAATTCTTGTATGCAAACAAGCCTACTTTGTTGAAGTTCTAGCATGCAAAAAATCAATTGCTTACCAGTTATTCTCCGCGTAGTATTAGTTCCATGAAATTCAAGTGTTAATTGTATTTTCAATTATCTTGTTTGATGGAATTAATATAATAAACATGCAAATAACAAGAGCAGCAGGCTGCAGCCACAAAAACATAAAAATAAAAATGAGAACAAGAAGATCATATTTATAGCGGAGCAACATTAGTAAATTCATGTCACTTCTTCTATCCACTGAACGAAAAACATGTTCAATGTACTTCACTAACATTCCCAGGAGCGAACATAACATATAAAACAAAAAAATTTCGATAGGTTCCAATGCAAGAAAACTATTGGAAGAAACAATCCCATAAATTAAGTGGGCCACATTCTAAACATACTTGACAGATTCTTCAAAAGATATTGATATCCAAAGGATGAAGGAAGAACTAACACAACTAGATGCTAGCTAAAACCAGAATGTCTCCGCGCAAATAATAGGAAAAAGAGTACCGTTGAAGTTACTAGGGTAAAATAACAAAAGATAAATAAACAAAGCTTGAATCTCGTTAAAGATATTAAGGGTGAGATGAGAGAGCTTTAGTAATGAAAGATGACATTAAAGAGTAAGAATGGCAAAATAACCCGACATCTCGCACTCTTCCCCGCCTCATTCCGTCCCTATGGGGATGGCCCGATGGGTATTAGGTGATACCAATTAGGGCAGGGTGAGTTTGGGGACCAAGTGCAATAATCTACCCCACTCTGAGCTTGTCTCGTTCAAATATATATATTTATTTTTTATATGTATATATTTTATTAAAATGAAATTATTGTGATGTTTTGTCCATGATATATTTGAAAAATCACTAACATAAAGGAGTTAGGGCGGGGCGGGTGTAGGGAAGGGTTAACGCCACGAGGTGGGTGTGGGGAGGGGTTCAATGCCATGGGGCAGATATGGGGGGAGGGATTACCATGGCGGGGTGAAAATGGGTTAGGGGTCCCCAATCCAAGACCATCTCGTTGCCATCCCTATTAAGAAACAACTGAGTTCCATTCGAAACTTAGTCACTAGAATCATAGTGGGAGCTTAAGTTTAAGAGAACTTAATAACTACCAATGTAAAAGGTATATATATATATTTATATCTATACATAAGAATTAAGATGAAGAAGGTACAAGAAGCCGATGGAATTACTTTAGCATCTGATCGGATTACGATTGATGCTTAGACATGTTTAAGTGGTGACGGGGCACTTTAATTACTTAATTTGTTCAACAACTTATTCGAAACTAAAGAGAAACCTGAGGCTAAATAATTTGGTGCCTATTTATCATAAAGAAAGACTATATTGAAAGCCTCACTGGTTATCATGGTACTAGACTAGTGAGTCATACAATGAAATATTTGAGAAGACAAATTAAGATTTTGAGACAAGGCGAATTTATGCTTGGTAGATCTACAACACGGAATTCATTTTCCTACTTATATGGAATGCATGATGAGATAAAGCGTATACAAGGATGATTTTCATATGGTATCTAGGAACATAGAAATAGTATATAGTTGAGTCCGCTGGGAGAATAATGTGAAGGGCTTAAGAGAGAGAAAAAAAAAATGCACCCACTAGGCACATGGATTATTAAAGAGATGTTGATAGAGACTAGAGTGAGAATAAAGACAAAAGTAGCAAATGAATTTTCAATAACAGCTAATTGAATCTTTGTCTTTTTCTTTTGTTATGGATGAACTATGAGCATTCAAAAGCACATCCTATGAAATATCCTGCCAACACAGTTAAGGGAACTAGGGATTATTGTAAAATTTGGTTTTAGCAAAATTAGAACAAGGAATGTAGATACTGTGAAACTTGATGGCCCAAGGATACTAAAAGTGATACTATTTGTAATATCTCGGACTGATTACTCATAGAAAGGGGACACTGAGGATGACATTGCTTACAGGCTTACGCCTTGTTTGGTGGTGCTGTGACTTTTTCGTGTACTTTTCCATTACTTATGACCTCTGTAGAGACCAAGTTGTGGTAAGGAGGTTTGATAGTTTGGTTGTGCACAACGAGAGGAACCTTTACTTTGTCCTTATCAAAACATCATAATACTGCTTCACTAGAACATGTGAAAACATTTGTACAAAATTTCTCAAACAGTAGTATTTGTTAATGCTGTATAGAATAATTAATGATTTTACTAACTTCTCGATTGACTTATCTATAATTATGGAGCTTATAACTGAAAATTTTATATACATTTGGAAACAAATTTTAATATGCTATCCACATAATGCTAACTGAAGCAGCCTCCCTATTTCTCTTTTTCATTTATTTTTGAAATCTTATATTTTGATTGTCAAGTGGTAAATCACTAATGGTTCCATATATCATGGCTAAACTAATCGATTTCCTTTTCTTAAATCAATACTATTATTAAAAGATAACACTCCAGTTTGGTGTCAACCTTTTATTATTCTTAAAATGACCTAAAAAGTAAACTAATTGTTGACTTTGAGGATAAAATAGTAAAACATGTCAATTTTAAGATATTTTTAAATAGTGGACAACTGAAACAAAAAAAAAAAAAAAAAGAGGTATTGGGTTTTTGTTTTGGGAGTAATGGGCACACACTAACTAAATATGCCATCATATATAGCTTCCAAAAATCTCTACATGCTATTATTATTATTATTATTATTATTATTTGCTAGTCGGATGTCCAAACCAACTTGCGCGCACGTTGACTAATTTTGAGACCTGTGTAGTTCCTTCGTCCCACACAAACCGACTAATTACCTAGTCAAAGACCCTGGGGTGGCCCCAAGGAATTAATAACATCTAAAAAGTTTTTAATCTGAGACCTTGAGGGGAGCAGACCCTCAAGCCCCAAGCTTTTACCACCAGGCCAACCCCTTGGGGTTTCTACTTGCTATTTTAAAGCTGAATTAAACATTATATCACATACTCTAAAACTTCTCCTCATGCTTTTTTCTAAAAATCTCTCCAATTAGGTATCAAACATTCTCCATTTTACATGTTTTGTGAACTCTCCCTCTCTCTCTCACAGACACACACACACAATATAATTCCTCAATCATTTCTTTTCTTTTTATTTCTTCTTACGTAGTAAGCAATGAAATGCTTTAGAGAGTTGAATATAAGCATAGATTTGGAGATTCTTGAACAAGTAAACCTTTTGAACTGCTGCTGAATCCATGGGTAGATAAGAGACAACTTTGCGAACTGAAACATCTTATTAGCTAGAGGAAAAGAAAGCAAAAGTGATTCCCATAGTAGCGGTGAGTGAAATAGGAGCAACATAATCCGTGAAAATGAGGTTATGGGAGAGCAATATAAGCCTTGTGCTGCTAGGCGAAGCGGTGGAGTATTGCACCCTAGATGGCGAAACTAGCGGCTGAAGGCATTACTAGCTTACACTCTAACCAGAGTAGTATGAGACATGTGGAGTCCCATCTGAATCAATAAGGACCACCTTGCAAGGTTAAATACTCTTAGGTGACCGATAGTGAAGTAGTACCATAAGGGAAGGGTGAAAAGAACCCGCATCAGAGAGTGAAATAGAACATGAAACCGTAAGCTCTTAAGTAGTGGGAGGAGCTCGAGGCTCTAACTGCCTGCCTGTTGAAAAATGAGCTGGCGACTCATAGGCAGTGCGTAATATCTCGAATCTCTATTATTTGAATTAATGTGAATTTTTCTAAATTTTGTATTATTTTAATGGGCCTTTGGGTCAAAATAACCAATAGTAATGTATATTGTAACGTATGCCTTGTGTGCACATGGGATAAATTCTTGTGGGTATCTTCTACACACACATCCGTAATATACACACACATCCGTAATATACACACTCACACACACACTTGCCATAAAAGAAGAAGAAGAAGAGAAGGGAAAGAAGAAGATCAAGAGCAAGGAAGCTAAGGGAAGATTGAAGCTTGGGAAGCTCAACCCCCACAAGAAACCACCATTGTTGGAGTTTGGAAGCTTAAGAGAGAGAGGTATGAATTCCAAACCTTGTGTATGCTTGTGTGTATGTGTGTCGTAGTTGTGTTTGGTGACTGTTTTGAGTCCTAATTACTTGGGTTTTAAGAGTTTGTAAGCTCCCATAAATGATTTGGAGTTGGGGTTTGAAAACTTCCAAATTTGTGCATGTTGGGTTTAAGATTTCAAACATAGGTCCCTTTGATTGGTTTATTTATTTTGCTCCATTTTGAGATATTATAATCTTATTGGGTCAATTTTTTAATCCTAAAAGCATTGGTAGAATTTGAGAGAGGTTTGATTGAACTTTGGTTGGGAAAAACTCACGAGTCACAAGACTTGGCACGCCAGTGCGTGCCCTAGAGCACCTAGTGGCATGGGTACACATGCCGAGGCACTCAATAGCATGCCCTAGTGGTGCGGTCCTAGGTCATAGTTTCGACACTCTTTAGTAAAATGAGCATAACTTGCTATATAAAACTCAGATTGATGCACCGTTTGAAGTGTTGGAAAGTAAACTCATAAATTTTTGTACACATATAAAGTTTGTACTCTAATTCCTTATAGATTGTGAGTTATTAAGATTTAAATTTGATCCAAAATTTTTGTCAGCAATATTATTTTTCAAAATTTTAGTCTATTTTTCATAGGACATAACTTCTTTATCTGAAATGTATTTTTGACCCATGACCTATCAAATTAAAGTCATTTAAGCCTATTTTCAAGTGAAATTGACCTAAAATGTAGTCTCATTTTTTTTTTATGAGAATGAGATGCATTGAATGAACCGGTGTTGAGGGATCAATGGTTTAAACCGCAACTTTTATATTATTGCATTACATCGAAGTCTTGTGTTTGATTTTTCTATGTACTCTATGTGTAAGAACACCCTTGTTTAGCATCAATCTTAAAGGATAGAGGTGAATAACGATATGCCATGAGAAAACTCCTATTATTTTACCAAATATCTTTAAGTTTTCATATATTATTTGTTGCTTTCAAGTTCAACATGATTGGTCTCAAGTTCAATTACATTTTATGCATTGCTTTCTATGATTTCCATGCATTAATGATTATGTTTATATATAAATGTCAAGTTTTCGAAATGTATATGAAGCTGTATTTAAATTATGAATTGAAACCCATGGACTAGAATGTTTAAATGAAAGAGATGCTAGATTTCCAATGTATGGTGCCAACTTGAGGTCTTTTCATGGCAAGACGTTAAACTCACCCAATAGTCCTACGATAGGGGACGTGAAATAAACTATCAACATGTTGGGAGACATCCCTTAGCCTAAAGAGCATTTGCATGACCTAAGAGGGTTACTATAAAGCCTAGCTCATATGTCGAGCTGTAGCATACTTATACTTTTAGAATAAGAACCAAGATACGTTCAAATGCTTATAAAAAGTTATGTTATGCTTTATTATGAACAAAGGTATATCACATCTCTCTTTTATGATACCATGTTTTGAAACGATAGAGTGTTTCAATATAATGCTTATGCTATCTATGATTTCAAGCCTATACTTTCATGCTTTCAAGTTCATGTTCTATATGCATAAATGTTTATCTATGTCGGTACACTAGATATAAATGCTAGTTCATGGTATTTTCATGCTCATGCATCATTGCTTTTTACTAAGCATTAACTTACATTTTCTCAAATATTTTTAGGTAGCCAATTCAGGAGACCCTAGGGAGGAGGCCATATGTGGATTTTGAGCTACGGTATGCGGGCCTATGTTATGTTATGTGTATTTGTGCTAAACCATAATGTATTGTAATATTATAAATGATATAACCATGGTAGCCTCAAATAGGCCCATATGTACATTTATGTTTTGGATTAGGCACAGCTTTGCCATGTAGGACACAAGTTACGTTTTAATCTATAAAAATCCTACTTTCGCAATTACATATCATTTTAAATGATTATGCATAGGTGTTCAACAGGTTTATGTAATGCGACCTTGGGTAGCCTCTGGTTATGTACCCTAAATCTGCTTAAGCGGGGTTACAGAGTGTGACGCAGTGACTTGGTTAAGGGAACCCACTAGAACTGTAGGGAAATCGAGTCTTCATAGGGCAATTGTCACTACTTATGGACTTGAACCTGGGTGATCTATCCATGACCAGGATAAAGCTTGAGTGAAACCAAGTGGAGGTTCTAACCGACTAATGTTGAAGAATCAGTGGATCCATTGTGGTTAGGGGTGAAATGCCATTTGGTTCTCCCCGAAATGCGTTGAGGCGCAGCAGTTGACTGGACATCTAGGGGTAAAGCACTGTTTCGGTGCGGGCCGCGAGAGCGGTACCAAATCGAGGCAAACTCTGAATACTAGATATGACCTCAAAATAACAGGGGTCAAGGTCGGCCAGTGAGACGATGGGGGATGAGCTTCATCGTTGAGACGAAAACAACCCGGATCACTTACTAAGGCCCCTAAATGACCGCTTCATGATAATGGAGGTAGGGGTGTGATTGTACTCTAAAAAGTACACTTGGAGTCCCTAATTATAGGCTAATGTTAGTTATTATTTGTATGTTATTTATCATTTTTATATAAATTTAGTATTTTTCACGTTTTACACTCCTTTAGCAGATTTAAAGATAAAATTAAGCAAAATGGTGCAAGGTGGTGGAGCGGCCAACGCAAGTGTGGAGAAAAAAAAAAGAAGAAAGAAAAAGAAAACAATGAAAAGAAGAAAGAAGAAAAAAGAAAGAATAAAAAACTTCTCATATTCGGCTATAAACGGGAGAGATAAACATAAAGAAGGGAAGGGAGGGGAGTCCATGGAGAGTAGTTTAAGACTCCCTCTGTCCTTTTGTTTTAGGAGTATATTTTAGTTTTTTATTTTCTCATATCAGTTGTTGTTTTTCAGTTATTTCTAGATTATTGCATATACTAGTTCTGGAGTTATTTTTCTCAAGTCTTTTAAATATTAGTATTTAGTTTTATTCTTGGAGCCAATTGGGAAGATCGCTTGACTGAATTGGGCTGATTAATTAAGATTTGTCTTTTCACTCCAAATTCATTTGAAAACTTAGTATTTTTTCGCACATTCGGTATATTGCATGCATATGCACGGGCACATATATTTTATGCACGTAATGGTTACGTAAACAAGTTTAGAATATATATTTTTAGTGTAAAAGTAGCGTAGATATTGGTTTACTCTACGCTGGCTAGAGGCTTGTATATTTTATTCTGGTACTATGTCTGGTATGTTTTATGACCAAAACCTCTGGTAGGAACTTAAAGCTCTTAATATTTATTGGGAATGCATTGCTTTTATATTCATGGTAATTGAAATCTAGATATTTTCGAAAACTGTGACTTTTGATTATGTTTGTACTATCTCCTACCTTGACAAAGCAGTGAGGATATGCAAATCGATGATAAGGGTTTTTGATAATAATTTAATAAGGATCTAGCTTAGAACTTTTGAAAACATTTGCTTTCAATTATACTTGTTCCACTTATACTCTAACAAACTATTGCCAAGTGTATGAGTCGATGGTGAGGGTTTTATGATTTTAACTGAGTAATATTCTAGTGATTGATTATTTTGAATATACCCATTTGCTAATTTATGATGTTCAAGTAAGCTAAACAATCGGCAGTTGGTAAATCTATATTCATCATTCCAAAGTAAATCAAGTGAATAAATCAATTGAATCCAAGACTGTTTTATTTTATTATGTTTTACAAGCATTTTTGGTCTCAATCTCAAAACCTCAAAAAGATTTTATTTTTCTTTTTGGAAAGAAAATTAGGATTTCCTAACCATGGCTCTAGGGCTTGACTTGGACTCTAAGGTGAGGAGTTTTTAGGAAGTGAATTTTGTAGAAAAGAAGATTTTTGAAAGAGATCTTAGAAATGAGTTTTTAGAAAGTGATTTTGAAAAGAGAGTTTTTGAAAAAGGATTTTTGGAAAGTGTTTTTTAAGAAGGAAACTTAAGGAACGTTTTTAGAAAGTGAATTTTGAAAAAAGCTTTTTGGAAATGAGTTTGAAAAGAGTTTTTAGAAAAGTAAGTTTTATCAAACGAATTTTTGGAAAGCAATTTCGGAAAGGAGATTGGAGAAAGTTTTTAAAAAGTATATTGGAGAAGAGATTTTAGAAAGTAGATATAAAGAGATATTTTGGAGGGGATTTAAAAAGAAGTTTTGGAAAGTAAGTTTAAAAAGAGATTTCGAAAATGATTTGAATATGGACTTTTGCAAGCCTCTAAAAATATCACACTTTCCTAAAATGATTCTAACCATAAGAAGATTAGAACCATTCTAGGATTGTGATTTGAAAACAACAATGATTTGAAAATATGGACCATATTGGTCACTCTAAATGTAACACTCTCCTAAAGCAACCCTAACCATGGAAAGGCTAGAATCACCTTAAGATTATGATTCTAAAAATAAGTTTTGAAGGAGAAAACTTTAATGAAAGTTTTGAAAATGATTTTTGATGCAAGTTTTGAAAACAAGTTTAAAAATAAATTTTGGAGAGATGCATGATCATGATATGCACAATGCAAGTTAGGGTCATGAACATACAAGGTTAAAGGCTTCACCATATAATCAAGGGGGCCGAACCCACGTGGTCTCTGGTTAGACTAAGAGAAAGCCCCCAACACGGTGACTTTCAATAACCTAATCGTACACATGAATTGGGGAGTCTCTTGTTTCAAGCATGCAAAAAAGAGGGGTAGAAGATGGGGAAATAAAATAGAAGAATACCCAAGTAGGTTAGGAGAGATAAGAGAGGGGGGAAAGTTGCGTAAACATAAATAGGAAGCCTACCTTGAGTTTTCTTTTATTTGCTTTGCTTTATTCGCTTTGTTCTTCTTGCTTTGCTTCAGTTTACGCCTTAATCTTCAAGAGCTTGTTCCGATCTTCTAGAGCTTCGAAGTTGCAGCGTTCAAGTCTTCAATGGAGGCTAGTATATGAGTGTATGGGAGCTAGAGTTTGTGTATGGAGGCTAGGATTTGAAAAACCTAACGAGAACTAGGGTTTGGGGAGGCTTCGAGCTCTATGTATCGAAGAGAAGACTTTTTAGACTGATTTTGCAGACCCTTTTCACACTGGAGGAGGCTCTATATTTATAGACAGAGGATTGACCTGGCGCCTGTTGCAGTGGTGCTAGGCAAAATTTCCTTCTGGTGCCACTACGAGTGGCGCCAGCCACTTAAGAAAGTTTTAAGGTCAGCAAGCAACGTATCTTCAAAAGATTTGGGTGCTTGTACTAGGTTGTGAACATACAAGGTTAAAGGCTTCACCATATAATCAAGGGGGCCGAACCCACGTGGTCTCTGGTTAGACTAAGAGAAAGCTCTTAACATAGTGACTTTTAATAGCCTAATCGTACACATGAATTGGGGAGTCCCTTGTTTCAAGCATGCAAGAAAGAGGGGTAGAAGATGGGAGAATAAAATAGAAGAATACCCAAGTAGGTTAGGAGAGAGAAGAAAGAGCGGAAAGTTGCGTAAACATAAATAGGAAGCCTACCTTGAGTTTTCTTTTATTTGCTTTGCTTTATTCGCTTTGTTCTTCTTGTTTTGCTTTAGTCTACGCCTTAATCTTCAAGAGCTTGTTCCGATCTTCTAGAGCTTCGGAGTTGCAGCGTTTCAAGTCTTCAATGGAGGCTAGTATATGAGTGTATGGGAGCTAGAGTTTGTGTATGGAGGCTAGGATTTGAAAAACCTAACGAGAACTAGGGTTTGGGGAGGCTTCGAGCTCTATGTATCGAAGAGAAGAGTTTTTAGACTGATTTTGCAGACCCTTTTCACGCTGGAGGAGGCTCTGTATTTATAGACAGAGGATTGACCTAGCGCCTGTTGCCGTGGTGCTAGGCAAAATTTCCTTCTGGCGCCACTCCTAGTGGCACCAGCCACTTAAGAAAGTTTTAAGGTCGGTAAGCAATGTATCTTTAAAAGATTTGGGTGCCTGTACTAGTGACTGCAATGCAATTTTTAGCCTGGCTTCACTAGGAATGGCTTTAGAAGGTCCGGGAATGATTTGAAAAGCTAGGAATGGCTCGAAAGGCCAGAAAGGGACAAGAACCCTTAGAACAGTGTCTTGGGGGTAGTAGACTTGAAAAATAATGATGAGATGTGTCGGAGCGGTTGACCGGGCCATTAAAGGCAAAACGGTCAATCGAGCCAGAAAGCTACCGATATAGATGTAGAATGTCCCAGAAGAAAACTGGAGGCTTGAAAACATTAACTAGAATATTCCAGGAGGTGGCCGGTTTGATACCCAAAGCCGACGTGGTTAGAAAAGGAAAACGGTCCACCAGGGGCAAAATGATCATTTTGTACTGGGCTTGCCAGAACTGACTTGTAATGACCTAGAAATGTATTGGAAAGCCGATAATACTATCAGAAACATCCCTGAGAGGTTATCGGTTTGATATCCAGAGCCGATGTGGTTCTCGGGGTGCTCGGATGCTTAGGAAAAAAATGGTCATCTCGACCGGAATGTCTCGAAATTGGCCCAAAAAGACTGGAAGGCACCTAATCATGCCGGATTGTCTCTAAGACAATCTTGGAAGGGTGGACTTACCGTTCTAAGGGCTTAGGTACTTTCTTAAGAAACGTGCTGAAAATGACTCTAGGGGCAGCTTGGTCATTTTTCACCGGAGTGGGCTAGCAGGCACTGGTGTTGACCTGGCTTTTAAGTGTTTTCGTTACTCTAAAGGCGTTCTGTGACATAGGGGTTTGTCAGCAATTCCCTATATTGACCTGTTTACGAGTGTTTCCATCATTCTGACAGTTGCGATGTTTACGAGTATTTCTGTTACTCTAACACGTTGCGATCATTCCAGAAACTGCCTGCTCTCAGGAAGTTGCTAGGTGGACTTAGAGCTTGAGGAATCACCTTTCTCAGAAGGCGTGCCAAAACGGACATTTCTTCATTGGCGGGCTAGCAGGCGCCAAAGGTGGATCGTTCTACCATCTTGGGGATTTGGGGTCTCGTCCTGGTCCACGAGTTTGAAGGGACTTACCATTTCGAAGAGTTCTCTCAGAAACGTGCCGGATAGGATGGACTTACCACCTCGAGGAATCAACTTTCTTGAAAGACGTGCCAAATTTAATTGGAATTGAAATTGAAATTGGACTGTAATTAGATTTGAACTGGAATTGAGATTGAAAAGGGGACTTACCGTCTTCAAGAAGACCTGCCCACTGGAATTGGACCGGATAATGCCCCAAGGGCATTTTGGTCATTTTACCTCTATTGGGCTTGGCGGGCCCGTGAAGCGATTGATTGATTGGATTACATGTGGAGAAATGATTTAAACTTGGAATGCATCCATATCGACTTGAATACAAGTCTGGACAGACTGGAGACTGCCGAGCGGGCAAAAATGAGGTGCTTACAACTGCTCCTCTTTTTCTGTCTTTGCTTGTCAAAGACAGAAAACGATAGAGTAAGAGTCCCATGTTGACCGTGAGGCAGTCAGAGGGACGAACTTCGAAAATTTTGAAAATTGGAGTTTGGAAACAAATATTGGGCCCAAAAAGCCTTTGAAATCGAGTTGTGGTGGGAAAAGGGCAAAACAGCTTAGATTTTGACACTGGCGCCACTACTTAGTTAAAAATTTAATGTTCGAACAGTTACGGGATTGTAAGATTTTCTGAGAGTTCAAAGGCTGTTGCATGGAAATTGACTTTGACATTGAAAGAGTGCTCCTTAGAGACCACGAAGGGTTGCTGGAAGTAGTCACCGTCGTCGAGAAAGACGCCGAAAGAGAAGATTTCCCCAGAGAACTCTAAAAGGTGAGTTTTTTTTATTTTATGTAGATTTTGATGTGTAGAATTCCGTTTAAGCCTTGTGAGCAGTAAAAATTGATATTTTGATATGCTTTGAACATTGTGGTGAAGTTATTTTTTCATTTTGGTGTTTTTTTTATTGAATTTGAGTTATTTTACATGTTTATGTGAAGGGAATTTCAGCAGAAATTGGGGGTTCATCCCTACAACTTTGGGTATTGGGTTTTTCGACTAGATTTTTATACCGTGGGCCTTAAAAAAATGTGTTTAACAGCTATGTGAAGTTTTGTGATTTTTTGAAAACTTTTTGAATTTTTGATTTTTTAAAAATAGAAAAATACTTGCAAAAATAAGAAAAAATAGAGAAAATTGAGAAATTATTAGAGTTTAGTATTTAGAAAAATCTAGGGATATCTTAGAAAACATTTGAAATGATTTTGAGTAATTTTGAGATAACTTCGAAAACCATTGATTTATTGAAAAACAAGTCGTTTAAAAACTTAGAAATTCGAAAAACGTGCGCGAGTATTGGCGCTATGTGATTGTGATGTTTGTAGATTGCATGGTTTGTGTTTTGTGCTGATGTTGTGGGTGTTGTAGGGATCATTTTTAAATGAAATTTTGCCGACGTTTTTTCGAAATTAAGGAAAGAGTTGAAAAAGTTTTGGAATAAAAACTTTTTGAAGGAAAAAGATAGAAAACTCTAGAGGTTTAGAAAATCCATTTTGACTTGATGTTGGAAAATCAAAATGTGTAGGAAATTCATTTTGACTTAGCATTTGAAATCTTTTTATTATTTATTTATTTTTTCATTGTTTCTCTTTCTTCTTTTTCTCACCTCTCATTTCTTTTACTTTTCTGAGTTATACTTACCTCATGTCGGTATTCTTACCTTGATCTTCAGGATGGTAAACGCAGGTGATGACGGTACTGAGAGGAGACGTTAGTCCAAGAAGGCAGCTCGGACAGATTCTGTTGGTAACTCCAGTCGCTCCAGGGGTAGTCACAAATCAGCTAACAGGGCATTCTCTAGCCAGGATGGAAGGGGGAGTAGGCCTCCAGTCTACCCCTTCCCTACTGTCGAGTTTTTGAGGAGGAGATAAATGTCGTGGATGAGGCACTAGACGTTGGCAATCGCTGAGCTAGCAAAAAAATGGTGCTCCCAGCTGCTCCACTTTTCTTGTCTTGAACTGATATTTTGTCCGTCGAAACGCTACTCTTTTGGGGAAATCCACAATTTATGTATAATACTTCTTGAATCGACACTCCGTCTGGCGAAACGCTAATCCTCTGGGGGAAAGTCTAAGGTTGATGTCTGATATTTCTTGAACCGGCACTCCGTCTGGCGGAACGCTGCTCCTCTAGGAGGACGTCCAAGGTTAATGCATGATACGTCTTGAACCGGCACTCCGTTTGGTGAAATGCTACTCCTCTGGGGGGAAAGTCCAAGGTTGATATCTGATACTTCTTGAACCAGCACTCCGTCTGGCAAAACGCTACTCCTCTGGGAGAAAAATCCAAGGTTTGATTGGGGAGGTCGAGGGTGGGCCATTGGCCGATTCTCTGTTTCTTGTTGGCCATGGAAATTTGAGCTTTCTAAGGTGTGTGCCGATGCTAGAGATGTCTGAGGGGTGGCTTTAGCCCCTTTTGCGTTTTACCTCATTCCCTGTTTCTTATTTAAGAGAGAGAGAGAAAGACATAGAATTAGTTTTTATACAAAAACAGTTTACTTATGCCAATTCTAAAAATGCACAGGTAAATGGGTGAATGCATGTTATACTTTTATTTTTCATTTTTATTTTTTTCATTATTATTTTTTTATGCATGCACATAGAATTAGATGCATGACTTATTTTGCATGTCCTACTTATATATATATATTTATGAATGCACAGGTTCATACAGGAATGGAATTTAATGCATGTTATACTTTTGGATGAATGTACATACATGAACGAAATTGAATGCATGCCATGCCTTTGATGAATGCATGAATAGATACAAACTACACATGAATTTAATGGATATATAGGTTATACATGTAACGGATGCATTAGCACTACACATGTATAGGCTATTTACAAGGAATGTCATAGGATTGCCCCAGGGCCCATACTCTCAGGATTCTATTTCATTTTCAAGATTCTGCTCCATTTAGTTTTGTCTCATTCTTATCGGGATGTGATAGTATTTGCACCATTCTTCAGGGATCTTAACCTTTGGATTTGCTATCTTATCCTTACTTTTTACAGGGATGTTGTTTGGAGTTTTTCTGATCTCACTTGTTTTTTTTTCCTTTCTCTTAGATTTTCAAAATGCCACCATGGCTTGAGTGACAACTCGCATGCCCTTTGCAGAGCGATAAACAGCTAAGCCCTCAATTCTAAAAGACTTATTTTAGGATCGTAATGTAGGCTGGGTATAGGGGTTATAAGAAATAAAGGGATATTTAGGCTCAAATATCATCTCTTAGTGGATTGTTTAAACCAAAACCATCTGAGCTCACTTTGGAGCATAAAATTGCCCTTGTATTCCTTTCTAATTATCCTTTCTCATCTTACTTGTCTTGGTATTGTTCAGGCTTATTTGGACTAAGCAATTCTCTTTGATCAGAGAGGACTTTAATTTGGACCGTAACGTAGGCTAGGTTAAGGGGTTTATGAATAAAAGGATATAAAGGCTCAAACATTATCATTTGTGGGGTTTTAAAAGACCAATGATCACCTTTGGCAACTTAACTTCCAGTCACTGCTTTGTTCTTCCCTTCATACTCTTGTTGTTCTTCTGGACCGCTTTTTACCTTCTAATTTAGGATTTTTTTTTGCTCTCTCTCTTTTTTTTTTTTATTTTTTTTATCAAGAACTTTGTCGCTAAGTTAACTTTTGGAGATGCCAGCATTTTCATTTATATTTTGGGGTGATAGTATCTTCCTTTAAAGATTCCACGAACACAGTATCTTCTTTACTAGAGACGCCTTAGACGCCATAACTTCTTGAAGATCACCAGTCTCATCGTTGCTCATTATATCTTGTTGGAAATCGCCCTTTTCCTCATTGCTCATTATATCTTCTTGAAAATTACCCTTTTTATCATTGCTCATTAGTTCCTACTCATGACCTTTGCTGTAACCCAGTATGGGCGGTGATCATCTAGTCGGTTTTCTTGAAGAAAGTAACTGGCTCAAGTGGCATTTGCAAAGAGATTTGTTTGTGAATGGTAGAAGAAATGAGGGACTTTCTTCACTTCAAATTAAATTGCTTAGTCAATAAAGCCTTTATACAAAATTTAGACAATGTTCCTAAAAAATGGTGTGTTTCTGCGAGTAAACCACTATATATTCTATCAAATCAACTACTTTGTGCTTACCCCATTGTGGGGGATGGTTATAGGTTTGGGGATATCTGAAAAGAGATCATTGACGGCTCTAGTGGGCTGAGCAAATGAAGTATTTATTTGGGATAAATAGAACAATGACTCCTCATCATTTTGAGTACTTGGCTGCCCATCGCTTAGCCAGGATATTATGCAAGTGTCACCTTTTCAATGAACTCCACACCTTTTTAATGAGACTGTCTCCTTCCTATCTCTCACTCTCTCTTTGTTTCTCAAAGGTCTTAACCCCCCTTTGAATGGGTTGCACATGCTATCCCATTCTTTAAAGCGAGTCATTTACCAAATGGAAAAGAATCCCTAAAAGTAATAATCATCCACAAAAGTATGAGACAAAGGTGATAAACTGGAAACGACCTATTTTCATTTAAAAATATGATTACATGGCATGCAATATTTATTTAAAGAAGATATGCGAGAAATAAAGAGACAAAAAGAAAATAGACGAATTTTGTGGAAACCTCCCTTTTCTTGTGGACCTCTTGGTGAGAACCCTTAACAGGGTTCTGAAACTGTGCTGACTACTTTGGTATTTCATTCCCCGGGTATATCACCAAACGATGGAGGGCGACTTGATAGATCTTTTATGGTGTTTGGTATGTATTCGGAAGTTAAGAGATTCTTTTATAGCAATGCATGGGTCCGATAGAACTTTGCAAATGATGAAGCCTCCTTTTGCATGGACGGTATTTGTCGCGGCATGGTGTGGAGGTAACGTTTTGTTGATGGATGGTTAGTTTTTCTTGCTCCTTGATATAGGTTTGGCCTCTTCTAATAACTAGGCTCATCCTTCCATGAGTTTGAATTTGGTGGGGTACTAGAGGGATTCCATGAATTCAGTTGTGCTCTCTAACTTACAGAAAGAAAAAGAAAAACAGAATGTAATCAGCATGATGAGTTGGAGGTTCTATGCGATGCATGTCCTATGAAGGTCCCTTCTTTGAGGGAATTTAGGCATAATGACAAGTCCATTTTGGAGGTGGGGTTTTGCCCCTATGATGCAATACAATACCTCTTCGACGTGGGTCGGTTGATGTTTCCATATTTGGGCAATCACGCCTCGATAGGCTAAGAGATATTTGGGCCTCTCTCGAGATATGGTTCTATGTATGCCATGAATCCTTAGGGTTTAAGAACCCTTAGGAGTTTTGGTAAGTTCAATTAACATGAGATTGGATTATTCCTTTCTCTCTAAGGTTGATTAGATGCATGAGAATAAAATGACTTGAGTTTCTTGGAACTCTTGTCTTGGAATGGATATGGGTGCATGAGCATAAAAGAAGTGAACGTGTAAGCAATATGATGATAATAAGTAAGTGATTTAGAAAACCCCCTTCTTGTCTTGCTTTTGCCTTCGATTCTCTTGGTATTTAGAGATGAGGAGGGGAAGGACAGAAGACAAGAAACAAAAGAGAAGTTAGTGTCTTGATTTGAAGATTTCTATGCAATGCATGTCCTAGGGGTGTCCCCACTTGAGAGAGAAACTAAACATGATGTATTTGCTCATTTTTAGAGATAGGGGTTTTGCCCCTGTATACAGATACTTTACCATCACATAGGAATCTTCTTTCATTCGTATGTTCATTTACGAAAAGGAAAGGGATACAACAAAGTACACTTTAATGGGGGAGAGGGAAACATTTTTCTTTGGACTTCCTTCTATCTACTTTTATATATGAAATCCTACACTACTCTTGAGTCTTCGAATTCGATGTCAAGGAGATCGCTGAGAGACCTTGTTGATTGATTCCCCTTTGTCTCCTTAACAACCCTATCTCTGTGAGCATAGAGGGATTGGGGCCCCTCTTATGGAATGACTTAAAATGCATGCAATGATTGCTTAGGGTTACATGAGAACCCTTAGGGTTTGGGTATGTTTAATGCATGGGGGAGTAACCTTGGTGTCACTCTCTTTGAGGTTGATCATATGTATGAGAATACAGTGACTTAAGTTACTCTAGAACTCTTGTCTTGGAATACCATATTATATACATAAATATAAATGCAAAGAGAGTAAGGAGAGAGAATGTAATTAAAGTAAATATGCATGCAAGAACAGTTAGACAAACATTATAACAGTAAGAATACAGTGATTATATCAACAGGAATAAAAAGATATAGAAGAAAATAAAAAGTAGTCGCCTTTTCCTCCATGGTTTTGAAAACGGTGTGCGTGTCTTAAATCCGGTGGAGGTTCGGCTATACATGTTGTCTATATGAGCATGAGGTTGAAGGCTTACTAATGTATCCTAAAAAGGATCGGTTCCCAGATCGTCAAACCTAGGCCCACTCCTCGAGGTGGTGCCATTGTCGGTTGGTGATCCGAGCGGGGGAACCATCAAGAGGCCGTAGGCGATGAAACTGACACAGCATCTTGTCCACAGCCAATATACCGTTCCCCCTTCTAACTAGAAGGGACATATCAGGGTAAAGAAAGCAAGTATGCAGAATGCAAGTGCACGTACAGCATGTGTGTGATTTTTTAAAGCAGAGAAAATAGCCCAACAACTCCCATCTAGCCTGTTTATCCCATTCATGCATAGTAGTTAATAAAATAATATTGTAAACAAAAAGCCCACCTATAAAACAAAGATGTAAGAGTTACTATGTGGATGGCAAACTTAATGCAAAATAATATGAATAGAACTAAATCGGATGCATGTTTTTTGAAAACAACCTTGAAAATTTGATTTTGGAAATTTTAGAGTGGATAGGATTGAACAAATTAATCAAAGACTCTACATGGGTGAAGGGTGAAAAGACATGACAATGGTTTAATCCTCTAAGTGTCCCCAGCAGAGTCGCCAGTTGTTGCGCCTAAATTTTTCGCACTCAAGGAATACGCATACAAGCAAGAAAAATACTATACTCTGTCGTTAGAACTCATCGTCCTAGAAGAATGAGTTCAACTAGGTTTGAATTGAAAATTGATTTGAATAAAGGGCTTTTGAAAAACATTCAGAGTCGCCACCTAACTTGATTAAGGTGAGTTAAGTCACCTAAAAACTAAGCACAATCTGAAGACTATACTTAGGGTTTTTGAAAACGATTTTGAAAATACTTCCTCAAGAGAGGGTTTTTAAGAAAACAGGTTGTTTGGCAACCTTTAAAAAATATTTAAGCCCTTTTTTGAAAATAACTCCGTTTGGTCATTGAAAACAGTGATCTAAGTTCGGAGGTTAGTTGCATGTAGGGAAGATGCACTAAGTTATTACCCTTCCCCGCCCTTGTGGCACCTACATGTCTATTCATCCTAAATTCACTCATTAAAGTCTTTGATTAATAAATGTCCAAAACTATCCACTTTAAAAAAGATTATTTAAAAGAATGATGCATGATATGCAAGTGCAAGAAAAGAGTTTAACTTTAAAAATAGACTTGCAAAAGAAATTTGTGATTTGAAAAGATTTGATTTGAAATTGGATTTGAAAAGAAGAGTTGAGTTTTGAAAGAAGAGTTTTAGAAATTGAAAATAGGGATTTGAAAATAGATTTTTAGAATTAGAAATTTGAAATAAATTATGGAATTGGAAACTTGAAGAAAATTGTGGAATTGGAGATTTAAAAAAAGTTATGACCGCACCCGTGAGGGTTACCTACGTATCTCTTTTGAGGAATCGGGTCAGTCGTAGTTCGGACAAAAGTCGGATAGAAAATAGAAGGTTTTGATTTGAAAAAGAGATTTTCATTTGAAAAAAGGGTTTTATTTAAACTTAGAATAGAATATTGGAATTTGGAATTTGGAAATTGGAAATTAAAAAGATTGGACTTGTTTTGGTAAAATTGAGATTTAGAAAACCTAGACGTAAGAAAGATAGAACTTAGGAATGACTTGAGATTAAGAAAGATTAGACTCGAATATTGGACGAGGAAGATTAGTGAAAGATTGGATTTAGGAAAGGTTCAAATTAGGAAAGTTTCAAAATAGAAAAGTTTCGTTTTAGAAATGCTCCAAATTAGGAAAGATTTCGAATTAGGAAAGTTTAAAATAGGAAAGGTTTTGAAATTGGAAAGTTTCAAATGAGAAAAGTTTTAACTTAGAAAAGTTTCGAATTTAGTAAGTTTTGCCTTTAGAAAGTTTTGAATTTGGAAAGATTTGAAATTTAGAAAGGTTTAAATTTTAGAAAAATTCGAAGTTTGAGTTTTAGAAATATTTGAAATTAGAAAAGGTTCGAGTTTAAGAAAGATTTGAAGATTTAGATTTGGAAAGTTGAAATTTGAAAAGGTATGGAATTGGAAAATGTTGGAATTAGGAAGATTAAGAAGCTTAAAGTTTAAAGAAAGATTTGAAAGTGTATGTTTTGGAAACTTAAGGTTTAGGAAGGTATGAGATTTGTGAGGATTGGATTAGAAAAGATTTGGATTGGGAAATATTTGGATTTCTATTTCCTAAAACAAAAGATTGGATTTTGTTTCTAAAAATAAATGTTTTGATTTTGTTTCCAAAATGGAGGATTTGATCTAGTTTTCTAAATGAGGAGATAAGGGAAATTTTTAGAAATCCTAGATTTTGGGGTAAAAAATGAGATTTGGAAATATATGGTTTTGATGTAGAAAATAAGATCTGGAAACGTAAAGTTTGAGGCCAAAATAGGAAATTGGAAATTATGTTTTTGGAAAGAAAATTAGGGTTTCCTAACCATGCCTCTAGCGCTTGACTTGGACTCTAAGGTGAAGAGTTTTTAGTAAGTGAATTTTGTGGAAAGGAATATTTTTGAAAGAGATCTTAGAAAAGAGTTTTTAGAAAGTGATTTTGAAAAGAGAGTTTTTAGAAAAAGATTTTTGGAAAGTGTTTTTAATAAGGAAACTTAAGGAACGTTTTTAGAAAGTGAATTTTGAAAAGAGCTTTTTGGAAAGGAGTTTGAAAAGAGTTTTTAGGAAAGTAAGTTTTATGAAAAGAATTTTGAGAAAGCAATTTCGGAAAGGAGATTGGAAAATGTTTTTAGAAAGTATGATGGAGAAGAGATTTTAGAAAGCAAATGTAAAGAAACTTTGTAGAGGATTTAAAAACAGGTTTTGGAAAGTAAGTTTAAAAAGAGATTTCGAAAAGGATTTGAATATGGACTTTTGCAAGCCTCCAAAAATATCACACTTTCCTAAAACGATTCTAACCATAAGAAGATTAGAACCATTCTAGGATTGTAGTTTGAAAACAACAATGATTTGAAAATATGGACTGTATTGATCACTTTAAATGTAACACTCTCCTAAAGCAACCCTAATCATGGAAAGGCTAGAATCACCATAAGATTATGATTTTGACAATAAGTTTTGAAGAAGAAAACTTCAATGCAAGTTTTGAAAATGATTTTTGATGCAAGTTTTGAAAACAAGTTTAAAAATGAATTTTGGAGAGATGCATGATCATGATACGCTCAATGCAAGTTGGGGTCGTGAACATACAAGGTTAAAGGCTTCACCATATAATCAAGGGGGCCAAACACACATGGTCTTCTGTTAGACTTAGAGAAAGCCCCCAGCACGGTGACTTTCAATAGTCTAATCCTACACATGAACCGGGGAGTCCCTTATTTCAAGCATTTAAGAAATGGGGGGTAGAAGATGGGGCATTAAAATAGAAGAAAACTCAAGTGGGTTAGGAGAGAGAAGAGAGAGGGAAAAGTTGTGTAAACATAAATAAGAAGCCTACCTTGTGTCTTCTTTTATTTGTTTTAATTTATTTACTTTGTTCTTTTTGCTTTGCTTCGGTCTTCGTCTTGATCTTCAAGAGCTTGTTCCGATCTTCGAGAGCTTCAGAGTTGCAGCGTTTCAAGTCTTTAATGGAGGCTTTAGAGGCTAGTATATGAGTGTATATAAGTGTATGTGAGTGTATGGGAACTAGGGTTTGTGTGTGGAGGCTAGGATTTGGAAAATCTAATGAGAACTAGGGTTTAGGGAGGCTTTGAGCTCTATGTATCGAAGAGGAGAGTTTTAAAATTGAGTTTGCAGACCCTTTTCATGTTAAATGAGGCTCTGTATTTATAGACAGAGGATTGACTTGGTGTCTGGCCAAATTTTGGCTAGGAAAGTTTTAAGGTTGGCAATCAACGTATCTTCAGAAGATTTGGGTGCCTATACTAGTGACTACCATACAATTTTTAGTCTGGCTTCACTAGGAGTGGCTCCGGAAGGTTTAGGAATGATTTGAAAAGTTAGGAATGGCCCAGAAGTCCAAAAAGGGACAGAAACCCTTAGAACAGTGTCTCGAGGGTAGTAGACTTGAAAAATAATGACGAGATGTGTCGGAGGGGTTGATTGGGCCATTAGGGGCAAAACGATTAATCGGGCCGGGAAGCTATCGGGATGGACTTGGAATGTCCTGGAAGAAGACTGGAGGCTTGGAAACATTAACTAGAATGTTCCAAGAGGTGGCTGGTTTGATACCTAGAGCCGACGTGGTTAGAAAAGGAAAACAGCCTACTAGGGGCAAAACAATCATTTTGCACCGAGCTCACCGGAATTGACTTGTAATAACCTAGAAATGTATCGAAAGGTTGAGGATACTATCAGAAACATCCTTGGGAGGTTACTGATTTGATATCCAAAGCCGGTGTGGTTCCCGGGGTGCTCGAATGCCTTGGGGCAAAATGGTCATCTTGACCGGAATGTCTCGGAATTAGCCCGAAACTGACTAGAAGGCACCTAATCATGTCATATTATCTTTAAGACAATCTTGGAAGGGTGGAATTATCATTCTGAGGACTTAGGTACTTTCTTAAGAAACGTGTTGGAGGTGGCCCTAGGTGCAGTTTGGTCATTTTTCACTAGAGTGGGCTAGCAAGCACTGGTGTTGGCATGGATTTTGAGTGTTTCCATCACTCTGACGGCGGTCCTGTGACATAGGGGTTTGTTAGCAATTTTCTATATTGACCTGTTTACGAGTGTTTTCATCACTCTAACGGTTGCAATAATTACGAGTATTTTCGTTACTCTAACAGGTTGCGATCATTCCAGAGATTGCTTGGTCTTGGAAAGCTATTAGGTGGACTTAGCGCTTGAAGAATCAACTTTCTCGGAAGGCGTGCTGACACGGACATTTCTTCATTGGCGGGCTAGCAAGGGCCAAAGGTTGACTTACCACCTCGAGGAATCAAGTTTTTCAAAAGACGTGCCAGATTTAGTTGGAATTGAAATCGGAATTGGACTGGAATTAGATTTGAACTGGAATTGAGATTGAAAATGGGACTTACCATCTTCGAGAATAATTGCCCATTGGAATTGGACCGGATAGTGCCCCAAAGACATTTTGGTCATTTTTCCTCTATTGGGCCCAGCAGGCCCGCGAAGCGATTGATGGACCAGATTACGTTTGGAGAAATGATTTAAACTTGGAATGCGTCCATATCAACTTAAATACAAGTCTGGACGGATTGGAGACTGACGAGCGGGCAAAAATAGGGTGCTTACAGTTGTCCCTCTTTTTCTGTCTTTGATTGTTGAAGACAGAAAACTATAGAGTAAGAGTCTCATGTTGACCATGAGCCGGTCGAAGGGACAAACTTTGAAAATTGGAGTTTGGAAACAAATATTGGGCCCAAAAGGCCTTTGAAATCGAGTTTTGGCAAGAAAAAGGCAAAACTGCCCGAATTTTGACACTGGCAACACTACTAAGGCAATTTTAACTAAGGCACCACTACTAGTTAAAATTGCCTTAGTAGTGGCGCCAGGCCTAGAAACAAAATTAGAAAAATTTCTAGTTCGAACAGTTACGGGGTTATAAGATTTTCTGAGAGTTCAAAGGCTGTTGCATGGAAATCGACTTTGACATTGAAGGAGTGCTCCTTAGAGACCACGAAGGGTTGCCGGAAGTAGTCACCGTCACCGGGAAAGACATCGAAAGAGAAGATTTTACCAGAGAACTGCAAAAGGTGAGTTTTTGATTTTATGTAGATTTTGATGTGTAGAATTCCGTTTAAGCCATGTAAGCAGTGAAAATTGATGTTTTGATATGCTTTGAACACTGTGATGAAGTTATTTTTTCATTTTGGTGCTTGTTTCATTGAATTTGAGTGATTTTACGTATTTATATAAAGGGGGTTTCTGCAGGAATTGGGGGTTCGTCCCTATAACTTTGGGTATTGGGTTTTTGGCTAGATTTTTATATCGTGCACCTTAGAAAAATGTGTTCAGTAGCCATGTGAAGTTTTGTGATTTTTTGAAAACTTTTTGAATTTTTGATTTTTTAAAAATAGAAAAATACTTGCAAAAATAAGAAAAATTGAGAAATTATTCGAGTTTAGTGTTTAGAAAAATTTAGGAATATTTAGAAAACATTTGAAGTGATTTTGAGTAATTTTGGGATAAATTCAAAAACCATTGATTTATTGAAAAACAAGTCTTTTAAAAACTTAGAAATTCGAAAAACATATGCAAGTGTTGGTGCTATGTGATTGTGATGTTTGTAGAGTGCATGGTTTGTGTTCTGTATTGATGTCGTGAATGTTGTAGGGATCATTTTTAAATGAAATTTTGCCAAAATTTTTGCGAAATTAAGGAAAGAGTTAGAAAAGTTTTGGAATAAAATCTTTTTGAAGGAAAAAGAGAAAAAACCCTAAACATTTAAAAAATCCATTTTGACTTGAGGTTGGAAAATCAAAATGTGTAAAAAATTTATTTTGACTTAGAAGTAGAATTTTAAAATCAAAATGTGTAAGAAATTCATTTTGACTTAGCATTTAAAATCTTTTTATTATTTTATTATTTTATATTATTTGTATATTTTTATTATTTATTTATTTTTTCGTTGTTTCTCTTTCTTGTTTTTCTTACCTCTCATTTCTTTTACCTTTCTGAGTTATACTTATCTCATGTCGATATTCTTACCTTGATCTTTAGGATGATAAACGCAAGCAATGATGGTACTGAGAGGAGAAACGGGTCCGGGAAGGCGGCCTGGATAGATTCTATTGATAGCTCTAGTGGCTCTAGGGGTAGTCACAAATCAGCTAGCAGGGCATTCTCTAGCCAGAATGGAAGGGGGAGTAGGCCTCCAGTCGGCTCCTTCCCTATTGTCGAGTTTTCGAGGAGGTGATAGATGTCCTGGATGAGGCACTAGACGTTGGGGATCACTGAGCTGGCAAAAAAATGGTGCTCCCAGCTGCTCCACTTTTCTTGTCTTGAACTGATATTTTTCCATCGAAACGCTGTTCTTTTAGGGAAATCCACAGTTAATTTATAATACTTTTTGAACCGGCACTCCGTCTGGCGAAACGCTGTTCCTCTAGGGGAAAGTCTAATGTTGATGTCTGATACTTCTTGAACTGGCACTTCGTCTGGCGAAACGCTACTCCTCTGGGGGGAAGTCCAAGGTTGATGTCTGATACTTCTTGAACCGACACTCTGTCTGGTGTGACGCTGCTCCTCTAGGATGAAAGTCCAAGGTTTGATTGGGGAGCTCGAGGGTGAGCCATTGCCCCATTCCCTATTTCTTGTTGGCCATGGAAATTTGAGCTTCCTAAGGCGTGTGCCGGTGCTGGAGATGCCTGAGGGGTGGCTTTAGCTTCTTTTTGCGTTTTATGTCATTTTCTGTTTCTTATTTGGGAGAGAGTAAAAGACATAAAGTTAGTTTTTATACAAAAATAGTTTACTTATGCCAATTCTAAAAATGCACAGGTAAATGCATGCTATACTTTTATTTTTTTCATTATTATTTTTTTTATGAATGTACATGGAATTAGATGTATGACTTATTTTGCATATCCTACTTATATATATATTATGAATGCACAGGTTCATACAAGAATGAAATTTTATGCATGTTATATTTTTGGATGAATGTACATACAGGAATGGAATTGAATACATGTCATGCCTTTGATGAATGCATGAATAGATACAAACTACACAGGAATTTAATGGATATACAAGTTATACATGTAACGAATGCATTAGCAACACACATATATAGGCTATTTACAAGGAATGTTGCAGGATTGCCCCAGGGTCCATACTCTTAGGATTCTATTTTCTTTTCAGGATTCTGCCCCATTTAGTTTTGTGCTATTCTTATCAGGGTGTGATAGTATTTGCATCATTCTCTAGGGATCTTAACCTTTTGGTTTACTATCCTATCCCTACTTGGTTTTTCTGATCTCACTTGGTTTTTTTTCTTTCTCTTAGATTTTCAAAATGCCACCATGGCTTGAGCAACAACTCGCATGCCCTTTGCAGAGCGATAAACAGGTAGACCCTCAATCTTAGAAGACTTCTTTTAGGATCGTAATATAGGCTGGGCACAAGGGTTGTAAGAAATAAAGGGATATTTAGTGGGTTGTTTAAACCAAAACCATTTGAGCACACTTTAGAGCATGAAATTGCCTCTACATTCCTTTCTAGTTATCCTTTCTCATCCTACTTGAAGATCACAAGTTTCATCGTTGCTCATTATATCTTCTTGGAAATCACCCTTTTCCTCATTGCTATTTATATTTCTTGGAAATCACCCTTTTCATCATTGCTCATTAGTTTCTACTCATGGCCTTTGCCTTAACTCGGTAGGGCGGTGATCATCTGGTCGGTTTTCTTGTAGAAAGTAACCGGCTCAAGTGGGATTTGCAAAGGGATTTGTTTGTGTATGGTTGAAGAAATGAGGGCCTTTCATCACTTCAACTTAAATTGCTGAGTCCCGTCACGCCCAAATTTTTCGCACTCGAGGAAATACACTCATAAGCAGGAAAAATACTGTACTTTGTCGTTAGAACTCATCATACTAGAAGAATGAGTACAACTAGGTTTGAATTGAAAATTGAATTTGAATAAAGGGCTTTTGGAAAAAGTTTTGAGTCTCCCCCTAACTTGATTAAGATGAGTTAGGTCACCTAAAACTAAGCACAATCCGAAGACTGCACTTAGGGTTTTTGAAAACGATTTTGAAAATACCTCCTCAAGAGAGGGTTTTTAAGAAAACAGGTTGTTTGGCAACCTTTGAAAAAAATTAAGCCTTTTTGAAAAGAAACTCTATTTTGGTTTTTCGAAAATAGTGATCTAAGTTCGGAGATTAGTTACATGTAGGGAAGACACACTAAACCGTCACCCTATCCTGCCCTTGCGGTACCTACATGTCGATTCACCCTAGCTTCACCTATTAAAGTCTTCAATTAATAAAAGTCAAAAACTATCCACTTTTAGAAAAGAATTTTTGAAAAAGAAATTTAACATGATGCATGACATGCAAGTGCAAGAAAAAAATTTTAAAAAAAGATTTGATTTTGAAAAGAGATTCGAAAAGAAGACTTGATTTGATATTGAAATGGATTTGAAAATAAGAATTGAATTTTGAAAGAAGAGTTTTAGAAATTGAAAATAGATTTTTGGAATTGAAAATTTGAAATAGATTATGGAATTGGAAACTAAAAAAGATTGTGAAATTGGAGATTTGAAAAAAAGTTATAACCACACTCACGAGGGTTGTCTACGTATCCCTTTTGAGGAATTAGGTCAGTCGTAGTTTGGAGAAGAGTCCGATTGAAAATAGAAAATTTTGATTGGAAGAAAGAAATTTTGATTTGAAAAAGGGTTTGATTTGAACTTAGAATAGAAGATTTGAAATTGAAAATTGGAACTGAGAAGATTGAACTTTGATTTAGAAAGATAGAACTTAGAAGAATGATTTGGACTTGTTTTGGAAAGATGGAGATTTAGGAAACCTAGACTTAAGAAAGATAGGATTTAGGAGGGACTTGAGATTAAGAAAGATTTGACTTGACTTGGAAGGGCTTTAGAAAAGATTTGACTCGAATATTAGACTTGGAAGATTTGGGAAGTTGGAATTAGAAAAAGGTTCGAATTAAGAAAGTTTCAAAATAGAAAAGTGTCATTTTAGGAAAGTTTCATTTTAGGAAAGTTGTGAATTATGAAAGTTTTGATTTAGGAATGTTTTGAAATTGGAACATTTTGAATTTAGAAAGCTTCCTTTTTAAGAAAGGTTGATTTTTGGAAAGATTTGAAGTAGGAAAAGTTTGATTCAAGAAAGATTTAGAATTTAGAAAGTTTGAACTTAAGAAATATTCGAATTTAGAAAGTTTTAACATAAGAAAGTTTCGGATTTGGAAAGGTTTGAAATTTAGAAAGTTTTAACTTAAGAAAGTTTTAAATCTAGAAAGCTTAGGATTTGGAAAGTTTGGAAATGGAAAGTTCGAAATTAGGAAAGATTCGAAAGTTTGAGTTTTGGAAACACTTGAAATTTGGAAAGGTTCGAGTTTAAGAAAAATTTGAAAATTCAGATTTGGAAAGTTGAAATTTGGAAAGGTGTAGAATTAAGAAAGATTTGGAAGCTTAAGGTCTAAGGAAATATTTAAAAGTTTAAGTTTTGGAAACTTAAAGTTTAGGAAAGTATGAAATTAGGAAGGAGTGGATTGGGAAACGTTTAGATTGGGAAGGATTGAGATTCCTATTTCCTAAAACAAAAGATTGGATTTTATTTTTAAAAAGAGATGGTTTGATTTTGTTTTCAAAAACGCAGGATTGGATCTAGTTTCCTAAATGGGGAGATTGGATTTGGTTTCCTAAAACGGAGGATTGGAATTGGCATAGATTTGGAAAGATAAAGTTTTGAAAATCCTAGATTTTGGGATAGAAAATAGGTTTTGGAAATATAAAGTTTTGATGTAGAAAACAAGATTTGGAAACCTAAAGTTTGAGGCCAAAACAGGGAATTGGAAATCATGGTTTTGGAAAGAAAATTAGAGTTTCCTAATTTTTGGCTCTAGGGCTTGACTTGGGCTACAAGGTACAGAGTTTTGGAAAAATGAATTTTTAAGGAAGAAGATTTTTTTAAAGAGATCTTGGAAAGGAGTTTTTAGAAAGTGAACTTTTGAAAAGAGAGTTTTTTGAAAGGAATGTTTGGAAAGAGTTTTTAGAAAGGAAGTTTAGGCAATGTTTCTAGAAAGTGAATTTTGAAGAGAGCTTTTTTGAAAAGGAGATTAAAAAGACGTTTTGAAAAATAGATTTTTTGAAGAGAGTTTTTAGAAAGCAATTTTGGAAAGGAGATTGGAAAGAGTTCTTTAGAAGGTGTATTGGAAAAAAGGGATTTTTAGAAAGAGAGATTTGAAAATAGAGTTTTTAGAAAGTCCATAAAAATATCTCACTTTTCTAAAGCGATTCTAACCATAAGAAGGTTAGAACCATTCTAAGATAGTGGTTTTGGAAAACAACAATGATTTGAAAATATGGACCATATTGGTCACTTTAAATGTCATACTTTCCTAAAGCAACCCTAACCATGGAAAGGTTAGAATCACCTTAGGATTGTGATTTTGAAAACAAGTTTTGGAAAAGAAGACTTTGATGTAAGTTTGAAAAAGGTTTTGATGCAAGTTTTGAAAATAAGTTTGAAAACAAATTTTGGAAAGATGCAAGATCATGATATGCACAATGCAAGTTGGGGTCGTGAATATACAAAGTTAAAGGCTTCACCATATAATCAAGGGGGCCAAACCCACATGGTCTCCGGTTAGACTAATAGAAAGCCCCCGACTTGGTGACCTTCAATAGCCTAATCCTACACATGGTCTGGGAAATCCCTTGTTTCAAGCATGCAAGAGGGGGGGGGGGGGAGAGGATGGGGGATTAAAATAGAAGAAAACCCAAATGGGTTCGGAGAGAAAAAAGAGAGGGGAAGATGCATAAATGTAAAAAGAAAGCCTACCTTGTATCTTCTTATTTTTCTTGCTGTGCTTCGGTCCTCGCTTCGCTTTGCGTCAGTCTTCAAGGGCTTGTCTTCATCTTCCTGAGCTTCGGGTTGCAGTACTTCAAGTCTTTAATGGAGGCTTTGGAAGCTAGTGTATGAGTGTATATGAGTGTATAAGAGTATAGAAGAGTTAGGATTTGTGTATGGAGGCTAGGGTTTGGAAAACCGAAAGAAGACTAAGGTTTAGGGAGGCTACGAGCTTTATGTATCGAAGAGGGTAGTTTTTAGACTGAGTTTGTAGACCTCTTTCACGCTGAAAAATGCTTTGTTTTTATAGACAAAGGAATGACCTAGTGCCTGTTGCAATGGCGCCAGGCAAAACTTTACAAGTAGGCGCCAGGCCATTTTTTGGCTTGGCGCCACAAGTAGTGGCTCCAGCCATTTAGGAAATGTTTTAGGCCGGCAAGAAATGTATCTTCAGAAGATTGGTAGCTACCATGCAAATTTTAGCCTAGCTTCACTAGGAGTGACTCCGAAAGATTTGAGAATGATTTGAAGGGCTAGGAATGGCCAGGAAGGCCGAAAAGGGATAGGAACCCCTAAAACAGTGTCTCGGGGGTAGCAGATTTGAAAAATGATGACAAGAAGTGTCAGAAGGGTTGACCGGGCCATAAGGGGCAAAACAGTCCATCGAACTGGAAAACTACCAGGATGGACTCAGAATACCCCGAAAGAAGACTCGAGGTTTGGAAACATTAGCTAGAATATTCTAGGAGGTAGCCAGTTTGATACCCAGAGCCGGTGTGGTTACAAAAGGAAGACGGCCCACCAGGGGTAAAATAGTCATTTTACAGCAGGTTTATTGGAGCCAACTCATAATGATCTAGAAATGCATCGGAAGGCTGGGGATACTATCAAAAGCATCCCTGGGACATTACCAGTTTGATATCCAAAGCCGGTGTGGTTCCCGGGGCTTTCGGATGCCTAGGGGCAAAATGGCCATTTAGCTTCAAGTGGGCTTTACGGGCCTTGGAAGCAACCGGTGGACTAAATTGGAGTTTAAAAGTCGGGTTAGAGTCTGAATATGCATGTGATGTGTGATAATGAGCCTAGTCGGGCCGAATATTGCCGAGCAGCCAAAAATGAGGTGCTTACAGTTGCCCCTCTTTTTCTGTCTTCGCTTGCCGAAGACATAAAACGATAAAATAAGAGTCCTATGTTGACCACGAGGCGATCGGAGGGACTGGAAGAATCAGAATCCAAAGAACAGGTACCTCAAGCAGATAGTCGATGCTTGGTATTTGTCTAGTAAAATGATACTCCTCTGGAAAATTAATGCTCCTTGAACTGGTGTTTCATCTGGCAGAACAATGCTCCTCTGGGGGGAATTAATGCTTCTTGAACCGACACTTTGTCTAGCGAAACACTGCTCCTCTAGAGAAATCCAAAGTTGACGTCTAATACTTCTTGAACCGACACTCTGTCTGGCGAAACGCTGCTCCTTTGGGGAAAATCTATGATTGATTTCTGATATTTCTTGAATCAGCACTCCGTCTGGAAAAACGCTACTCCTCTGGGGAAGTCTAAGGTTGATTTATGATATTTCTTGAACCGGCACTCTGTCTAGCTAAATGCTGCTCCTCTGGGGAAGTCCAAGGTTTATTAGGGCGGTCGAGGGTGGGCCATTGCCTGTTCTTTGCTTCTTGTTGACTAGGAAAGTCTAAACTTTTTAAAGTGTGTGCCAGTATTGGAGATGTCTGAGGTTACTTGATTGCAGGGTGGCTTTTTAGCTCCATTTTGTACTTTTTATTGTTCCTTGTTTCCTATTTGAGAGAGAAAGAAAGACATAGAGTGAGTTTTTGTGCAAAAATAAAAAAATGCCCCAGTAAGGGATGAATGCGTGTCATACCTTTTTTTATTTTTGATGAATGCAATGGGATTAGATGCATTATCTATTTTTTTATGAATGCACAAGTTTATATAAGAATTGAATTGAATGCATATACTCCTTTTTTTTATGAATGCATAGGTTCACACAGAAGTGAAATTGAATGCATGTTATACTTTTGGATAATGCACATACAGGAATAGAATTAAATGCATGAATGCACATTTTTTACATATGGACAAGAAAGGATGCATGCCCATTTGGGTTTGCCCTAGGGTTCATGTTTAGTTATGAGTGTTGTATCCTAGTATCGAGTTGTCCTTTGAATTTCTATTTCTCTTTTAGGATTCCCCTTTTTGATTCTGCCCCTTCCTTATTAGGATGTGATAGCACTTGCACCATTCTCAAAGGTTTAACCTATTAACTCGCTTTCCGTCTTCTTTCTTGTTTCTTGTTCATTTTGGCACGCTTTCCCTCTTCTTCCCTCTTCTTTCTTGAGTGACGACCGGTATCACCCTTTGGAAAAGCAACAGGTAACTTCCTTTCTTCAAAGTTATTAGGAAGTGCAGGTAAGCCCAATCATTGAACTTTTCAAATTATAGAGGCCCTATAAAGACATAATCAATCAATGAAGGGCAAATATAGATTTATGAATATCAAGATACAGTTTAGCTTGAAAAGATTAACATCAAATACACATAAAACCACACAAAATGAGCATAGTTGGTCATTAGATGACCAAGACCATATTAGTGACAATGTAGTGGTGTAAGTGTGAACTTCACTGAGACTAATAAGAATACAGATCCTAAACGTGATCTAAGATGATATAATAGCTCGCAGATTAACACATCTAGAAGTCAAACCTGTTTCATCCCATGCTCTTTTTTTTCTTTTCTTTTCTTTTCTTCTCCTTTATTTATTTATTTATTTATTTATTTATTTTGTGGAAATCCAACCCTATCTCTACAATAATGGAAATACAGAAATGTAGAATTATGACGGCTTTCACACACATGAGCATGTAGCCTTCTCCTCTTATCACAAAACAATGGTAGCTGCACTCCGACTCACTGGTAGCCCTTTCCATAAGTGATGAGAGAGGGAATTGACAAAAGGTCAATCTAGGTGTGATACAATCCGAAAATATTTAACCATTTAAAAATAGATCATAAAGGCGGATTCCATATTCTAAGAAGTCTCAAGAAGTGTGCATTAAAATGAACATGAAACACCAATATGGTAAAGATCATTAAAACCGTTGACTCATATTTATGCAAGTAATCATGCATACAAGATTTAACCTCAAACAAGCATACACATCAATCTGTTCATAATTGAATATTTGCACTAGTGATTGTGCATGTGTAGGACAAACATTATCAATAGTCTTCTTTCTTATTTTTTTTTCAAAGATTTAATCATCCCAGGCTCGCTAATATGCACTAATCTTCCCTTTGAGAGTATAGCTATTTGCTGTTTTGCTAGGACATCCTTCAGAAGTCCTCTTTGGACTTTAACGAGTTCATGTGATTGGTCCTTGTCTCTTACCCTTCTATTTTTCCCCATCTCTCTGTACTTTTTATTTCTCTCTCCCCTCTTCTTGGAGTCAAAGATTGTTTCTACTGACAATGGTGCTTGTGCTATCCTTACCTTCGAGTTGAAGGCATCACAGATTAAGGAAAGGTCCCTAAATGCAGTTATCATCTATAAGAGTGTGTAATAAATGGGATGCATAAAAAAAAATCACTACTCATTTCATTCAAATATGTTTATGTGGCATGCAGACATTTGATTTAAAACAAAAAAATGAGAAGCAAAATAGGATGCAAATTAATAAAAGATAAGATGGACGAATTCAGGAAACATCCGTATTCATTGCACTTTGAAAAAAACCCTCCACAGAGGTCCCGGAATCACACCAATTTCTTCTATGCTGCATCGTGCGGTTCATCTCCTAGGTGCCGATGACCCTAACGTCGATCAAATCTTGTATCTTATGCTTCAGGAAGAGACAATGCTCAGTATCAAGCCCCTGTCTTACAAAATGGTACTCACAAACAAGAGTCGGGTTAAAAGTAGGGGGTAAAGGATTTGGCAATGGTGGAGCAGGTATAGGGGTCAGTAAGAGGTCATGATAGGCTTTTGTTTGGGTGCAAGCTAGAGGGGAAAAGGCACGAGGTCAGCGGGCCTTCTTGTTGGGGTTGAGATGTTGTTAGGTTGTGATTGGCGTGGGAGTAGGTGCTTGAGTAGTCACAGGGGTCTGAGATTAGTATTAGGGGTGACATTGTGGTGGTTGAGCAGGCAAGATGGCAGACACTTCTCCCTCCTTTTGGCCCATTTCCAATGTTGTGGGCACCTTCCTTACTAAGCTTGCAGATACTTCTTCAGTTTTGACATAGGACTCAATGATCCTTCCAGTTTTTAGGCCATTTTCTATCATCTCCCCTAACATGATAAGCTCAGAAAAGTTTCTCCCAACACTCGTGCAGAGCTTTTCATAGTATATGCCTGAAAAGGTATGTACGAATAGTTGAACATATTCCTTATCTTCTAAAAAGGGATTGACTTGTGCTGCTGCATCTCTCTATCTAAGGGAATAGCTTTTGAAGCTTTCTTTCTTTCCTTTACTCATTGTCATCAAGGACCAACAGTCAGAAGTGAGATCTATATTGTGGCAATATTGGGCTTTAAATGCATTGACTAGCTCAATCTAGGTGGTGATCTTCCTTAGGTTTACACAGGTGAACCATTGCAAAGCAGATCCAGTAAGACTGCGTTGGAATAATTGCATCAAGAGCTTCGGATCATTCTCATGACCACTTAATGCTCCAGCGTACAGGCAAAGATGAGCGATAGAGTTACCGGTACCATCATACTTCTAGAAGTCAGGCATCTTGAACTTGACAAGTCTTGGATGGTCAGGAAAGAAACGTAGCTCATCGTAGGAAGTGAAACCGTCAGTGTCATGGCTATGGAGACTTTGCAGTGAATTCTCTAACCTTTGGATTTTCAGACTAAGAGGGTCTAGGGGAGTCCTCTTTACAGCAGGTAAGAGCAATATGGTTTCCTCCTCTTCAGTGTTGATCCCTTTGGCATCTTTCTTGTTCCTCCCAGTATTGGCAAATTGAAGCACGATCCTCGGGTTGGCGGGTTCAAGGTCCTTGGATGAAGTCATGGATGATGACGGGATTGCGACAGCATCCTTTATGGCCAAGGCTTGGACTAGCTTAAACATTTCATCAATCCTACTTCTCATTTCGTTGACCTCTTCTCGAGAGACTTAGGGCAGCTCTTCAGGGTTGGTAGCCATAAGTGATGCTCTTTGTCGGGTGATAATGGGGTCCCTAAGTGGATGTTGACCCTTCTTAGCAGCAATGTTGACTCAGTGCAGGGTAATCTCTGTAAATGAAAAAGAAAGAGATAGAAAAACAAGAATACAAATTGCAAGTCATTTTTTGGTTTTTAAAGAGCTCTATGCAATGCATGTCCTAGGGTGTCCTTACTTGAAAGGGAAACTATTCATGATGTATTGGCTCACTTTTAGAGATAGGGGGTTTGCCCCTGTATACAGATAGCTTACCATTGATCCGGCTATCTATACTCATCCTTACATTTATTCATTTGTGAAAAAGGGGTACATAGAACTTCTGGGTTTAAAACATAAAGGAGGCAAAGTACACTTTAACAGGGGAAAGGGGAACAATTTCTTTGGGACTTTCGCCTATCTACTCTTACATATGAAATCCTAAACTACTCTTAAGTCTTCAGATTCACCTTCTTTGGATTTGTTGTCGAGGAGGTCGCTGAGAGACCTTGTTGATTGATTGCCCCTTGTCTTCTTGGCAATCCTATCTCTATGTGCATAGAGGGATTGGGGCCCCTTTTATGGAATGAATTGATGTGCATACCATGAGTCCTTAGGGTTACATGGGAACCCTTAGGGTTTGGGTAGGTTTAATGCAATGGAGAGTGAACTAGGTGTCACTCTCTTTGGATTGATCTTATGCATGAGAATGTAGTGACTTGAGTTAGTCTGGAACTCTTGTCTTGGGATGCCATATTATATGCATGAATATGAATGCAAAGAGCATAAGGAGAGATAATGCAATGGTAAAATAAACGTGCATGCATGAGTAGTTAGACAAGCATTATAACAGTATGAGCACAGTCATTATAATATACAGATATAGAGGAAAATAAAAAGCAGTCGCCCTTTCCTCCATGGTTTTGGAAAATGGTGCGTGTGTCTTAAATTCGGTAGAGGTTCAGCTATGCATGGTGTCTATAAGAGCATGAGATTAAGGGTTTACTAATACGTTCTAAAAAGGCTCGGTTCCTGGATCTTCAAACCTAGGTCCACTCCCTGAGGTGGTGCCATGATTGGTTGGTGATCCGAGCAGGGGAACCATCAAGAGGCCGTAGGCGAAGAAACTGGCACAACATCTTGCCCACAACCAATATACCGTTCCCCCTTCTAACTAGAAAGGATAGATCAGGGTAAAACTGCAAGTGTGCAGAATGCAAGTGCACGTGCAGTGCGTGTGTGATTTTTTAAAAGCGGAGAAAAGAGCCCAACAACTCCCATCCATCCTGTTCATCACATTCATTCATACATAGCAGTTAGTATAAAACAATACGGCAAACAAAAGTCCACTTACAAAATAAAGATGTAAGAGTTAGTGTGTGGATGGCAAACTTAATGCAAGATAATATGAATGGAGTTAAATGAATGTTTTTTGAAAACAACTTTGAAAATTTTATTTTGAAAATTGAAAGTGGACAAAATTGGACAAGTTAATTGAAGACTCAACATGGGTGAAGGGTGAAGAGACATGGTTATGGCCTAACCTTCTACGTTTTCCCAGCAGAGTCGCCAGCTGTCGCGCTCAGATTTTTCGCACTCGGGGAATACACCTACAAGTGGGGAAAAACTGTACTCTCTCGTTAAACCTATCCTCCTAGAAGAATGAGTGCGACTAGTTTGAATTGAAAATTTGATTTGAATAAAGGGTTTTTGAAAAAGGTTTGGAGTCGCCACTTAACTTGATTAAGGTGAGTTAGGTGACCTAAAACTAAGCACAATCCGAAGACTGCACTTAGGATTTTTGAAAACTATTTTGAAAATACCTCCTCAAGAGAGGATTTTTAAGAAAACAGGTTCTTTGGCAACCTTTAAAAAAAAATTAAGCCCTTTTTGAAAAGAAACTTCATTTTGATCTTTCAAAAACAGTGATCTATGTTCAGAGGTTAGTTACGTGTAGGGAAGACGCACTAAGCCATCACCCTACCCTGCCCTTACGGTACCTACATGTCTATTCACCCTAGATTCACCCATTAAAGTTTTCGATTAATAAATGTCCAAAACTATCCACTTTTAGAAAGGAATTTTTGAAAAAAAAATTTAACATGATGTATGATATGCAAGTGCAAGAAAAAGATTTTGAAAAAAGATTTGATTTTGAAAAGATATTTGAAAAGAAGACTTGAAATGGATTTGAAAATAAGAATTGACTTTTGAAAAAAGAGTTTTAGAAATTGAAAATAGATTTTTGGAATTGGAAATTTGAAATAGATTATGGAATTGGAAACTCAAGAAGATTGTAGAATTAGAGATTTAAAAAAAAAGTTATGACCGCACCCATGACGGTTGCCTACGTATCCCTTTTGAAGAATCAGGTTAGTCATAGTTCGAACAAGAGTCCGATTGAAAATAGAAAATTTTGATTGGAAGAAAGAAATTTTGATTTGAAAAAAGGTTTGATTTGAACTTAGAATAGAAGATTTGAAATTGGAATTTGGAACTGAGAAGATTGGACTTTGATTTAGAAAGGCAGAACTTGGAAGAAGGATTTGGACTTGTTTTGGAAAGATTGAGATTTAGAAAACCTATATTTAAGAAAGATAGGATTTAGGAGGGACTTGAGATTAAGAAAGATTTGACTTGACTTGGAAGGGTCTTAGAAAAGATTTGACTCGAATATTAGACTTGGAAGATTTGGGAAGTTGGAATTAGAAAAAGGTTCAAATTAAGAAAGTTTCAAAATAGGAAAGTGTCATTTTAGGAAAGTTTTGTTTTAGGAAAGTTTCACTTTAGGAAAGTTGTGAATTAGGAAAGTTTTGATTTAAGAAAGTTTTGAAATTGGAATGTTTTGAATTTGGAAAGCTTCGTTTTTAAGAAAGGTTGATTTTTGAAAAGATTTGAATTAGGAAAAGTTTGATTCAAGAAAGATTTAGAATTTTGAAAGTTTAGAATTTAGGAAGTTTTAACTTAAGAAATATTCGAATTTAGAAAGTTTTAACTTAAGAAAGTTTTGAATTTAGAAAGCTTAGGATTTGAAAAGTTTAGAAATGGAAAGTTCGAAATTAGGAAAGGTTTTAAAGTTTGAGTTTTGGAAATACTTGAAATTAGGAAAGGTTTGAGTTTAAAAAAGATTTGAAAATTCAAATTTGAAAAGTTGAAATTTGGAAAGGGGTGGAATTAAGAAAGGTTGGAATTAAGAAAGATTTGGAAGCTTAAGGTCTAAGGAAATATTTAAAAGTTCAAGTTTTGAAAGCTTAAAGTTTAGGAAAGTATGAGATTAGGAAGGAGTGGATTGGGAAAGGTTTAGATTAGAAAGGATTGAGATTCCTATTTCCTAAAACAAAAGATTGGATTTTATTTCTAAAAAGAGATGGTTTGATTTTGTTTCCAAAAATGGAGGATTGGATCTAGTTTCCTAAATGGAGAGATTGGATTTGATTTCCTAAAACGGAAGATTGGATTTGGCATAGATTTGGAAAGATGAAATTTTGGAAATCCTAGATTTTGGGATAGAAAATAAGTTTTGGAAGTATAAAGTTTTGATGTAGAAAACAAGATTTGGAAACCTAAAGTTTGAGGCCAAAATAGGGAATTGGAAATCATGTTTTTGAAAAGAAAATTAGGGTTTCCTAATTATTAGCTCTAGGGCTTGACTTGGACTCCAAGGTACAGAGTTTTTGAAAAGTGAATTTTTAAGGAAGAAGATTTTTTTAAAGAGATCTTGGATAGGAGTTTTTAGAAAGTGAACTTTTGGAAAGAGAGTTTTTGGAAAGGGATTTTTGGGAAGAGCTTTTAGGAAGGAAGTCTAGGGAGTGTTTCTAGAAAATGAATTTTGAAGAGAGCTATTTTGGAAAGGAAATTAAAAAGATGTTTTGAAAAATAGATATTTGGAAGAGAGTTTTTAGAAAGCAATTTTGGAAAGGAGATTGGAAAGAGATTTTTAGAAAGTGTATTGGAAAAAAGAGGATTTTTAGAAAAAGAGATTTGAAAAGAGAGTTTTTAGAAAGTTCATAAAAATATCTCACTTTCCTAAAGCGATTCTAACCATAAGAAGGTTAGAACCACTATAAGATAGTAGTTTTGGAAAACAACAATGATTTGAAAATATAGACCGTATTGGTCACTTTAAATGTAACACTTTCTTAAAGCAACCCTAACCATGGAAAGGTTAGAATCACTTTACGATTGTGATTTTGAAAACAAGTTTTGGAAAAAGAAGATTTTGATGCAAGTTTTAAAACGGTTTTGATACATGTTTTGGAAACAAGTTTGAAACAAATTTTGGAGAGATGCAAGATCATGATATGCACAATGCAAGTTGGGGTCGTGAACATAAAAGGTTAAAGGCTTCACCGCATAATCAAGGGGACCGAACCCACATGGTCTCCGGTTAGACTAATAGAAAGCCCTCGACATGATGACCTTCAATAGCCTAATCCTACATGGTCGGGAAGTCTCTTGTTTCAAGCATGCAAGAAGGTGGGGGGGGGGGGGGGGGGGGAAGGGAAAGAAGATGGGGGATTAAAATAGAAGAAAATCCAAGTGGGTTTGGAGAGAGAAGAGAGACGGGAAGAAGCATAAATATAAAAAGAAAGTCCTTGCTTCGCTTTGCATCAGTCTTCAAGGGCTTGTCTTGATCTTTGGGAGCTTCAGGATGCAGCACTTCAAGTCTTCAATGGAGGCTTTAGAGGCTAGTGTATGAGTGTATGTGAGTGTATGGGAATATATGAGAGTTAGGGTTTATGTATGGAGGCTAGGGTTTGGAAAACCTAAAGAAGATTAGAGTTTAAGGAGGCTACGAGCTCTGTGTATCGAAGATGAGAGTTTTCAGACTGAGTTTACAGACCTCTTTCACGCTTGAAGAGGCTCTGTATTTATAGACATAGGAATGACCTGGTGCCTGTTGCAGTGACGTCAGGCAAAACTTTACACTAGCGCCACTAGGAGTGGCACCAGGCTATTTTTTGGCTTGGCGCCACTAGTAGTGGCACCAGCCATTTAGGAAATGTTTAAGGTTGGCAAGCAACGTATCTTCAAAAGATTTGGGGGCACTTGTATTAGTGACTACCATGCAACTTTTAGCCTGACTTCACTAGGAGAGAGTGAGAGATAGGAAGAATGGGTTGCCCATGCTATCCCATCCTTTAAATCGAGTCATTTACCAAATGGAAAAGAATCCATAAATGTAATAATCATCCACAAGAGTATGAAACAAAGGGGATAAACTGAAAACTACCCATTTTCATTTAAAAATATGATTACATCGCATGCAATGTTTATTTAAAAAAGATATGCGAGAAATAGAGAGACGAAAAGAAAATAAACGAATTTTGTGGAAACCTCCCTTTTTTTATGGACCTCTTGGTGAGAACCCTTAACAGGGTTCTGAAACTGTGCTGACTACTTTGGTATTTCATTCCCCGGGTATATCACCAAACGACGGAGGGCGAATTGATAGATCTTTTGTAGTGTTTGGAATGCATTCGGAAGTTAAGAGATTCTTTTATAGCAATGCACGGGTCTAATAGTACTTTGCAAACGATGAAGCCTGCTTTTGCATGAATGGTAGTTGCTATGGCTTGGTGTGGAGGTAACGTCTTGTTGATGGATGGTTAGTTCTTCTTACAACCTGATGTAGGTTCGGCCTCTTCTAACAACTAGGCTCATCCTTTCATGAGTTGGAATTTGGTGGGGTACTAGAGGGATTCCATGAATTCAGTTGTGCTCTTTGACCTACAAAAAGAAAAAGAAAAATAGAATGCAGTCAGCATGTGGAGTTGGAGGTTTTATGCGATGCATGTCCTATGAAGATCCTTCTTTGAGGGAATCTAGGCATGATGACAAGTCCATTTTGGAGGTGGGGTTTTACCCCTATTATGCAATACAATATCTCTTCGACATGGGCTGGTTCATGTTTCCTTATTTGGGCAATCCCTCCTCCATGGACTGAGAGAGATTTGAGCCTCTCTCGAGATATGGTTCTATGCATGCTATGAATCCTTAGGGTTTAAGAACCCTTAGGAGTTTTGGAAGGTCCAATTAACATGAGATTGGATTGCTCCTTTCTCTCTACGGTTGATTAAATACATGAGAATAAAATAACTTGAGTTTCTTGGAACTTTTGTCTTGGAATGGATATGGGTGCATAAGCATAAAAGAAGTGAACGTGTAAGCAATATGATGATAATAAGTGAGTGATTTAGAAAACCCCCTTCTTGTCTTGCTTTTACCTTCTATTCTCTTGGTATTTGGAGATGAGGAGGGGGAGGACAGAAGACAAGAAACAAAAGAAAAGTTAATGCCTTGATTTGAAGATTTCTATGCAATGTATGTCCTGGGGGTGCCTCTACTTGAGAGAAAAACTAAACATGATGTATTTGCTTACTTTTGAAGATAGGGTTTTGCCCCCCTATATACAGATACTTTACCATCAGATAGGAATCTTCTTTCATCCGTACGTTCATTTGCAAAAAGGAAAGGGATACAACAGAGTACACTTTAATGGGGGAGAGGGAAACATTTTTCTTTGGACTTCCTTCTATCTACTTTTATATAAGAAATCCTACACTACTCTTGAGTTTTGAGATTTGCCTTTTTTGGATTCGATGTCGAGGAGGTCGCTGAGAGACCTTGTTGATTGATTCCCCCTTGTCTCCTTGGCAACCCCATCTCCATGAGCATAGAGGGATTGGGGCCCCTCTTATGGGATGACTTGAAATACATGCAATGATTCCTTAGGGTTACATGGGAACCCTTAGGGTTTTGGTAGGCTTAATGTAAGGGGGAGTAATCTTGGTGTCACTCTCTTTGGGGTTGATCATATGCATGAGAATGCAGTGACTTGAGTTATTCTAGAACTCTTATCTTGGAATGCCATATTATATGCATAAATATGGATGCAAAGAGAGTAAAGAGTGAGAATGCAATTAAAGTAAATATGCATGCATGAACAGTTAGACAAACATTATAACAGTAAGAATACAGTCATTATAACAACACAAATAAACAGATATAGAGGAAAATAAAAAGCAGTTGCCCTTCCCTTCATGGTTTTGAAAACAGTGTGTGTGTTTTAAATCCTACAGAGGTTCTGCTATACATGGTGTCTATATGGGCATGAGGTTGAGGGTTTACTAATGCTTCCTAAAAAGGCACGGTTCCCATATCTTCAAATCTAGGCCCACTCCCTGAGGTGGTGCCATTATCGGTTGGTGATCCAAGTGGGGGAACCATCAAGAGGCCGTAGGCGAAGAAACTGTCACAACATTTTGCCCACAACCAATATGTCATTCCCCCTTCTAACTAGAAGGGACATATCAGGGTAAAGAATGCAAGTATGTAGAATGCAAGTGCACGTGCAGTGTGTGTGTGATTTTTGAAAGCGGAGGAAATAGCCCAACAACTCTCATCTATCCTGTTCATCTCATTCATGCATAGCAGTTGATAAAATAATATTGTAAACAAAAAGCCCACCTACAAAACAAAGATGCAAGAGTTAGTATGTGGATGACAAACTTAATGCAAAATAATATGAATGGAACTAAATTAGATGCATGTTTTTTGAAAACAACCTTGAAAATTTGATTTTGGAAATTTTAGAGTGGATAGGATTGAACAAATTAATCGAAGACTCTACATGGGTGAAGGGTGAAAAAACATGACAATGGCCTAACCCTCTAAGTGTCTCCAGCGGAGTCGCCAGCTGGCGCACCCAGATTTTTTGCACTCGAGGAGTACCCACACAAGAAGGAAAAATATTGTACTCTCTCGTTAGAACTCATCGTCCTAGAAGAATGAGTGCGACTAAGTTTGAATTGAAAATTGATTTGAATAAAGGGCTTTTGGAAAACATTCGGAGTCACCACCTAACTTGATTAAGGTGAGTTAGGTCACCTAAAAACTAAGCACAATCCGAAGACTACACTTAGGGTTTTTGAAAACGATTTTAAAAATGCTTTCTCAATAGAGGATTTTTAAGAAAACAGGTTGTTTGGTAACCTTTAGAAAATATTTAAGCCATTTTTTGAAAATAACTCTGTTTGGTCTTTGAAAATAGTGATCTAAGTTCGAAGGTTGGTTACGTGTACAGAAGACGCACTAAGCCATCACCTTACCCGGCCCTTACAGCACCTACATGTCTATTCACCCTAGATTCACCCATTAAAGTCCTCGATTAATAAATGTCCAAAACTATCCACTTTAGAAAAGAATATTTAAAAGAATGATGCATGACATGCAAGTGCAAGAAAAGAGTTTAACTTTAAAAATAGACTTGAAAAAGAAATTTGTGATTTGAAAAGATTTGATTTGAAATTGGACTTGAAAAAAAGAGTTGAGTTTTGAAAGAAGAGTTTTAAAAATTTAAAATAGGGATTTGAAAATAGATTTTTAGAATTAGAAATTAGAAATAGATTATGGAATTGGAAACTTTAAGAAAATTGTAGAATTGGAGATTTGAAAAAAGTTATAAGCACACCCGTGAGGGTTGCCTATGTATCCCTTTTGAGGAATTAGGTCAGCTGTAGTTCGAACAAGAGTCCGATAGAAAATAGAATGTTTTGATTTGAAAAAGAGATTTTGATTTGAAAAAAGGGTTTTATTTAAACTTAGAATAGAAGATTGGAAATTAGAATTTGGTATTAAAAAGATTGGACTTGTTTTGGAAAGATTGAGATTTAAGAAACCTAAACTTAAGAAAGACAGAATTTAGGAAAAACTTGAGATTAAGAAAGATTTGACTTGAATGTTTGACTTGGAAGATTAGGCAAAGATTGGATTTAGGAAAGGTTCAAATTAGCAAAGTTTCATTTTAGGAAAACTCTAAATTAGGAAAGATTTTGAATTAGGAAAGTTTAAAATAGGAAAGGTTTTGAAATTGGAAAGTTTCAAATGAGGAAAGTTTTAACTTAAGAAAGTTTTGAATTTAGAAAGTTTTGTCTTTAGAAAGTTTTGTCTTTAGAAAGTTTTGAATTTGGAAAGATTTAAAAGTTAGAAGGTTTAAATTTTAGAAAGATTCGAAGTTTGAGTTTTAGAAATATTTGAAACTAGGAAATGTTTGAGTTTAAGAAAGATTTTAAGATTTAGATTTGGAAAGTTGAAATTTGGAAAGATATGGAAATAGAAAATGTTGGAATTAAGAAGATTAAGAAGCTTAAAGTTTAAGGAAAGATTTGAAAGTGTAAGTTTTGGAAACTTAAAGTTTAGGAATGTATGAGATTAGGAAGGATTGGATTAGGAAAGATTTGGATTGGGAAAGATTTGGATTTCTATTTCCTAAAATAGAATATTGGATTTTGTTTCTAAAAAGAAATGTTTTGATTTTGTTTCTAAAAACGGAGGATTGGATCTAGTTTTCTAAATGAAGAGATAAGGGGAAGTTTTAAAAATCCTAGATTTTGGGGTAGAAAATAGGATTTGAAAATATATGGTTTTGATGTAGAAAATAAGATTTGGAAACCTAAAGTTTGAGGCCAAAATAAGAAATTGAAAGTTATGTTTTTGGAAAGAAAATTAGGATTTCCTAACCATGCCTCTAAGGCTTCACTTGGACTCTAAGGTGAAGAGTTTTTAGAAAGAAAATTTTGTGGAAAGGAAGATTTTTGAAAGAGATCTTAGAAAAGAGTTTTTAGAAAGTGATTGAAAAGAGAGTTTTTGAAAAAGGAGTTTTGGAATGAGTTTTTTAAGAAAAAAAACTTAAGGAACATTTTTAGAAAGTGAATTTTGAATAGAGCTTTTGGAAAGGAGTTTAAAAAGAGTTTTTAGGAAAGTATGTTTTATGAAAGGAATTTTTAGAAAAAAATTTTGGAAAGGAGGTTGGAGAAATTTTTTAGAAAGTGTATTGGAGAAGAGATTTTGGAAAGCAGATGTAAAGAGAGATTTTGGAGAGGATTTAAAAAGAGGTTTTGGAAAGTAAGTTTAAAAAGAGATTTCGAAAATGATTTGAATATGGACTTTTATAAGCCTCTAAAAATATCACACTTTCCTAAAACAATTCTAACCATAAGAAGATTAGAACATTCTAGGATTGTGATTTGAAAACAAAAATGATTTGAAAATATGAACCATATTGGTCACTTTAAATGTAACACTCTCCTAAAGCAACCCTAACCATGGAAATGTTAGAATCACCTTAAGATTGTAATTTTGAAAATAAGTTTTGAATAAGAAAACTTTCATACAAGTTTTGAAAACGAATTTTGATGCAAGTTTTGAAAACAAGTTTAAAAACAAATTTTGGAGAGGTGCATGATCATGATTTGCACAATGCAAGTTCGGGTTGTGAACAAGGGGGCCAAACCCACGTGGTCTCCAGTTAGACTAAGAGAAAGCCCCCGACACGGTGATTTTTAATAGTCTAATCCTGTACATGAACCTGGGTGTCCCTTATTTCAAGCATGCAAAAAAGAGGGATAGAAGATGGGGGATTAAAATAAGAGAACACCCAAGTGGGTTAGGAGAGAGAAGAGAGGGGGAAAAGTTGCGTAAACGTAAATAAGAAGCCTACCTTGTGTCTTCTTTTATTTGCTTTACTTTATTCACTTTGTTTTTCTTGCTTTGCTTCAGTCTTCACCTTAATCTTCAAGAGCTTGTTTTGATCTTCGAAAGATTCGAAGTTGCAGCGTTTCAAGTCTTCAATGGAGGCTTTGGAGCGTAGTATATGAGTGTACGTGAGTGCATGGGAGCTAGGGTTTGTGTATGGAGGCTAGAATTTGAAAAACTTAACGAGAACTAGGGTTTGGGGAGGCTTCGAGCTCTATGTATTGAAGAGAAGAGTTTTTAGACTTATTTTGTGGACCCTTTTCACGCTAGAGGAGACTCTGTATTTATAGACAAAGGATTGACCTGACGCCTGTTGCAGTGGCGCCAGGCAAAATTTCCTTTTGGCGCCATTCCCAAGCCAAATTTTGGCTTGGGCAGCCACTTAGGAAAGTTTTAAGATCAGCAAGCAACGTATATTTAGAAGATTTGGGTGCCTGTACTAGTGACTACCATGTAATTTTTAGCCTTACTTCACTAGGAATAGCTTCGGAAGGTCCGGGAATGATTTGAAGAGCCGAGAATAGCCCGAAAGCCCAAAAAGGGACAGGAACGCTTAGAATAGTGTCTCGAGGGTAGTAGACTTGAAAAATAATGGCGAGATGTGTAGGAGGGGTTGATCGGGCCATTAGGGGCAAAACAGTCAATCGGGCCGAAAAGCTACCGGGATGGACTTGGAATGTCCCAGAAGAAGACTGGAGGCTTGGAAACATTAACTAGAATGTTCTAGGAGGTGACCGACTTTATACCTAGAGCTGGCGTGATTAGAAAATGAAAATGGCCCATTAGGGGCAAAATGGTCATTTTGCACCGGGCTTGTCGAAACTAACTTGTAATGACCTAGAAATGTGTCGGAAGGCCGATGATACTATCAGAAACATCTCTGGGAGGTTACCAGTTTGATATCCAGAGCCGGTATGGTTCTCGGGGCGCTCAAATGCCTAGGGGCAAAATGGTCATCTTGACCGAAATGTCTCGGAATTGGCCCAAAACTGACTGGAAGGCACCTAATCATGCCAGATTATCTTTAAGACAATCTTGGAAGGGTGGAATTACCGTTCTGAGGACTTAGGTACTTCCTTAAAAAATGTGTTAGAAATGGCCCTAGGGGCAGTTTGGTCATTTTTCACCGGAGTGGGCTAGCAAGCACTGGTGTTGACCTATATTTTGAGTGTTTCCGTCACTCTGACGGTGGTCCCGTGACACAGGGGTTTGTTTGCAATTTCCTATATCGACCTATTTACAAGTGTTTCCGTTACTCTGATGGTTGCGATATTTACGAGTATTTCCGTTACTCTGACGGGTCGCAATCATTCCAGAGACTGCCTGGTCTCGGGAAGCTGCTAGGTGGACTTAGCGCTTGAGGAATCAACTTTCTCAAAAGGTGTGCCGAAATGGACATTTCTTTATCGGCAGGCTAGCAGGCACCAAAGGTGGACCGTTCTACCATCTCAGGGACTTGGGGTCTTGTCCCAGTTGACGGGTTTGAAGGGACTTACTGTTTCAAAGAGTTCTCTTGGAAATGTGCCGGACAGGATGGACTTACCACCTCGAGGAATCAACTTTCTCAAAAGATGTGTTGGATTTAATTGGAATTGAAACTGGAATTGGACTGGACTTAGATTTGAACTGGAATTGAGATTGAAAAGGGGACTTACCGTCTTCGAGAAGACATGCCCACTGGAATTGGACCGGATAGTGCCCAAGGGCACTTTGGTCATTTTGCCTCTATTGGGCTCAGTGGGCCCGCGAAGCGATCGTTTGACTGGATTACATCTAGAGAAATGATTTAAACTTGGAATGCGTCCATATCGACTTGAATACAAGTCTGAACAGACTAGAGACTGTCGAGCGGGCAAAAATGGGGTGCTTACAAGACTTTACACCTTTATTGAAGTATAAAAGATGAGGAAAAGGAAAGATAAAGAGGGGGAAAGCTCTAACCTACCAATAGATCAAGAGATATCAGAATTTACTAAAGTTCTAGGAAACGTTGATAACGACAACATGGAACAACTCAGAAAAGCCCTGGCTTATATCTCGATGTTAGGCTTGTTAATCACTTTTGAGGTGCATTAGGATGCTTTGCAAAGGATCCTTAAAGATGCCCATGTGCCTGAGAACTTTACGCCTATAACTTGCTTAACATGGTGAGCCTCATCATGACCCCAAGTATCATTACCTTTTCTAATGACGAAATTCCTGTTGACGAAACGAGGTACACCCGTGTCTTATATGTGGCTGTAAAAACAAGGAAAAAAATGGTGGCCAAAGTATTAATAGATAATGGATCAGCTCTAAATGTTTGCCCGTATTCCACTTTGAAAAGGCTTGGGATGGACAAAACCTATTTGAATAACAACGACATAGTCATCCGGGCCTTTAATGGCTCCCAAAGGGAAACCATGGGGGGAAATTGAAATGCCCATCGAGATAGGACTTGTAACCATCACAGTCAAATTTCAAGTCCTACACATTCTGACTATTCACAACTTATTGTTAGGGCGACATTGGATTCACTCGGCAGGCGCAGTCCCTTTTCGTCTTCATCAAATAATCAAGTTCATCATAGGCTCCAAGTTGATCTCTATTTTTGCTGAAAAAGAGTTTGCTATGTACAAAGCTGACACTGTCTCACCTGATATAGACTCATCCCCCTTCTGCATCTAGTCATTCGAATATGTCACTGTCATACAGAAGAAAGATCAAGTGGAGCCAAGATATTCCCAAAATTTCCAAATGATAGCACATTACTTCAAAACAAATGGTTTCCATCCAGGTAAAGGCTTAGGGAAATACTTACACAAGAAAGGTTCAAGATCGTAGAAATATGATCAGTTGAACCCACCTTCGGGTTGGGATACGAACCTACAAGAAAAGAAAAGATAGAGGCAGCATAAAAGAAAAGGGCTAATAAGAAAGTAGCCAAGGAGCTCCTTGATCAAGGTGGCATCTGCATCAGGTAAAGGGTCAAAAAAAGGAAAATTCAAGACGAACCACCCGTCATAATGACTGACATCAAAATAACTCAAGAAGGGTCCATTCGAACAATGTTTCCAAGCGAGAAACTTCATAATTGGGCCAACAAGGACATCATTTATACTAGCAAATTTCGGTACAAAGCTTCCTAGAGCAAGTCCTAGAGCATCCGACTTGCCATAAGCAAATTCTATCTTTATGATTTACTTGTTTCAAGCTTTTAATTCAACTCACTATTAATGGAAAAGTACTCCTTTTGTTTGATTCATTATGCATTATTTTCCATATCGGGGACCCTTGTATCTAACACCTTGCTCAACTAATCCATAGAATGCCAAACATGACAAATAACGACTTAAACACTAAATTTGACTATCAGCAATTGGGAATTGAATAATATGTGAACTATTCAGATAAAATACTAAAGCAAATTCAGGAACAAGTAGAAAGGCATGAAAACCGTAGCACCCGAAACATCGAGGAGACAGAAACAGTTAATTTAGAAGGGAAGTCCAAAGGAGCTCAAAATTGGCACGAGGTTAGATCAATGGCAATGCAAAGAGTTGTAGGGACCATTATGTGAGTACCTAGATGTTTTTGCCTGGTCTTATCAAGACATGCCTAGGCTAGATGAATCCATCATTGAACATATATTACCCTTAGACCCACAAATGAAACCTTTCAAACAAAAGTTGAGAAGACTCAAGCCGAAATGGGGCCTGAAAATCAAGGAAGAGACAATTAAACAATTCCAAGCGGGATTTTTACAAGTAGTAGAGTATCCCAAATGGCTAGCTAACATTGTCCCCGTTCCCAAGAAAGATGACAAAGTACGGATGTGTATCGACTTTCAAAACCTTAACAAGGCCAGTCTAAAAGATGATTTCCCTCTTCCACACATAAACCTGCTCGTGGATAACATGGCCGGTCATGAAATGTTCTCCCTAATGGACGGCTTTTCAAGGTACAACCAAATCAAGCTTGCTAAAAAAGATCGAGAAAAGACTGCTTTTATCACTCCCTAAGGAGTGTATTGTTACAAAGTTATGCCACTTGGGCTTCACAATACGGGGGCCACCTATCAAAAGGCTATGATACCTTGTTCCATGACATGATGCATCGGGAAGTGAAGTTTATGTAGATGACATGATCATCAAATCCAAGCAACAAGAAAGCCACCTATTCAACCTACGTAAGGTGTTTGACTGGCTCCGTAAATACCAACTCAAGCTAAATCCTGCCAAATACACATTTGGGGAATCTTTAGGAAGTTGTGGTTTATAGTTAATAAAAAGGGAATAGAGATCAATCCTGCCAAAGTCAAGTTCGTTGTCGAAATGCCAACTCCGGAAGGGGAAAAAGAGATCCGGTCCTTCGTAGGAAAATTAAACTTCATTAGTAGGTTCATCGCTTAAATGACTCATCTATGCGAGCCGATTTTCAAACTCCTCAAGAAAGATGCTCCGAAGGAATGGGATGATAATTGTCAAACATTTTTCAAAAGAATCAAAGAATACCTATAGAATCCTCCAATATTAGTGGCACCTACACCGGGGCACCCTCTGTTTATATACATGTCAGTTCTGGATACTTCCATAGGGTGTGTTTTGGGGCAGCGTGATGAAATAGGGAGAAAAAAGCAAGCCATTTGAAATAAAGTATTCTGATCTTGAGAAAACCCACAGGCTTCGACATTACATGCTCTCTCATACCACTTTTCTCATCTCTCAGATAAACCTAATCAAGTATATATTCAAGAAATCAACCATGTCTAGTAGAATCGCACGATGGCACATGATCTTGTCAAAATTCGATATTGTATTTATCACCTGTAAACCAGTCAAGGGGCAGGTAATAGCTGATTATTTGGCCAAGAACCCTATCGATGATTATCAATCCATGGAACCTCGATTCCTCATCAAGGATATACTATACATCAAAGATGTGACTAAAGGGCAGGCAGAAATCGAATGGAAGATATATTTTGACGAAGCTGCTAATAAAAGGGGAGCCAACATTGGAGCAGTAGTAGTAACAGATGATTGCCCCATTGTGGTCAAGTAACAACTAGAACCATGCACCAATAATATCGGTGAGTATGAGGCCTGTATCCTTGGTCTAAGGCTAGCATTGGAGATGAAGATTGACAAACTGGTTGTTTTCGAAGATTTTGATCTAGCTATTCAACAGTCCAAGGACATATATCAAACATGAGATGTCAAACTCTCCCCATACTACCAACAAATCAAGGATTTGTGTCAACTATGCCAAAGCATACATTTCCATCATATACCCAGACAGAGAACAAGTTCGCTGATGCATTAGCCACTCTAGTTGTGGTAATCAAGGTTGACAATGGCACGAAAATACCTTATCTTCAGATTTTTACCAGAGACATCCTTTCCTCTTACTTTTACATAACAACTGAGCCCGATGAGTAACTGTGGTTTTATGATATCTAAAGATATATCCAGACAAGGGCATTCCCTAATGTAGCCTCACATCAAGATAGAAACACCATTTGCCATTTGGCGGGATATTACTTTATGACCGAAAACGAGCTCTTCAGAAGATCTTTGTTCAGCCCTTTAAAATGCGTCAATTCCGTTAAAGTCAAAATTATCATGGAGGAAGTACATCTAGGGGTTTGCGGGCCTCACATGAGCGGCCATACGCTTACCAAGAAGATCGTCCAAACAGGGTATTACTGGTCAACAATGGAGTCAAATTGTATTAAATACGTTCTCCAGTGTCATAAGTGCCAAATACATAGGGATAAGATCAAAGCACCACCCATAGAATTCCATTTCATGTCAGCCCCATGGCCTTTTTCTATGTGGGGAATAGATATGATCGGCCCCATCACCCCCAAAACCTCCAAAGGTCATCAGTTCGTCCTGGTTGCCATTGACTACTTCACTAAAGGCAGTCTCCTATGTTCATGTCACCAAGAAGGTCATGGAGAAATTAATCAAAAACTACATCATTTGTCAATATGGGATTCCTGAATCACTCATCACTAACAATGCCTCCAACCTAAACAATGAATTGAAATCAAAATTATGCCAAAGGTTTCGCATCACCTATCAAAATTTAGTCATCTACCATCCTTAGATGAATTGAGCAGTGGAAGTAGCTAACAAAAACATTAAGAAAATACTTTGAAAAATTTACAGAGACAGGAATGAGAAGCTCCCCTTTGCACTAATGGCTTACTGAAGTGAGGGTTTCTATTGTAGGTACCCCCTTCGAGTTGGTCTACGGCACAGAGGCAGTCCTTCTCATTGAGATTGAGATTCCTTCCCTAAGAATCTTAATGGAAACCAAGTTAGATGAAGCAGAATGGATTAAAGACCGATATGCTCAACTCTACCTACTAGATGAGAAGCGGTTAGCTGCAGTCTATCACGCTCAGTGCTACAAGAGACGAATGACTAGGGCATTTAACAAGAAGGTGCGGCCTCAATTATTCTAACTGGGAGATTTAATACTGAAAAAGGTATTCCCCCACTAGGAGGTAGCACAAGGGAAATTCGCTCCAAACTATAAGGGGTCATTCGTGGTCAAGAAAGTCCTATCTGGAGGAGCTCTTATTTTGCAGGAAATGGATGGTCATGAATTCCCTAGTGTAAGCACCCTATTTTGCCCGCTCGACAATCTCCGATCTGTTCAAACTCACATTCAAACCAACACAAACACATTCAAGTCAAAACCAATCGTCTAGTCTCAAATCCAATCAATCAATTGCTTCGCGAGCCTACTGAGCCCAACAAAGGCAAACTGATCAAAATGCCCTAGTGATATTGCTCGATCTTATTCTAGTTGGCACGTCTTCCTAGAGATGGTAAGTCCCCATTTCAATCTTAAATCCAATTCAATCCAGATTAAATTCGGAATGCATTTCGAGAAAGTTGATCCCTCAGGTGGTAAGTCCATCCAGTCCGGCATGTTTTTCGAAAAACTCTTCGGAATGTTAAATCCCTTCAAACCCGTTGATCGGGATGAAACCCAAGTTCCTGAAGTGGTAGAACGGTCCACCTATGGTGCCTGCTAGCCCTCCAATGAAGAATGTTTGTAGCTCGCTAATGAAGAATATCTATTATTCGACACGTCTTTCGAGAAAGTTAATTCCTCATATTATAAGTCCACTTAGCAGCTTTCCGAGATCAGGCAGTCTCTGGAATGAACACGCACCGTCAAAGTGATGGAAACACTTGCAAACATCGCAATCATCAAAGTAGCAGAAACACTCGCAAACAGGTCAACATCAGGAATTGCCAACAAAATCCCAATGTCACAGGACCGAACTTGCCTCTTAGCCGTGACATGTTTACCAAAGGATAAGATACCTTTGGAAACCAACTCATCACTGACCGTTAGAGTGACGGAAACGCTCAAAACCCGAGTCAACACCAGCGCCTGCTAGCCCACTCCAATGAAAAATGACCAAACTGCCCCTTGGGCCTTTTCTGGCATGCTTTTCAAGAAAGTACCTAAGTCCTTAGAGCGGTAAGTCCATCCTTCCAAGATCGTCCCAAAGACATGCTTTCCAATCGGTTTTGAACCAATTCCGAGACCATCCGATCAAAATGACCATTGTGCCCCTAAGCATCCGAATGCCTCCTAGAAGCATACCCGCTCTGAGTATCAAACCGGTTACATCTCAAGGATGCTTCTAATAGTATTCTCAATCGTCTAGTACCTTTTTGGAACATTTCAGTCCATTTCGACGAACTTGGTAAAAAATAACCATTTTGCCCTTGGTAGGCCGATCGCCTTTTTCAGCCACACCGGCTCTGATTATCAAATCGGCAATTTCCCGAAACACTCTAGATAGTGTTTCCAACCTTCAAGTCCTCTCATTAGTCATTCCAAGTCCATTCTGGTGTTTTTTTGGTCTAGTTGACCGTTTTGCCCCTAAGGGCTCGACCGGCCACTTTGACAATCCCGACCGTGTTTTTCAAGTCTGTTACCCTTGGGACACTATTTCAAGGGTTTCTACCCATTTCCAAACTTTCAGACCATTCTCGGCCTCCCAGAACATTTTTGGACCTTCTGGAGTCACTCTTAATGGAGCCAAGCCAAAATTTACATGATAGCTGGCATCCAAATCTTTTGCCTTGCATATCAAGGGACAAAACTTACGTTTCTTACCGCCCTTAAAACTTTTCTAAATGATTGGTACCATTAGCACTGGCGCAAAGCCAAATATTGGCCTGGCGCCACACCTAGTGGCGCTAGTACATGTTATGGCCTGGGCCACTGCAACAGGTGCCAAGCTAGTCTTATGTCTATAAATACAGAGCCCCCTCCTGTGACAAAAAGAGTTTGCAAATTCACTCCAAAAACTCTACTTTTTGAATTACAGAGCTCGAAGTCTCTCCAAACCTTAGCTCTCTTTAGTTTCCGCAAACCCTAGCCTTCATACATTTAAACCCTAATATCTATACACTCTATAAACTCATACATAAGCCTTCAAAGCCTCTATTGAAGACTCAAAGTGCTACAACTTAGAAGCTCTTAAGGATCAAATAAAGCAAAGCAAATAAAATAAGCAAAATAAGAAAAAGACAAGGTAGGCACTCTCCTTATGTTTATGTTTACTTGCATTATGCATTTCATATTCATACATCCCTTCAAAATTTGTTTTCAAAGTGGTTTTCAAAACTTACATCAAAATCATCTTTCAAACTTGCATTCAAAATCTCTTTTTCAAAACTTGTTTTCAAAATCAAAATCATAAAGTGACTCTAGCCATTCCATGATTAGGGCTACTTTAAGAAAGCGCTATATTCATTGTGACTATTAAGGTCCACATTTTTTGTGTAAACCCTAAATTGTTTTTCATCAAAACCACAATCTTAAGATGATTCTAGCTATTCCATGGTTACAATTGTTTTAGAAAAATGTAATATTCAATGGATTCATATTGGTCTATATTTCAAATCTATAATATTTTTAAAACTACTAACTTAGAATGGTTCTGATCTTTTCATGGTTAGAATTGTTTTAGGAAAGCAAGACATTCAAAAGATTCCAAAAGTCTATATTCAAGTCATTCTCCAAACTACTTTGCAAACATCTTTCCAAAAAGCTCTCTTCAAAAATTCAATTTCTAAAAGCTTTCTTCAAGTTTCCTTCCTAGAAACTCTGTTCAAAAGGTATACTTTCTAAGAACTTTTTTTCTTGGAGTCCAAGTCAAGCTCTAGATTCCATAATTGAGAAACCCTAATACTCTTTCCTAAAAACATGACTTCCTCTTTTGCTCCAAATTATAAGTTTTTGAAAACTCTTTTTCTATACCAAATCATAGCTTTTCGAATTCTAGATTTCCAAACTTCAATCTTTTTAATTCCATGTCAAATCCAATCTTCCCGTTTAGAAAACTAGATCAAATCTTCCAATCTTAGAAACCAAAATCAAATCATCTTTTATTGGAAGTAAAATCTAATCTTTTACTTTAGGAAATAGGAATCAAATCTTTCTTAATTCAAACATTTTCTAATTCCAACCTTTTAAAATTTTAAAACTTTTCAAATTCCAAATCTTTCCAAAGTTGAAATCCTTCTAAATTCAAAACTTTTCTAAAATGAAACTTTCTAAATTCACAACTTTTCTAAAATGAAAATTTCCTAAAATCAACAATTCCTAATTTGGCACTTTCCTAAAATGGAACTTTCCTATTTTGAAACATTCCTAATTCAAAGCTTTTCAAAGTCCAACCTTTCCTAAAACCTAACTTTCCAAATCAATTCAAGTCAAGTGTTTTCAAATCAATTCAAATCTCTTTTCAAATCTTCCTTAAATTCAACTCTCCTAATTCAAACATTTCCTAATTCGAACCTTTCCTAAATCCAACTTTCTGAAATCAAACTTTTTAAATCTAAATTATTTCGTTTCCAATTCAACTACATATTCCAATCATAAGTAACCTAAACCCTAAGAGACCTAAACCCTAGTTCAACACTAACCCTAAAGTTAGGAAGTTTTAACCCTTTTCTAAAACTCTTTTCTAAACCAATATAGTTTTCAAACTTCAATTTAAGTCAAAATATTTTCAAAACTCAACTCAATCTTTCTAAATCAAGTCTAAGTTCTTCTTCCAAGTTCGATCTTTCCAAATCAAATCAATTTCAAAATCCTGAAGTTCTATTTCAAATTTAAGTCAATTCTAAGGTTAATTATTATTCCAAATTTCAATTTCAAATCTTCTATTCTAATTTCAAATCAAACCTTTCAAAAACCTCAAAGTGTCTATTTTCAATCGGACTCTTGTCCGAACTACGACTGACCTGATTCCCAAAAAGGGATACATAGGCAACCCTCTTGGGTGCGATCATAACCTTTTTTAAATTTCTAATTTTACAACCTTTTTCAAATCTCTAATTCCATACTCTATTTCAAACCTCTAATTCCAATTTCTAAAACCTTCTTTCGAAATTAAATCTTTCTTTTCAAATCTACTTTCAAAATCAAACATTTCTTTTCAAATTTATTTTCAAAATTAAATCTTTTCCTTGCACTTGTACATCATGCATCATATCAAATTTCTTCCATATAGTTCTTTTCAAAAGTGGATAGTATTGAACATTTATTAATCAAAGATTCTAAATGAGTGAACTTAGGGTGAATAGACATGTAGGTACCGAAAGGGCAGGGTAGGGTAATGGCTTAGTGCGTCTTCCCTATACGTAACCACCCTTCGAACCTAGATCACTGTTTTCAAAGACCAAAATAGAGTTATTTTCAAAAAGGGTTTAAAACTTTCCAAAGGTTGTCAAACAACCTATTTACTTGAAAACCTTCTCTTGAGGAATTTTTTCAAAATCTTTTCAAAAGCCCTAAGTTTAATCTTTAAATTGCACTTAGTTTTAGATGACCTAACTTACCTTAATCAAGTTAGGTGGCGACTCCAAATCTTTTGCAAAAGCCCTTAATCAAATCAATTTTTATGTCAAACCTAGTCACACTCGTTCTTCTAGAAGGATGAGTTCTAACGAGAGAGTAATGTGTTTTTCTCACTTGTTTTTCTCGTGTGCAAAAATCAGGGCGCTACAACTGGTGACTCCATTGAGGACGCTTAGAGCGTTAGGCCATAGTCATTTCTTTTCACCCTTCACTCTTCTAGGATCTTCAATTGACTTATCCAATTCCATCTACTTCAAATTTTCAAAATCAAAATTTTCAAGTCCATTTTCTACAAGCATGCTTTCAATTTATATCTATTCATATTATCTTGCATTAAGTTGGTCATCCAAGCACTGACTTTGTGCATCTCTATTTTGTAGGTGGACTCTAGTTTGCATTTTGGTTTCATATCATATTAACTACTATGCATGTCATGATTGAATGGAATGAATAGATGAATGGGAGTTGCTGGGCCATTTCCTCCATTTTTAAAATTTCACACACACATTGCATGTGCACTTGCATTCTTTACCCAAATATGTCCCTTGTGGTTAGAAGGGGAAGTGGTATATTGGTTGTGGGCAAGATGTTGTGTCAGTTTCTTCGCCTACGGCCTCGAGATGTTTCAATTCAGGCACGTCTTTCCAAAGACGATAAGTCCCCTTTCCAATCCCTCTCTCGAGATAGTTTATTCCTCGAGACAGTTCCAAATCAGGCACGTGTTTCCGAAGACAATAAGACCCCTTTCCAATCCCTCTTTCGAGAAAGTTTATTCCTTGAGATGGTTCCAAATCAGGCACATCTTTCCAAAGACGATAAGACCCCTTTCCAATTCTAATCCCTCTTTTGAGACAGTTTATTCCTCGAGACAGTTTGGCACGTTTTTCAAAGAAAATCTCTTTGAAATGGTAAGTCCCTTTAAACCTGTCGATCAGGAAGAGACCCCAAGTCCCCTAGATGGTAGAACGGTCCACCTTTGGCGCTTGCTAGCCAGCCAATGCAGAAATGTCCGTTTAGGCAGGCCTTCCGAGAAAGTTGACTTCTCAAGCGCTAAGTCCCTTTAGCAGCTTCCCGAGATCAAGCAGTCTCAGGAATGGTCACGAACTGTCAGAGTAGCGAAAATACTATCAAACATCGCAACCGTTAGAGTAGCAGAAATACTCGCAAACAGGTCGATATAGGGAATTGCCAACAAACCCCTGTGTCACGACAACAGCCATCAGAGTGACGGAAACACTCAAAACCCAAGTCAACACCAGTGCCTGCTAGCCCACTTCGGTGAAAAAAATAACCAAACTGCCCCTTGGGCCAATTCCGAGACTTTTCGGTCAAGATGACCATTTCGCCCCTAGGCATCCGAACGCCTCGAGAACCACACCGGCTTTAGGTATCAAATCGGTAACTTCCTGAGAATGCTTCTTATAGTATTCTCAACCTTCCTCTATCCTTTTTGAATCTTTCAAAGTTAGTTTCGGCAAACCCAGTGCAAAATGACCATTTTGCCCCTGGTGGGCCGGTCTCCTTTTTTGACCACACCGGCTCTGGGTATCAAACCGGTAACCTCCTGAGATTGCTTCTTATAGTATTCTTAACCCTTCTTTATCTTTCCGGATCATTCCGAGTCAATTCCGGCAAACCTGGTGCTAAATGACCATTTTGTCCCTGGTGGGCCGGTCTCCTTTTTCGACCACACCGGCTCTGGGTATCAACTCGACAACCTTTGGGAACATTCTAAATAATGTTTCTAAATCTCGAGTCTTCTTCCGAGACAATCTAAGTCCTTCCCAGCAGCTTCTCGATCTGATTGACCGTTTTGCCCCTAAAGGCTCGGTCAACCCTTCCAACACATACTATCCTCATTTCTCAAGTCGAATACCTCCAGGACACTATACTAAGTGTTCCTACTCTTTTCCGGCCTTTCGGGTCATTCCCAGTCTCTCAAACTCATTCCCGAACTTTCCGGAGTCACTCCTAGTGAATCCAGGCTAAAAATTACATGGTAGTCACTAGTACAGGCGCTCAAATCTAGTCAAAGATATGTTGCTTGCTGAACTTAATAGTTTCCTAATTGGCTGGCACCACCAAGCCAATATTTGGCCTGGCGCCACTCCTAGTGGTGCTAGAAGCATTTTTGGCTTAGCGCCACTGCAACAGGCACCAGGTCTATTCCGTGTCTATAAATACAGAGCCTCTTCCAGCGTGAAAGAGGTCTGCAAACTCAGTCTAAAAACCCTAATTTTCGATACACAGAGCTCGAACACTCCTTAAACCCTAGCTCCTTTAGATTTTCCAAACCCTAGCCACCATATATAAATCCTAACCTTTTATACACTCATGCACACCCCCATACACTTATACACTAGCCTCCAACCCTCCTTTGAAGACTTGAAGAGCTCTAATCTGAAGTTTGAATATTGAAGACAACTCTTAAGGATTGAAGATGAAGATCAAGACGAAGACCGAAGAAACAAAACACAAGGTAGGCTTTTGTTTTACGTTTCTGCACTCCCCCTCTCTCTTCTCTCTCCTAACCCACTTGGGTTTTCTCTATTTTAATCCTCCATCTCTTTCCCCCCTTTCTTTGCATGCTTGAAACAAGAGGACTCCCAGTCCATGTATAGGATTAGACAATCGGAGGGTCACCATGTTAGGGGCTCTCCTTTAGGCTAACCGGAGACCACGTGGGTTTAGCCCCCTTGATTATGTGGTGAAGCCTTAACCTTGTATGTTCACTACCCCAAATTTGCATTGTGTATATCATGATCTTGCATCTTCCAAAAAATGTTTTCAAACTCGTTTTCAAAATTTGCATTAAAACTTGTTTTTAAAATTACATCAAAATCTCTTTTCAAAATATGTTTTCAAAATCACAATCCTAGGATAATTTTAGCTTTTCCATGGCTAGGGTTGCTTTAGGAAAGTGTTACATTCAAAGTGACCAATATGGTCCATATTTTCAAATATTGTTGTTTTCAAAACCGCTTTCCTAAAATGGTTCTAGCTCTCTTATGGTTAGAATTGCTTTAGGAAAGTGAGATGTTTTTACACTTTCAAAAAACTCTCTTTTCAAAAGTCTTTTTTTCAACGTGCTTTCTAAAAACTCTCATTTCCAAAGTTGTTTTCAAAAACTCCTTCCAAAAATCTATTTTCCAAAACTTCTCTTTTTAAACTCCTTTCCAAAACGCTCTTTTCAAGGTCCACTTTCCAAAAACGTTCCCTAGGTTTCCTTCTTAGAAAAACCTCTTCCTAAATCTCTTTCTTAATAATCTCTTCCTAAAAAATTCCTCACTAGGATCTCTTTCCAAAAACTCTTTCTCCTCAAAATTCACTTTCTAAAAACACTCCCTAAATTCACTTTCCTAAAAAACTCTCTCTTTCCAAAAATCTTTCTAAAAAACTCTCTTTCCAAAATCTTCCCTCTAAAAACTCCTCTCTAGGATGTCTTTCCAGAAACTTGTTTCCAAAACACACTTTCCAAAATCCCTTTCCTTAGAGTCCAAGTCAAGTCCTAGAACTCACGGTTAGGAAACCCTAATTTTTTTTCCCAAAACATGATTTTCAATCTTGCCCCAAACCTAGGTCTCCAAAAACTCCCGTTTCCTACGTCAAAATTAGGTTTCTAAAAACCTCTTTTCTTTGTCAAAACTATAGTTCTCCAAATCTAGGGTTTATAAAATCTCCCTTTTCAAATCCTTGCCAAATCCTATCTTCCTTTTAGGAAACCAAATCCCATCTTTCTTTTAGAAAACCAAATCCAATCTTCCCGTTTAAAAAACTAGATCCAATCCTCCGTTTTTGGAACCAAAATCAAACTTTCTCTTTTAGAAACAAAATCCAATCCCTTCCTAGTTTAATTCTTTCCTAATTCAAATCCTTCATAATCTTCTACTTTCCTAAATCCTAAGTTTCCAAAACTTAAACATAAAAATCTTTCCCAAATTTTAAAACTCAACTTCCACATCTTTCCTAATTCTACCCCTTTCCAAATCTTAACTTTCCAAATCTAAGTTTTCAAACCTTTCCCAAATTCAAACCTTTCCTAATCTCAAGATTTTCTAAAACTATAAAACTTTTTAAATCTTAAACTTTCTAAATTTTAAATCTTTCCAAATTCAAAGCTTTCTAAATTCAAAACTTTCTTAAGTTAAATTTTTCTAAACTCCCAAACTTTCTAAATCTTAAACTTTCTAAATTTCAAATCTTTCCAAAATTCAAAACTTTCTTAACTTCCTTGTTTTCCAAACTTTCCAATTTTCAAAATTTCCTTATTTCAAATCATTCCAAATTCAAAACTTTCCTAAGTTGAAACTTCTTAATTTCAAAGCTTTCCTAAGTTGAAACTTTCTTAATTCAAAACTTTCCTAATTTCGAAACTCTCTTAATTTGAAAACTTCCCTAATTGAAAACTTTCCTAACCCAAAACTTTCTTAATTTGAAATTTTCCTAAATCGGATCTTTCCTAATTCAAACATTTCCTAAATCTTATCTTTCTTAATCTCCTAAATCTTCCAAATCGAGTCAAACCTTTCCTAAGTCTCTTTCCTAAATCTAGGTTTCTTAAACCTCTATCTTTCCAAAATAAGTCTAAATCTTTCTTCCAAGTTCTATCTTTTCAAATCAAAATCCAATCTCTTCAATTCCAAAATTCTAAATTCCAATTTCCAACATTCTATTCTAAGTCCAAATCAAATCCAAATTTCAATTCAACTCCTTTTTCAAACCAAACATTCTATTTTCTATCGGACTCCGGTCCGAACTACGACTGACCTGATTCCTCCAAAAGGATATGTAGGCAACCCTCATGGGTGCAGTCATAACTTCCTTCAAATTTTAAATTCCTCCACATTTTCCAAATCTCAAATTCCACAATCTTTTCAAACCTCCAATCTATTTTCGAACTTCCAATTTTAAATTTTTATTTTCAAATCTCTATTTCTAATTTCTCAAACTTTCCAATTTCAATTCTATTTTTTCAAATCCTTCTTCTAAAATCAAATCAAATCAAATTCTTTTCAAATCTATTTTCCAACTTCTCTTATCTTGCACTTGCATATCATGCATCATATCTTTTCAAACATTGTTTTTTTCAAAGTGGATAGCACTGAACAATAGTTAGTTAAAGACTCTCATAGGTGAATCTAGGGTAAATTGACATGTAGGTACCGAAAGGGGGAGGTAGGGTGATGGCTTAGTGCGTCTTCCCTACACGTAACCAACCTCCGAACCTAGAATCACTGTTTTCAAAGGCCAAAAGGAGTTATTTTTCAAAAAGGGCTAAATGTTTTTTTAAAGGTTGCCAAACAACCTGTTTTCCTAAAAAAACCCTCTCTTGAGGAGATATTTTCAAAATCATTTTCCAAAAACCCTAAGTGTAGTCTTCGGATTATTCTTAGTTTTTAGGTGACCTAACTCACCTTAATCAAGTTAGGTGGCGACTCCAAACTTTTTCTAAAAGCCCTTTATTCAAATCAATTTTCAATTCAAACCTAGTCGCACTCATTCTTTTAGGAGGGTGAGTTCTAACGAGATAGTACAGTATTTTTCTTGCTTTGTGTGTGTATTCCTTGAGTGCGAAAAATCTGGGCGCGACAGCTGGCGACTCCGCTGGAGATACTTAGAGGGTTAGTCCGTAGTCATGTCTCTTTACCTTTTACCCATGTAGAGTCTTCAATTAACTTGGTTCAATCCTATTCACTTTAAATTTTCAAAACTAAATTTTCAAAATTGTTTTCAAAAAACATGTATTTATTCATATTATCTTGTATTATGTTTGTCATCCACATACTAACACTTGCATCTTTGTTTTGTAGGTACAAATTTTGTTTAAATTTTATTAACTGCATGAATGTGATGAACAGGATGAATGGGAGTTGTTGGGCTCTTTTCTCTACTTTTAAAAATCACACACACACTGCATGTGCACCTGCATTCTGCATAATTGCATTACTACCCTGATATGTCCTTTCTAGTTTGAAAGGGGGAACGGTATATTGCTTGTGGGTAAGATGCTGTGTCAGTTTCTTCGCCTACGGCCTCTTGATGGTTCCCCCGCTCGGATCACCAACCGATCATAGCACCACCTCGGGGAGTGGGCCTAGGTTTGAAGATCCAGAGACCGAGCCTTTTTAGGACGCATTAGTCAACTCTCAACCTCATACTCATATAGACACCATGCATAGCCAAACCTCTGCCGGATTTAAGACACGAGCACTATTTTCAAAACCACGAAGGAAAGGGCAACTGCTTTTACTTTCATTTTTACCTGCTTATCCCTATTGTTATAATGCCTGTATTCATACTGTTATAATGTCTGTCTAACTGCTCATGCATACACGTTTATCTTGCTATTTCATTCTCTCTCTTTATACTCTTCGCATACCCATATTCATGCATTCAGTATTCCATGTCAAGACAAGAGTTCCAAGTAACTCAAGTCAATGCATTCTCATGCATATGATCAACCCATTGAAAGTGACACCAAGGTCACTCTCCCTTCCATTAAACCTACCTAAACCCTAAGGGTTCCCACATAACCCTAAGGACTCATGGCATGCACCTCAATTCATTTCATAAAAGGGGCCCTAATTCCTCTATGCTCACGGAGATAGGGTTGCCAAGAAGACAAGGGGCAATCAATCAACAAGGTCTCTCAGCGACCTCGTCGACATCAAATCCAGCGAAGGCAAATCCGAAGACTCAAGAGTAGTTTAGGTTTTCCCTTTGTAAAAGTAGATAGGTGGAAGTCCAAAGGAAAATGTTCCCCCTCCCCCTATTAAAATGTATTTCAATTCTTTTGTATCTTAAATCCAAAATTTAATGTACTTCTTTACTTTTATGAATGAATGCATGGATGGCTAAAGGTTCCTGCCGGGCGGTAAGGTATCTGCATATAGGGACAAATCCCCTATCTCCAAAAGTGGGCCAATACATCAATACTAGTTTCCCTCCTAAAAAAGGGCACCCTAGGACATGCTTTGCATAAAGTTTTCTAAAAACTAGAAACTAATTTGTGACTTGTGTTCTTGTCTTTTGTCTTTTCCTTTTTATTTACAGAGGTCACCCTGTACTGAGTCAACATTGCTCCCAAAAGGGGCAACATCCACCTAGGGATTCCATTATCACCCGGCAAAGAGCATCATTGATGGCTGCTAACCTTGAAGAATCCTCTCAAGTCTCTCGAGAGGAAGTCAACGAAATGAGGACTAAGATGAATGAGATGCTCAAACTCATTCAAACTTTGGCCATGAAGGATGCTACTGCAGTCCTATCATCATCTATGACTTCATCTAAAGATCTGGAACCCGCTAATCTAAGGATCATGCTTCAGTTCGACAATGCTGGGAGGGCTAAGGAAGACACCAAAGGGGTTAACGCTGAAGAAGAAGAGACCATATTGCTTTCACCTGCCACAAAGAAGGCCTCTCTAGACCCTCTCAGTTTAAAAATTCAAGGATTGGAAGATTTGTTGCGAAGTCTCCATGGCCACGATACTTACGGATTCACTTCCTATGATGAGCTCTGTTTTTTCCCTGACCACCCGATACCTGCTAAGTTTAAAATGCCCAACTTTCAGAAATACGACGGTACCGGTAACCCCGTTGCTCATCTTCGTCTATATGCTGGAGCGCCAAGTGGACATGGCAACGATCCGAAACTCCTTATGTAGCTATTCCAACACAGCCTCACAGGGTCTGCTCTACAGTGGTTTGCTCGTCTGGATTTAAGGAAGATCACAACCTAGATGGAGCTAGTCAGTGTGTTCAAAGCCCAATACCGTCACAACATCGACCTCACTTCCGATCGATGGTCCTTGATGACGATGAGCAAGGGTGAGAAGGAGAGCTTTAAAGCATATACCCTAAGATGGAGGGAGGCCGTTGCACAAGTGAATCCCCCGCTGGAGGAGAAGGAACATGTATAATTGTTTGTACATACTTTTCAAGGTATATTCTACGAGAAGCTCTGCACAAGCGTGGAAAAAAGCTTTTCCGAGCTCATCATGCAGGGAGAGATGATAGAAAACGGCCTTAAGACAGGAAGAATTACAAATCCCTATGCCAAGACTGTAGAAAATACCGCCAACATAGCCAAAAAGGTGGCCACTACAAGGGGCATGATTAGGAAGGAAAGTGAAGTGTCTGCTATTCTACCTAGCCAACCACCCCAATACCGACCCCTGCTACAATCACCCCCAGTCCTGCCCTTACCCACTTTGACCATGCCGGTTCCAACCTCTAACTATGGTCCCGTTGAGGTGCGACCTAACTTTAATAGACCTGCTCGACGCATTCGTACTTTCAACGCCTTAGCTTGCACCCAAACCGAGGCTTACCATAGCCTTCTGAAAAATAACATCTTGAAGCCCATTCCTACTCGCCAGTTGCCAAACCCTCTTCCCCCAACCTTTAATGCTGCCCTTACATGTGAGTACCATTCGGGTGGCCAAGGGCATGACACCGAGGGCTGCTTTGCTCTCAAGCACAAAATCCAAGACCTGAACGATAATAAGACCATTGATCTGCAGCCGATAAAACCTACTCCTACTCCCAAGATCACACCGTCAATATGATACTAGTAGAAATGGAAGGCGAGGGAGAATTCGACGAGCTCGAGGCCGAAGGTTATGAGAACGATTGGGAGGCTGATGAAGAAAATGACTGGGAGGAAGATCTCCCATTGTGCCCGATTTATCTTTATAACCCTAAGGAGGTGCCTAATGCTTCTGACTGGCCCATTGAGGAGCCAATATTTTCGAAAGATGAGATGACCAAGAACATAGTTGTTGATGGATGGGGTGCTGAGTTTCTGCATCTGAGGTATGCCGCGGCGAAACGTCACTTACTAGAAAACCCTTGGCCCGCAATTGAGTTCAACTATGAAGACATGAGCTGGGAGCTAAAGGAGTTAAGAAAACAGACAGAGCCTTTTGAATTGGAAGGGGATGAGTTGTTCACCCTGTTTACAGAAGAACCCATTGCAAAGAACAAGAAGGAGGCTGACAACCGCATCAACAGTGTCAACATCTTTGGAGCTCTAGGAGAAGCCTTTGCCTGTCTCGCCTTAGGCGAGGATCCGAGTCGCGAATGGAGCATCGAAGATATGGGAATTGTCCCAAAGCCGTACTAAAAATGGGTTTCTTGCACAAGCATACAAGAGGGGGTTTTCACCCACTTTCTTTCTATCCCTTTCACTTTCTATCTTTAAATTAATGTTTAAATTTTCTTATTGCTTAAGAACTTTATGCTTTCTGTAAAAATAATAATAATAGTCAAATGACTGTCTTTTATTCCATTGTTATTGTCTTGTCTTCCCTGGGGAATAGTGACTACTTTCTACACAAGGGGCATGGTTTATCTTATGGAATGATCCAACTTGAAGGGATGATAGCATGAGTTAACCACTCACCAAATGATCAGCTTTCCAGAGAGAGAAAGGATAAGGATGAGTGAGGATACTACCCAAAGGCAGCACTTACAAGACTCCGAAGCTAAGCGATGTGTGGCCAGTTTATCAAAATGAAGATGAGCCATCTTTCACTTCCCCACATATAAAGAAAAGGAATGAATCACTAAATAAATAAGCAAATGTACCCATATTTCCTTTGTTTAACCCCTAGAGCCTCACAACAAACGAAGTTTTCTTTGTCAATCCCGATCCGAGACTGTCCTCCCCACACTGGGGTAGACAATAGTTTGAGAACTCTAGGAATGGTATCCACCCCCCGCTGTGCTAAGGCAGCAATGAAAGCTCTATAGATCAAGCAATCTAATTTAAAATGAAGAGAGGCCCTCATTTCATTTCCCATACAATCCAAAGCAACCCCTTGCCAAACCTGTTGAGCCATCTATCCTTTTTTCGAGAAAACCCCCGACCTTGGGATCACCGCCCGCATTGGGTAGATTGAACTGCCAATAAAAAGATCTAAGGAAAAAGGGTCGAAGAATTATTCATTTCATGAAGGAATAGAAAGAAAAAGCAAAGGAAAGGAGTTGCCAAGGGGCAAGAGGCCAAAAAAAAAAAAAAAATCCTTTAAGGAAAGGCCTAAAGAAAATCATGATTGAGTCATCGTCAAAAGCATAAAAAAACAAAGTCATGTTTATCTCAAAAAGCATATAGAAAGGGTGAAAAAACAAGGCCATTTTCACCCTGAGAAGTATATGGTCAAAAACAAGAAGGAAATTTAAAGGTGATCCTAGGTTACGAAGAAACCTAGCAGAAACAATAGGTTCGAGCCTTTACCCTTTTCTTGCAAAACCCCGAAACCATGGCCTACATTATAACCCTATTAAAGTCCCCTCTGATTGGAGGCAGATTGCTTGATCTAAATGAGCTAGATACGCTGCTAACGCTAAAGAAGAATGCTAATCCTACTGAAAAGTAGTCAAGGACGGTATGGATCTAAACCCTACTGAAAACAACATCGAATTTGGGCCTATATATATCCTGTTGTTTCTAAAACCCCATAACCTAGCCTACATTACGATCCCAAGCAAAGTCTCCTTGGATTGAAAGGACTGGCCACTTATCGCTCTGCCAAAGGCTAGGTAAGTTGTTGCTAAAACCCTAAGAGTTAAGAGTCTCAGCCCAATAACCATATACACTAACCCTAAGACAGAGAGTTGGAGGCAATCAAAAGGTTGAGAAAGGTGCGAAATGCTATCATCCAATCAAGGTAGGGTTGAGCTAGAAGAGAGGCTAAATCCCCGAAGAGGAGGGAGTTACCATTCCCAGGACTACAAGTCTAACAGCACCCTGTTTCATTCTATTAACATATTTCTAACCTGGCATATGTTAAAAAAAACAAAAATAAACAAAAATAAAAAAATAAAAAAAATCAGCATGGGCTTTGCACACATAGGATATAACTCCCTGTAGAAATAGAAGTCACCAACATCAACTCATGTAATAGATATCTAACATCATCATACATCACATGCATCTGATCATATGCCTAGCTGTAAAGATCATAAATGTATCTGTCTATCCATGCATCTAAATACCATAAATATCCATTTTTGTACAAAATATCAAAATAAAATTGTCTAACATAAATATAACTCAGGGACAAGGGGCAAAAGAGGATCAGAGTCTCTACAAGGGGCATCTATCACAGGTCAAAGTCGATATCATCTGGATCAAAATTCTCGAAACCCGGTATCGGAGGAGGAGGATAACTACTCGAAGCACCACCATCCTGCAGGGAAGATAGAACCGAAATCAGCTGCATATAAAAGGAACTAAGCAACACCAGAGCAAGAAGAAGCAAAGAAAGAATAACTTACCCCCCCACCACCCAGCTGAAATAACCGAGCTGTCAGGGAAGCTACCTCGGCCTGGTACTGATCTCGCTCCATCTGGTACTGATCTCTCTGGTCTCTCATAGCAGTAAACTCAGCCTAGGGCACGTATCCTCCGGCTCAGCGCCATAAGTCAGCCGCCTCCTGACCAACAACGTACTCGCCAACCACTACCTCAAACCGGGTGAAAGCACCGACCGAATGAGCCCTAAAATGTGTAGCATAATCTGTATCCAGAGGAAGCAAGAACTCGGCACCTGGCTGACAATCCTGATAAGGGATAGGCACTCCCATCACCAGGGCTCCAAATATATACTCTGGCGGAGCTCTCCAAGATAGGACTCCCAAGTGTCATCACTGAGAAAAGCAGCTCTCGACAAGGATAACAGGACCAAGTACCAGACTGTCTCATAATGGACTGATCCAATGAAGGGCCGCCAGGTCACATCCCTCGCCTTAATCAGCTCCAAGTTAGCCGGAGCGTCACAAAGTCAGTAATTTCCGATCGCTGGGCTACCCAGTCACTAGCCCACCTCAAGGCACGAAGATAGAGATCATCCTCAACAACTGCAGGGCGACGAACAGGAAGGTACTCGTAGCTCCACCAGATGAGGAAGGCCCAGAAACTAGTCATGCTACCCCAGCAGAAAGAGGTCCAGACCCGCATCGACCGAAGGAAGCAACCAAAGGAGAAGGACCCCCAGTCCGGCTCAGATAATGCTCCAAGATCGGCTACTATACTCCCCAAACGACACAGCACGAGTGACTTGTTGTTGTTGCAGAAGCAGCTAAAGATGATATACAAAAATAAGTCGCCGTCTCATGATGTCCAGCCTGGCTGGCGATGGCTCAGTAGCAAAAGTACGGTCATTCTGACTGATCCAAGAGACTGGGAAGGTAGAACACTCAGGAGGAGGCAAGTCCAACAGCAAACAGGCCTTGTTCCTACTGACTAGATGCAGGGTGATCCACTGGCCGACAAAGGAGAGCCCTGTAATAATCACCCAATCCAAAGGAGTGGGACCTAACTCGAAGCTGACGAAATGAAAGGTCCTGGTCTCCCCGAACCACCTCTCAACAAGTGCCAATACCAAATGCCGGTTCAGGCGGTTAGCCTGTAATCCTATGAAAGCGCCAAATCCGATCTCCGCCAAGAAGGCACGATATGATAGGGCAGCCCGCTACATGGTCACAAAAACCTGATGAACAGCCCCTCTGAAAGCTGTATATACCCGCGGAGGAGGCAAATGCTGTCTAGAGTACACGCTGGGGTGGTAAGCAAGATCCCCGAGTGGTGGGACATCCGGAATCTGTAGATCTCCCAAATCGGCATCCGACTGCCTATGCTAGGAAGAAGTTCTCCCGCAACCGGTCACCTGATCCCCAGGGCCCGGTACCTCTTCCTCAGCATCGATCTCCTCTGCGAAAGTCTGCTTAACTGGGGGAAAAGGGTCGACAGGTGGCCTACTCCCCTGCCCACTATGACTGGAGGAGGATCGTCCAGTAGATTGTTGACTACCTCTAGATCGACTAGAGCCGCCAGTAGAGTCTGTCCGAGCCACCTTCCCTGAGCGGTGCCTCGTCTCAGAGCCGTCATCACCTGCATCTGCCATCTTCAAAAGGTAAGCCAAGGTGAGAAGTGTTAATATATCGAGCAGACAGTGGACAAAATAAAGCAAAATAAAATAAACAACTAACACAAAAAAATAAACAAAAGATTTCAAATGATAAAACAAATTTCCTACGTGCACATCTTGATTTTTCCAATTTCAAATCAAATCTCAAGGATTTTTCGTCTTTTTCCTTCAAAAGGATTTTATTTCTAAACACTTTCTCTAACTCTTTCCCTAATTTCTAAAAATTTCGGCCGAGTTTTGTTTAAAAATGGCTCCTATAACACCCATGACATCGACACAAAACACCAAACGTGCACTTCACATTGTCACAATCACATGACATCAGCACCCGTGCACACTTTTCAATTTTTCAAAATTTTTAAAACACATATTTTATTTCTTCAATAAATCCATGGTTTTCAAAAATGCCTTAAAATTTCTTCAAAACCATTTCAAATGTTTTCCAAAAATTCCTACATTTTTCAAATTTTAAACTCTAAAAGTCATATTAGTTTCTTGAGTTTTCTCATTTTTCTAAATTTTCTAAGTATTTTCCTATTTTTTCAAAAAAACAAAAATTCACCGAGTTTTTAAAAAATCACGAAACTTTATACGGTTGTTAAACACATTTTTCTAAGGCATATTGCACCAAAATATAGCCAGAAAACCCGATGCCCAAGCTTGTAGGAACAAATCTTCTATCCCTCCAGAAAACCCCCTTCACATATTCACATATAATCACTCAAATTCAATCAAACAAGCACCAAAATGCAAAAATAATATCACCATCATGTTCAAAACACATCAAAACATCAATTTTCACTATTCAGATGATTCAAATAAAGTTCTACACATCAAAATCAACAAAATTTGAAAACTCACTTTTTGGAAGTTCTCCGGCGAAATCTTGTCTTCCGGCGACGTGGTCTCCTTCCGGCAATCACCCGTGGTCTCCAAGAAGTGCCCCTTCAAGGTTTAAGTTGATTTTCACGTGAAGTCTCTCGGATTTGCAAAATCTCTCCAAATTGCCGCAAGTGGTCGAACCAGAAAGTTTTCTGGTTCTGTCCTCAAGCCTGGTGCCACTAGCAGAGGCGCCAAGCCTTTCCTGCCAAAGGCGCCACTCTTAATGGCGCCAGTGTCCAATTCTGGGCAGCTTTGCCCCCTTTCCTACCCAATCTCATTTTCGAAGGCCTTTTTGGCCCGTTATCCATTTTCGACCCCCGTTGTTGAAAGATTTCCAATGTCCATCCCTCCGACTGCCTCGCGGTCAACATGGGACTCTTACTTTTATCGTTTTCTGTCTTTGACAGGCAAAGACAGAAAAAGAGGGGCAGCTGTAAGCACCCCATTTTGACCGCTTGGTAGTCTACGCTCAATCTAGACTTGTACACAAGTCAATATGGACGTATTCCAATCGAAACCAACTTTCTAAGTCCCAAATCCCATCTGTCCATCGCTTGGTGGGCCCGCCAGGCCCAAATAGAGGCAAAATCACCAAAATGCTTTTAGGGGCATTGTTCCTTCCAATTCCAATCCCTCTCTCGAGACAGTTTATTCCTCGAGACGGTTCCAAAGCAGGCACGTCTTTCCGAAGACGGTAAGTCCCCTTTCCAATTCCAGCCCCTCTCTCAAGACAGTTTATTCCTCGAGACAGTTCCAAATCAGGCACGTCTTTCCGAAGACAGTAAGTCCCCTTTCCAACCCTTCTCTCGAGACAGTTTATTCCTTGAGATGATTCCAAATCAAGCACGTCTTTCGGAAGACGGTAAGTCCCCTTTCTAATCCCTCTCTCGAGATAGTTTATTCCTCGAGACGGCTCCAAATCAGGCACGTCTTTCCGAAGATGATAAGACCTCTTTCCAATCCCTCTCTCAAGAAAGTTTATTCCTCGAGACGATTCCAAATCAGGCACATCTTTTTGAAGATGACAAGACCCCTTTCCAATTCCAATCCCTCTCTCCAGACAGTTTATTCCTCGAGACGGTTCGACACGTTTTTTAAAAAAAATCTCTTTGAAACGGTAAGTCCCTTTAAACCTGTTGACCGGGACGAGACCCTAAGTCCCTTAGATGGTAGAACGGTCCACCTTTGGCGCCTGCTAGCCCGCCAATGCAGAAATGTCCGTTTAGGCATGCCTTCCGAGAAAGTTGACTTCTAAGGCGCTAAGTCCCTTGAGCAGCTTCTCAAGATCAAGCAGTCTCGGGAATGGTCGTGAACCGTCAGAGTAGAGGAAATACTCGCAAACATCGCAACCGTTAGAGTAGCGAAAATACTCGCAAACAGGTCGATATAGGGAATTGCCAACAAACCCCTGTGTCACGACAACCGACGTCAGAGTGACGGAAACTCTCAAAACCTAGGTCAACACCAGTGCTTGCTAGCCCACTTCGGTGAAAAAAATGACCAAACTGCCCCTTGGGCCAATTCCGAGACTTTTCGGTCAAGATAACCATTTCGCCCCTAAGCATCCGAACGCCCCGGGAACCACACCGGCTTTGGGTATCAAATCGGTAACTTCCCGAGAATGCTTCTTATAGTATTCTCAACCTTCCTCTATCCTTTTCGAATCATTCCGAGTCAGTTCTGGCAAACCCGGTGCAAAATGACCATTTTGCCCCTGGTGTGCCGGTCTCCTTTTCCGACCACACTGGCTCTAGGTATCAACCCAGTAACCTTCTAAGATTGCTTTTTATAGTATTCTCAACCCTTCTTTATCTTTCCAGATCATTTCGAGTCAGTTCCAGCAAACCTGGTGTGAAATGACCGTTTTGCCCCTGGTGGGCCGATCTCCTTTTCCGACCACACCGGCTTTGGGTATCAAACCAGCAACCTTTGGAAACATTCTAAATAATGTTTCCAAATCTCGAGTCTTCTTTCGGGACAATCCGAATCCGTCCCGGCAGCTTCCTAATCCGATTGACCGTTTTGCCCCTAAAGGCTCGGTCAACCATTTCGACACATACTATCCTCATTTCTCAAGTCAAATACCTCCGGGACACTATTCTAAGTGTTCCTACTCTTTTCCGGCCTTCCGGGTCATTCTTGGTCTCTCAAACTCATTCTCGGACTTTCCAGAGTCACTTCTAGTGAAGCCAAGCTAAAAATTGCATGGTAGTCACTAGTACAGACGCCCAAATCTAGTCAAAGATACGTTGCTTGTCGAAATTAATAGTTTCTTAATTGGCTAGCGCCACTAGAAGCATTTTTGGCCTAGCGCCACTGCAACAGGCGCCAGGTCTATTCCATGTCTATAAATACAAAGTCTTTTCTAGTGTGAAAGAGGTCTGCAAACTCAATCTGAAGTTCGAAGATTGAAGACAACTCTTGAGGATTAAAGACGAAGATCAAGATGAAGACCGAAGAAACAAGACACAAGGTAGGCTTTCGTTTTACGTTTCTGCACTCCCCTTCTCTCTTCTCTCTCCTAACCCACTTGGGTTTTCTCTATTTTAATCCTCCATCTCTTTCCCCCCCTTTCTTTGCATGCTTAAAACAAGGGGACTCCCGGTCCATGTATAGGATTACACTATCAGAGGGTCACCGTGTTGGGGGCTTTCCTTTAGGCTAACCGGAGACCATGTGAGTTCGGCCTCCTTGATTATGTGGTGAAGTCTTAATCTTGTATGTTCACGACCCCAAATTTGCATTGTGTATATCGTGATCTTGCATCTTTCAAAAATTGTTTTCAAACTCGTTTTCAAAATTTGCATTAAAACTTGTTTTCAAAATTGCATTAAAATCTCTTTTTCAAAACATGTTTTCAAAATCACAATCCTAGGGTAATTCTAGCTTTTCCATGGCTAGGGTTGCTTTAGGAAACTGTTACATTCAAAGTGACTAATATGGTCCATATTTTCAAATCTTGTTGTTTTCAAAACCGCTTTCCTAAAGTGGTTCTAGCCCCTCTTATGGTTAGAATTGCTTTAGGAAAGTGAGATGTTTTTACACATTCAAAAAACTCTCTTTTCAAAAGTCTCTTTTTCAACGTGCTTTTTAAAAACTCTCCTTTCCAAAGTTGTTTTCAAAAACTCCTTCCAAAACTTCTTTCTTTAAACTCCTTTCCAAAATGCTCTTTTCAAGGTCCACTTTCCAAAAACGTTCTCTAGGTTTCCTTCTTAGAAAAACCTCTTCCTAAATCTCTTTCTTAATAATCTCTTCCTAGAAAATTCCTCACTAGGATCTCTTTCCAAAAACTCTTTCTCCTCAAAATTCACTTTCTAAAAACACTTCCTAAATTCACTTTCCTAAAAAACTCTCTCCTTTCAAAAATCTTTCTAAAAAATTCTCTTTCCAAAATCTTCCCTCTAAAAACTCCTCTCTAGGATGTCCTTCTAAAAAGTTGTTTCCAAAACACACTTTCCAAAATCCCTTTCCTTAGAGTTCAAGTCAAGCCCTAGAACTCACGGTTAGGAAATCCTAATTTTCTTTTCCAAAACATGATTTTCAATCTTGCCCCAAACCTAGGTCTCCAAAAACTCCCGTTTTCTACGTCAAAATTAGGTTTCTAAAAACCTCTTTTCTTTGTCAAAACTATAGTTCTCCAAATCTGGGGTTTCTAAACCTCCCTTTTCAAATCCTTGCCAAATCCTATCTTCCTTTTAGGAAACCAAATCCCATCTTTCCTTTAGAAAACTAAATCCAATCTTCCTGTTTAGGAAACTAGATCCAATCCTCCGTTTTTGGAACCAAAATCAAACTTTCTCTTTTAGAAACAAAATCTAAACCCTTCCTAGTCTAAATCTTTCCTAATTCATATCCTTCCTAATCTTCTACTTTCCTAAATCCTAAGTTTCCAAAACTTGAACATAAAAATTTTTCCTAAATTTTGAAACTCAACTTCCACATCTTTCCTAATTCTACCCCTTTCCAAATCTTAACTTTCCAAATCTAAGTTTTCAAACCTTTCCCAAATTCAAACCTTTCCTAATCTCAAGATTTTCTAAAACTCTAAAAATTTCTAAATCTTAAACTTTCTAAATTTTAAATCTTTCCAAATTCAAAACTTTCATAAGTTAAATTTTTCTAAACTCCCAAACTTTCTAAATTTCAAATCTTTCCAAAATTCAAAACTTTCTAAACTCAAAACTTTCTTAACTTCCTTGTTTTCCAAACTTTTCAATTTTCAAAACTTCCTTATTTCAAAACATTCCAAATTCAAAACTTTTCTAAGTTGAAACTTCCTAATTTCAAAACTTCCCTACGTTGAAACTTTCTTAATTCAAAACTTTCCAAATTTTGAAACTCTCTTAATTTGAAAACTTCCCTAATTAAAAACGTTCCTAATTCAAAACTTTCTTAATTTGAAACTTTCCTAAATCGGACCTTTCATAATTCAAACATTTCCTAAATCTTATCTTTCTTAATCTCCTAAACCTTCCAAGTCGAGTCAAACCTTTCCTAAGTCTCTTTCCTAAGTCTAGGTTTCTTAAACCTCCATCTTTCCAAAATAAGTCTAATCTTTCTTCCAAGTTCTATCTTTTCAAATCAAAATCCAATCTCTTCAATTCCAAAATTCTAAATTCCAATTTCCAACCTTCTATTCTAAGTCTAAATCAAATCCAAATTCCAATTCAACTCCTTTTTCAAATCAAATATTCTATTTTCTATCGGACTCCGGTCCGAACTACGACTGATCTGATTCCTCCAAAAGGATACGTAGGCAACCCTCATGGGTGCTGTCACAACTTCCTTCAAATTTCAAATTCCTCCACATTTTCCAAATCTCAAATTCTCCAATCTATTTTCAAACTTCCAATTTCAAATTTTTATTTCCAAATCTCTATTTCTAATTTCTCAAACTTTTCAATTTCAATTCTATTTTTTCAATCTTTCTCCTAAAATAAAATCAAATCAAATCAAATTCTTTTCAAATCTATTTTCCAACTTCTCTTATCTTGCACTTGCATATCATACATCATATCTTTTCAAACATTGTTTTTTTCAAAGTGGATAGGACTGAACAATAGTTAGTTAAAGACTCTCATAGGTGAATCTAGGGTAAATTAACATGTAGGTATCGAAAGGGCGGGGTAGGGTGATGGCTTAGTGCGTCTTCCCTACACGTAACCAACTTCCGAACCTAGAATCACTGTTTTCAAAGACCAAAAGGAGTTATTTTTCAAAAAGGGCTAAATGTTTTTTTAAAGGTTGCCAAACAACTTATTTTTCTAAAAAACCCTCTCTTGAGGAAATATTTGCAAAATCGTTTTCCAAAAATCCTAAGTGTAGTCTTCGGATTATTCTTAGTTTTTAAGTGACCTAACTCACCTTAATCAAGTTAGGTGGTGACTCCAAACTTTTTCTAAAAGCCCTTTATTCAAATCAATTTTCAATTCAAACCTAGTCGTACTCATTCTTTTAGGAGGATGAGTTCTAACGAGAGAGTACAGTATTTTTCTCGCTTGTGTGTGTATTCCTCGAGTGCAAAAAATCTGGACACGACAAACCTAAAAGAGCAAGAGGGCGGAATCGACCATTTACCCAACTAGCTTGTGCCCAAATAAATGTTTATAATGAATTGCTAAAAGCTGGATACTTGCGCCCAATACCAGCTACACCATTGTTTAAACCTCTACCACCCTCTTTCAACTCAACACTCAGGTGCGCATATCACTCAGGCAGACTAGGCCATGACACAGAAAGTTGTCAATCTCTGAAACATAAAATCTAAGATCTAATAGGTGATAAGATCATCGAAATTAAGGAGGTGAACCCGGTCCCCGCTGTCCCCACCAGTCCACAACGCGATCACACCGTCAATATAATCATGGAAGAGGAAATCAATAGCAGTAACATCTTTGGCAGTTCCCCAAGTGTCGTGGAAGATCTTTCAATCTGCCCTATGTTGTTTTTGGGAATACATCTAGCGAATGGAACACTAAGGAGATAGGCATAGTCCCAAAATCCTATTAGGGGTTCTCAGCAAAAGACCCACAAGAAAAGGGAGGTTTCCGTAAGATTCGTCCATTTTCTTACTATCTTTCTATTTCTCGCATATTTTCTTTAAATAAACATTGCATGTTATGTAATCATGATTTGAAATAAAAAATAAAAAATAAGAAGTAGTTTTTAATTTGCCCCCTTTGTCTCATACTCTTGTGGATGATTATTGCTTTTAGGAATTTTTTTTCCCATTTTGTAATGACTCGACTTGAAGGATGGGATAGCATGGGCAACCCACTCAAAGGAGGTTAAAACCTTCGTGAGACAAGGAGAGAGTGAGATATAGGAGGAAGGCAATCTCAACAAAGAGGTGTTGATTTTATTGAAGAGGCGACACTTGAGTAATATCCTGGCTAAGCGATGGGCAGCCGAGTCGTCAAAATGATGAAAAACCATTGTTTTATTTATCCAATAAGAAATAAACACTACCCTTTGTCGCGCCCAGATTTTTCGTACTCGAGGAATACTCACACAAGTGGGAAAAACACTGTACTCTCTCGTTAGAACTCACCCTCCTAGAAGAATAAGTGCGACTAGGTTTGAATTGAAAATAGGTTTGAATAAAGAGCTTTTGAAAAAGATTCAGAGTCACCACCTAACTTGATTAAGGTGAGTTAGGTCACCTAAAAACTAAGAATAATCCGAAGACTACACTTAGGGTTTTTAGAAAACAATTTGAAAATATCTCCTCAGGAGAGGGTTTTTAGGAAAACAGGTTGTTTGGCAACCTTTGGAAAACATTTAGCCCTTTTTTGGAAAAAAAACTCCTTTTGGTCTTTGAAATCAGTAATCTAGGTTCGGAGGTTGGTTACGTGTAGGGAAGACGCACTAAGCTATCACCCTACCCCGCCCTTTCGGTACCTACATGTCAATCTACCCTAGATTCACCTATGAGAGTCTTTAACTAACTAATGGTTCAACCCTATTCACTTTGAAAAACAATGTTTGAAAAGAAACTAACATGATGCATGATATGCAAGTGCAAGTTAAGAGAATTGAAAAATAGATTTGCAAAGAGTTTGATTTGATTTGAAAGAGATTTGAAGAGATAGAATTGAAATTAAAAAGTTTGAAAATTTGAAAATAGAAATTTAAAAATAGAAATTTTGAAATTAGAATTTTGAAAATAGATTGGAATTTGAGATTTGAAAAGTATGGAGACTGCACCCATGAGGGTAGAATTGAAAGTTTGAAAAGTGTTGTGACCGCACCTATGAAGGTTGCCTACGTATCCCTTTGGGAGAATCAGGTCAGTCGTAGTTCGGACCGGAGTCCGATTGAAAATAGATTGATTTGAAGAGAGAAATTGGATTGGAAGAAAGTGATTGAATTGAAAATTGGATTTGATTTGAGATTAGAAGAGGGGATTGGAAATTGAAATTGAGAAGATTGGACTTTGATTTGAAAAGATTGATTTTGGAAAAACTTGGTTTTGGAAAGATGGAGGTTTAGGAAACCTAGACTTAGGAAAGGTAGGAGACCTAGGAAAGACTTGAGATTATGAAAGATTGGATTGGAATGTTGGACTTGGAAGATTTGGAAAGATTGGATTTTAGGAAATGTTCGAATTAGGAAAAGTCTGATTTAAGAAAGTTTCGAATTAGGAAAGTTTCATTTTTGGAAAGTTTTGAATTAGGAAAGTTTTAGGTTTAAGAAAGTTTTCAACTTTAGGAAAGCTTTGAATTAAGAAAGTTTGGAAATTAGAAAGTTTTGAATTTAGAAAGTTTTGAGATAGGGAAGTTTCAACTTAGGAAAGTTTGAATTTGGAAAGGTTTGAAAAAGAAAAGTTTTGAAATAGGAAAGTTTTGAAAATCGGAAAGTTTAGAATTTGGAAAGTTTTAGATTTAGAAAGACTTAACTTAAGAAAGTTTTGAATTTAGAAAGATTAGAATTTTAGAAAGATTTTACATTTAGAAAGTCTAAGATTTAGAAAGTTTTAGTGTTTTAGAAAATCTTGGGATTAGGAAAGGTTGAGTTCAGGAAAGATTTGAAAACTTGGATTTGGAAAGTTATGATTTGGAAAGGGGGTAGAATTAGGAAAGGGTTGAATTAGGAAAGATTTGAAAGTTGAGTTTTAAAACTTAGGAAAGATTTTTATGTTCAAGTTTTAGAAACTTAAGGTTTAGGAAAGTGAAAGTTTAGGAAGGATTTGAATTAAGAAAAAGTTAGATTAGGAAAGGATTGGATTTGGTTTCTAAAAGAAAAGATTTGATTTTGTTTCCAAAAACGGAGGATTGGATCTAGTTTCCTAAACGGGGAGATTGGATATGGTTTCCTAAAGAGAAGATTCGATTTGGCAAAGATTTGGAAAGGGAGATTCTAGGAATCCTAGTTTTGGAAGTGTGGAATTTTAACATAGAAAAGAGGTTTTGGAAATGTGTATAGTTTGGATGTGAAAACAAGAAGTTTTGGAAACCTAGGTTTGGGGCAAAGTTTGAAAATCATGTTTTTGGAAAGAAAATTAGGGTTTCCTAATTGTGGGTTCTAGGGCTTGACTTAGACTCTAAGGAAAGAGTTTTTGGAAAACGTGTTTTTGGAAACGAAGGTTTTCTAGAAGGGAATCCTAGGGAGGAATTTTTGGAAAGTGAATTTGAAGAGGGAGTTTTTGAAAAAAGATTTTAAAGAGGAGTTTTGGAAAGTGTGTTTTTGGAAACATAGATTTTAGAAGGAAAATCCTAGAGGGGAGTTTCTAGAAGGAAGATTTTTAGAAAGAGAGTTTTTTAGAAAGATTTTGGGAGAGGGTTTTTAGGTAGGTTTTTGGTTGAAGATTGTTGAAAAGAGTTTTGGAAAGATTTTTGGGGAACGTTTTTAGAAAGTAGATTTTGGGGAGAGGATTTTGGAAAGGAGTTGAAAAAGGGAATTTTGAAAAATAGATTTTGGAAGGGAGTTTTTGAAAACAATTTTGGAGAGGAGAGTTTTAGGAAAGTATGTTGAAAAAGAGATTTTTAGGAAGAGATTTTTGAAGAGTGAGTTTTTGGAAAGTATAAAAACATCTCACTTTCCTAAAGCGATTCTAACCATAAGAGGGCTAGAACCACTTTAAAAAAAGTGGTTTTGGAAAACAATAAGATTTGAAAATATAGACCAAAAAGGTCACTTTTAATGTAACACTTTCCTAAAGCAACCTTAGCCATGGAAAGGCTAGAATCACTCTAGAATTGTGGTTTTGAAAACAAGTTTTTAAAAAAGAGATTTTGATGCAATTTTGAAAACAAGTTTGAAAATGATTTTGAAAACGAATTTTTAGAAGATGCAAGATCATGATATGCACAATGCAATTTGGGGTCGTGAACATACAAGGTTAAGGCTTCACCATATAATCAAAGGGGCCAGACCCACGTGGTCTTTGGTTAGACTAGAAGAAAGCCCCCGACACGGTGACTCTCCAATAGTCCAATCCTACACATGGACCAGGAATCCCCTTGTTTCAAGCAGCAAAGAAAGGGGGAAAAGAGATGGGGGATTAAAATAGAGAAAACCCAAGTGGGTTAGGAGAGAGAAGAGAGAGGGGGGAAGTGCGGAAATTTAAATAGGGAGCCTACCTTGTATCTTGTTTATTTTGCGCGCCGTGCAGTCTTCGGTCTTCGGTCTTCGTCTTGATCTTCTTCTTCAACCTTCAAGGATTGTCTTCAAGCTTTAGATGGCAGCTCTTCAAGTCTTCAAAGAATGGTTAAAGGCTAGTGTATGAGTGTATGGAGGTGTGTATGAGTGTATAGGAGACTAGGGTTTGTGTAGGCTGGCTAGGGTTTGAAAAACCTAAGGAAACTAGGGTTTTGGAGGTGCTCAAGCTCTGTATGTCGAAATATATGATTCTTAGGTTAAGTTTGCAGACCCCCCTCACGTTGAATGAGGCTCTGTATTTATAGAAGTTGGACAAACCTGGCGCCTGTTGCAGTGGCGCCAGGGCAAAATTGCTCTTGTCGCCACTCCTGGTGGCGCTAGCCAGTTAGGAAACTTTATAAGTCGGCAAGCAACGTATCTTTGACTAGATTTGGGCACCTGTACTAGTGACTACCATGCAATCTTTAGCCTAGCTTCACTAGGAGTGACTCCGAAAAGTCCGGGAATGATTTGAAGGAGCCGGGAATGACCTAGAAGGCCGGAAAGGAGCAGGAACACTTAAAATAGTGTCCTAGAGGTATTTGATTTGAAAAGTGAGGATAAGATGTGTCGGAAAGGTTAACCGGGCCCTTAGGGGCAAAACGGTCAATCGGACCGAGAAACTACCGAGACAGACTCGGACTGTCCCGAAAGAAGACTTGGGATCTGGAAACATTATTTAGAATGTTCCCAGAGATTGCCAGTTTGATTTCCAGAGCCGGCGTGGACGGAAAAAGAGACCGGCCCACTAGGGGCAAAACGGTCATTTTGTACCGGGTTTGCCGGAACTGACTCGGAATGATCGGGAAAGGTAAAGGAAGGTTGAGAATACTATAAAAAGTATTCTCAAGACATTACCGATTTGATACCCAGAGCCGGTGTGGTCGAAGAAGGAGACCGGCCCTCTAGGGGCAAAATGGTCATTTTGTACCGGGTTGGCCGGAACTGACTCGGAATGATCCGGAAAGGTAAAGGAAGGTTGAGAATACTATAAAAATTATTCTCAGGACATTACCGGTTTGACACCCAGAGCCGGTGTGGTCGAAGAAGGAGACCGGCCCTCTAGGGGCAAAACGGTCATTTTGTACCGGGTTGGCCGGAACTGACTCGGAATGATCCAGAAAGGTAAAGAAAGGTTGAGAATACTATAAAAAGTATTCTCAGAACATTACCGGTTTGATACCCAAAGCCGGTGTGGTTCCCAGGGCATTCAGATGCCTAAGGGCAAAATGGTCATCTTGACCGAAAAGTCTCGGAAAAGTTTCAAGGGACAATTTGGTCATTTTTCACCAAAGTGGGTTAACAAACACTGGTGTTGACCTAGGTTTTGAGTGTTTCCGCCACTCTAATGGCGGTCGTCGTGACACAAGGGTTTGTTGCCAATTCCCTATATCGACCTATTTATGAGTATTTCCGCTACTCTAACGGTTTTGTGAGTATTTCTGATACTCTAACGGTTTTGTGAGTAGTTTTGCTACTCGGACCGTCTCGAGGAATAAACTGTCTCGAGAGATGGATTGGAAATGGGTCTTATCGTCTCCGAAAAGACGTGCCTGGATTGGAACCGTCTCGAGGAATAAACTGTCTCGAGAGAGGGATTGGAAAGGGGTCTTACCGTCTCCAAGGAGACGTGCCTGGATTGGACCTGTCTCGAGGAATAAACTGTCTCGAGAAAGGGATTGGAAAGGGGACTTATAGTCTCCGAAGAGACGTGTCTGGATTGGAGCCGTCTCGAGGAATAAACTGTCTCGAGAGAGGGATTGGAAAGGGGACTTATCATCTCCGAAGAGACGTGCCTGGATTGGAACCGTCTAGAGGAATAAACTATCTCGAGAGTGGGATTGGAAACGGAAAGGAAAGGACAATGGCCCTAAGGGCATTTCGGTCATTTTGCCTCTATTTGGGCCTGACAGGCCTGCAAAGCGATGGACAGACGGAATTTGGACCTAGAGGATTGGTTTCGATTGGAATATGCCCACAACGACTTGAAAACAAGTCTGGACGGAGTGTAGACTGCCGAGCGGTCAAAAATGGGGTGCTTACACCCTTTGCTCAACCCACTAGAGTCATAAGTGATTTTTATTCAGATATCCCCAAACCAAGAACCATCCCCCACACTGGGGTAAGCACAAAGTGTTTAATTTGATAGCATATGTAGGAGTTCACCGGCAGAAACACACCATCTCTAGGAATATTGTCTAAATTTTGTACAAAGGCTTTATGGACTAAGCAATTCAATTTGAAATTATAAGAGGCACTCAATTTTGCTATCATACACAAAGAAAATCCCTTTCGCAAAGCCCACTTGAGCCGATTACGTTTCTCAAGAAAACCAACCGGATAATCATCGTCTGCATTGGGTTAAGGCAAAAGTCATGAGTAGGAACTAATGAGCAATGACGAAAATGGTGATTTCCAAGAAATTATGGCATCAAAGGCATCTCTAGTAAAGAAGATATTGTATTTGCAGTGATCTTTAAAAGAAGATACTGTCATCCAAAAAATATAAATGAAAATTTTGACATCTCTAAAAGTTGACTTAGGAACAAATTTCTTGATGAGAAAAGCCTAACCAGAAGGCAGAGAATGGTCTAGAAGAACAAAAGAAGTTGGAAAGAAGGAAGAAAGTAAGGAATAGAAGTTAAATTGCCAAAGGTGATCATTGGTCTTTCAAAATCCCATGAGTGATAATGTTTTAGCCTTTAAACCCTTTCATTCATAAATCCCTCATCCTAGCCTACGTTACGGTCCAAATTAAAGTCCTTTTTTATCAAAGAAAATTGTTTAGTCCAAATAAGCCTAAACAATACCAAGACAAGTAGGATGAGAAAGGAGAACTGAAAGGAATGCGGGGGCAATCTCATACTCCAAAGTGTGCTCAGATGGTTTTGGTTTAAACAACCCACTAAAAGAAAATCTTTGAGCCTAAATATCCCTTCATTTCTTATAACCCCTAAACCCAGCCTGTATTACGGTCTTAAAAGAAGTCTTCTCAGATTAAGGGCCAAGTTGTTTATCATTCTACAAAGGGTATGCGAGTTGTCGCTCAAGCCATGGTAGCATTTTGGAAATCTAAGAGAGAAAACCAAGTGAGGTCAGAAAAACCCCAAACAGCAACCCTGTAGAAAGAAGGGATAAGATAGCAGATGGCAAACCAAAAGGTCAAGATCCCTGGAGAATGGTGCAAATGCTATCACACCCTAATGAGAATGGGACAAACTCGAATGGGGTAGAATCCTAGAAGGGAAACAGAATCCTGAAAGTATGGACCCTGGGGCAATCCTGGGACATTCTTTGTAAATAGCCTATTTACGTGTAGTACTAATGCATCCATGACATGTATAACCTGTAAATCCATTAAATTCCTATGTAGTTTGTATCTATTCATACATTCATCAAAAAAATAGGAATGCATTCAATTCTATTTTTGTATATACATTCATAAAAAAGTATGACATACATTCAATTCCATTCTCATATGTGTACTAATCGAAAAGTATAACGTACATTCACCCATTTACCCGTACATTTTTAGAATTAGCATAAGTAAACTTTTTTTGCACCAAAACTAACTCTATGTCTTTCTCTCTCTCAAATAGGAAACAAGGAACAAAGTAAAGCACAAAAGAAGCTAAAGCTACCCTGCGACCAAGTAAGGTCAGACATCCAAAGCTGATAAGAAATAGAATGGGGCAATGCCCCACCCTCGACCTCGCCAATCAACCTTAGACTTCCCTAAAGGAGCAGCGTTTCGCCAGATGGAGTGCTGGTTCAAGAAGTATCATATATCAACCTTGGACTTCCCTAGAGGAGCAGCGTTTCGCCAGACGGAGTGCCAGTTCAAGAAGTATCAGACATCAACCTTGGACTTCACTAGAGGAGCAGCGTTTCACCAGATGAAATATAGTTTCAAGGCAAAAAAAAGAGGGACAGCTATGAGCATCTTATTATTGCACGCTCAACGATCTCCAAGGCCCAGTGCCTCATACATGACATCCATCTCCTCCTCAAAAGCTAGCTTGACCGAAGGGAAGGGGTTGACTGGAGGCCTACTCCCCCCTCTTGCTCTGACTAGAGGATGCCCTATTAATTAATGTGTGAATACCCCTAGAACAATTGGAGCTGCCAATGGAATCTGTTCAGGCCCGCTTTCCAAACTAGCATCTCCTCTCGGAACTGTCATCACCTACGTCGGCCATCCTAAAAGGTAAATCAAGGTAAGAATATCAAAATATGGTATATACAGTAAAAAAAAAAAAAAAAAAAGACAAGGGGCATGAATAATAATAATAATAAATAAATAAACTCTCAAAAAGTTTCCTAACTTTTTCCTCCAAAAGTTCTTTTCCAAAATTAGTTTTCAAAAGGTTTTTAACTCTCTCTTCCAAAAGTTCATCTCTGAAATCATTTCCACAATCAAATCCTAGGGTTACTAAACATTTCCTTCCAAAATCTATTTCAAAAAAATCAAGGTCTAAAGTCTTTTTCAAAATCAAATCTCAAATATTTTAGTCAAAATCCACTTTAAAACATTTCTAAATCCTCTTCTTCAAAAGATTTCTCCTCCAATTAGATCTCAAGATTTTTTAAAACTTGTTTCAAGAATTAATCTTCAGATATTTTCAAGGTTTCAATCAAAACTCATTCTTCCAAAATTTCTATCAATTTCAAATTTTTTTGAACTCTTCCATCTAAGGTCCTTATCAATTTCGATGTTTTCTAAAATTCAAAGACTATTTTTAAAGATTTTCTAAGTTCATTCCTCCAAAGTTCTATCTAAAATTCTATTTTTAAAAATTCTCCTAAGTTTTTCTTTCAAAAAAGTTCTTAAAAGACCCTTCGAGTTTTCGAGGCCTTCTCTACCAAAAAGGCCCCTCCCTCAAAGGCTTAATATCTTTTCCCTTAAAAAAGATCTCATTTCAAAACAATTCTCTAACTCTTTCCTTAATTTAAAAAATTTCAATAGAGTTTCGTTTAAAAATGGTCCCTACAATGCCCACAACACTATAACAAAACATAAATAATGCACTTCACAATATTACAGTCACATAATACCAACACACACAAAATAGTTTGTGCACATTCCTAAGATTTTCAAATTTTCACACACTTGTTCCATTTGCTAAAATTCAAAGATTTTCAAGACTGTCGTAAAATTTTTTCAAAACCACTTCAAATGTTTTTTTAAATATGCTCACATTTTCTTATTTTTCAGCCTATTTTTTATTTTTTGAAAAATAAAAAATTTAAAAAGTTTTTAGAAAATCACGAAATTGCATACGACTGATAAACATATTTTTTTTAAGGCACATAGTATAAAAATCTAGCTAGAAAACTTAATACTCAAAGCTGTAGGAGCAAATCCCCAATTCCTGCAAAAACCTTCTTTGCATAAACATCCAAAACTACCCAAATTCAACCAAACAAGTATCAAAACACAAAAATAACTCCACCATAGTGTTCAAAACACATCAAAGCATTGATTTAGACTATTTACATGACTTAAACGGAGTTTTATATATCAAAATCAATACAAAATAAAAAACTCACCTCTTGGAGTTCTCCAGCAAAATCTTCTTTTCCGGCGACTATTCCAGTGACGGTGAACCCTTTTAGCACTTCTCCGGCGATTCCCAAAGTCACTCATTCAATGCACACGGCTCAATACTCAAAATCCCTCATAAACTCTCTCAAATCTTACATAACCCATGAAGCTTCAAATCAGAAATGTTTTTGATTTTATTCCTAGGCCTGGTGCCACTAGTAGTGGCGTCAAGGCAATTTTAAGCTTGGTGCCACAACTAGTGGTGCCTAGGTAAAATTCTGGATAGTTTTGTCCTTTTTCCCTTTAGAACTCGATTTCAAATGCCCTCTTGGGCCAAATATCCACTGTTCGAGATCCAGTCTCCAAAAATTTTCAAAGTTCGTCCATCTGATCACCTCGTGGTCAATATAGGGCTTTTACTTTATCATTTTCTACCTTTGACAAGCAAAGACAAAAAAAGAGGGGCAGCTATAAGCACCCCATTTTTGCCCATTTAAAAATCTCTCGTCCGTTCGGACTCACATTCAAACCAATACAGACACATTCAAATCAAAACCAGTCGTCCAGTCTTAAATCTAGTCAATTAATCGCTTTGCAAGACCATAAAGCCCAACAGAGGCAAAATGACAAAAATACCTTTATGACATTGCTCGGTCATATTCCAATTGGCACATCCTCCTATAGACGGTCAGTCCCCGTTTCAATCCCAAGTCCAATTTCAATCTAGAATAAATCTAGCATGCCTTTCAAGAAAGGTGATCCTCAGGCAATAAGTCCATCCAGTCTAGCACGTTTTTAAAAAAACTCTTTAGAATGGTAAATCCCTTCAAACCCGTCGATCGGGACAGAACCCAAGTCCTCGAGATGGTAGAACGGTCCACCTTTGGCGACTGCTAGCCTGTCAATGAAGAATATCCGTTATTTGGCACGTCTTTTGAAAAAGTTAATTCCTCAAACGATAAGTCCACCGAGCAGTTTTTGAGATCAAGTAGTCTCTGGAATCAACACACACTATTAGAGTGTCAGAAACACTTGCAAACATTACAATTGTCAAAGTGGAAAAAACACTCGCAAACAAGTCGACATCAGGAATTGCCCACAAAACACCCTTATGTCACGGGACCGAACTCACCTTTTGGCCGTGACACGTTTATCAAAAGACGAGATACCTTTGGAAACCAACTCGTCACAGACTGTTAGAGTGAGGAAACACTCAAAACCCAGGTCAACACCAGTGCCTGCTAGCCCACTCTAGTGAAAAATAATCAAACTGCCCCTTGGGCCTTTTCCAGTACGTTTCTCGAGAAAATATCTAAGTCCTTAGAGTAGTAAGTCCATCCTTCCAAGATCATCCCAAAGACGATCCGGCATGTTCAAATGCTTTCCAATCGATTCCGGACATGAACATTTTGCCCCTAAGCATCCGAGTGCATGTGGGAACCACTATCAAACCAGTTACATCCCAAGGATGCTTCTAATGGTATTCTCAATCTTCTAGCGCTTTTTTAGAACATTTCGAGTCCATTTTGACGAACTCAGTACAAAATGACCGTTTTGCCCCTAGTAGGCCGGTCGCCTTTTTTACCCACCCCGGCTCTGGTTATCAAACTGGCAATTCCCTAGAACACTCTAGATAGTATTTCCAACCTTAAGTCCTCTCATGAGTCATTCCAAGTCTATTCTGGTGGTTTTTCGATCTAGTTGACTGTCTTGCCTGTAAGGACTCGACCGATAACTTTGACAATCCTAACCTTGTTTTTCAAGTTCGTTACCCTCAGGACACTATTTCAAGGGTTTTTATCTATTTCCGGCCTTTCGGACTATTCTCGGCCTCCTAGAACATTTTTGGACCTTCCAGAGTCACTCCTAATGGAGCCAAGCCAAAAATTACATGGTAATCACTAATACAGGCGCCCAAATCTTTTGTCTTGGGTATCACAGGTCAAAAGATATGTTTCTTACTGTCCTTAAAACTTTTCTAAGCGGCTGGCCCCACTAGCAGTAGCGCCAAGCCAAATATTGGCCTAGCGCCACACCAAGTGGTGCCCGTAGGTATTATGCCCTAGCGCCACTACAACAAGCGCTTGGCTAGTCTTATGTCTATAAATACAGAGCCTCCTTCTGCGACAAAAAGGGTCCGCAAACTCAGTCCAAAAACTTTGCTTTTTGAATTACAGAGCTCGAAGTCTCTCCAAACCCTAGCTCTCTTTAGTTTCCTCAAACCCTAGCCTCTATACACTTAAACTCTAACATCTATACACTCATATACAAGCCTTTAAAGCCTCCATTGAAGAATCAAAGTGCTACAACTTGGAAACTGTCATGGATCAAGTAAAGCAAAGCAAATAAAGCAAGCAAAATAAGAAGAAGACAAGGTAGGCTATCTCCTTATATTTATGTACTTCCCCCCTCTCTTCTTCCTCCTAAACCACTTGGGTTTTTTGCTATTTTAATCTCATATCTTCTACCTTCCTTTCTTGCATGCTTGAAACAAGGGACTCCCCGATTCATGTGTAGGAAAAACTATTGAAAGTCACCGTGTCGGGAGCTTTTTTCTAGTTCAACCTTAGACCATATGAATTCAGTCCCCTTGATTATGTGGTAAAGCCAACCTTGTATGTTCACGACCTTACTTGCCTTATGCTTGTCATATTCATATATCCCTACAAAATTTATTTTCAAAGTGATTTTCAAAACTTGCATCAAAATCATCTTTCAAACTTGCATTCAAAATCTCTTTCTCAAAACTTGTTTTCAAAATTACAATCTTAAAGTAATTCTAGCCATTTCATGGTTAGGATTGTTTTAAAAAAGTTCTATATTCATTGTGACCTTAAGGTCCATATTTTGGGTGTAAATCCTAAATTGTTTTTCATCAAAACCACAATCTTAAGATGATTATAGCCATTCCATGGTTAGGGTTATTTTAGAAAAGTGTGATATTCAAATGGGATCATATTGGTTCATATTTCAAATCCATATTGTTTTCAAAACTATCAACTTAGAATGGTTCTAATCGCTTCATTGTTAGAATCATTTTAGGAAAGTGGGACATTCAAAGATTCCAAAAGTCCATATTCAAGTCATTCTCCAAATTACTTTTCAAACTTCCTTCCAAAAAGCTCCCTTCAAAAATCTATTTTCCAAAAACTCTTTTCAAACTCCTTTCTAAAAAACTTTCTTCAAAAATTCACTTTCTAAAAACATTCTTCAAGTTTCCTTCCTAGAAAGTTGAAATCCTTCTAAATTCAAAACTTTCCTAAAATGAAACTTTCTAAATTCAAGACTTTCCTAAAATGAAACTTGCTTAAAATGAAACTTTTCTCAAATCAACACTTTCCTAAAATAGAATTTTCCTATTTTGAAACATTCCTAATTCAAAGCTTTTCAAAGTCCAACCTTTCCTAAACCCTAACTTTTCAAATCATACCAAATCAAGTGTTTTCAAATCAAATCAAATCTCTTTTCAAATCTTCCTTAAATCTAACTTTCCTAATTCGAACCTTTTCTAAATCCAACTTTCTAAAATTAAACTTTTCAAATCTAAATCAAATCATTTCTAATTCAATTACATGTTCCAATCTTAGCTAACCTAAACCCTAAAAGGCCTAAACCCTAGTTCAAACCTAACCCTAAAGTTAGGAAGCTTCAACCCTTTTCTAAATCTTCTTTCTAAACCAAGATGGTTTTTAAACTTCAATCTAAGTCAAAATATTTTCAAAACTCAACTTAATCTTTCCAAATCAAGTCTACGTTCTTCTTCTAAGTTCAATCTTTCCAAATCAAATCAATTTCAAAATCCTCAAGTTCTATTTCAAATCCAAGTCAATTCTAAGGTCAATTGTAAATCCAAATTTTTATTTCAAATCTTCTATTTCAAGTTCAAATCAAACCCTTTTTTTCAATCAAATCAAACTTTTCAAAAACCTCCAAGTGTCTATTTTCAATCGAACTCTTGTCAGAACTACGACTTACTTAATTCCCAAAAGGGATATGTAGGCAACCCTCATGGGTGCGGTCATAACCTTTTTCAAATTTCTAATTTCACAACATTTTTCAAATCTCTAATTCCATACTTTATTTCAAGTTTCTAATTCTAAAATCTATTTTCAAACCTCCAATTCCAATTTCTAAAACCTTCTTCGAAATTAAATCTTTCTTTTCAAATCTACTTTCAAAATCAAACCTTTCTTTTCAAATTTATTTTCAAAATTAAATCTTTTCCTTGCACTTTCATGTCATGCATCATATCAAATTTTTTCCATATAGTTCTTTTCAAAAGTGGATAGTATTAGACATTTATTAACCAAAGATTCTAAATGAGTGAACCTAGGTTGAATAGACATGTAGTACTGAAAGGACGGGATAGGGTAATGGCTTAGTGTGTCTTCCCTGCACATAACCAACCAACGAACCTAGATCACTGTTTTCAAAGACCAAAATAGAGTTATTTTCAAAAAATGCTTAAAACTTTCCAAAGGTCGCCAAGCAACCTATTTTCTTAAAAACTCTCTCTTGAGGAAGTTTTCCAAAACCTTTTTAAAAACTCTAAGTTTAATCTTCGGATTGCACTTAGTTTTAGGTTACCTGACTTACCTTAATCAAGTTAGATGGCGATTCCAAATCTTTTGCAAAAGCCCTTAATCAAATCAATTTCTATGTCAAACCTAGTTGCACTCATTTTTCTAGAAAGATAAGTTTTAACGAAAGAGAACTGTGTTTTTCTCACTTGTTTTTCTCGAGTGCAAAAAATCAGGGCGCGGCACCTAGTCCATTGAACTTTAACCCTATCAAGCATTACTGTACATGATCCTAGAAGTTAGATTTCTGTTTTCTATTCCAAAGCAATGAAATTTACTTTTCTTAATCTCAGCTAATCAACAAGGCATGGTCGAAATCTCGGTAGTAAAGCTCTATGGACTAATCAATTTAATTTTAAAATGAAGAGAGGGCCTCATTTCATTTCCCGTACAGTCAAAAGTAACCCTTGTTAAGGCTTTTTAAGCCAGTTACTTTCCTTCAAATGAAGCCCCCCAAACTTGGTGATCATAGTAGGTCAAAGCAAAGCACTGAGAAAAATACATCTAAAAAAAAGGTAGTTAAGGGGTAAGCTGCCATAAAAAGAAAAAAAAATGAATGTTGGCAAAACGTAGAAGGAAGAAAAGTGCTAGTAGGCCAAAATCACCAGCAATGATCACTGGTATCATAATTAAGATAGAATGATAGGTTTAAGCATTTTCCTTTTCTTTCAAATAGAAACCCACATCACAGACCCTATAGTCCTTTCAGATCAAGATTAAATTACTTAGTCCAAATGAGCTCACCGGGATATGGTCTTGGCAACGAAAGCTGGGAGATGGCTCAAGCATTATTTAAAAGCTTCTCAACTAAAAATCAGAAACTTGGCTAAGGAAAGAGAGAGGGAGAAGAGAGATAACAAGCATATTCCCAAGGCTACGGTGAAACCCCAAAAGGATGTGGCAAGATACAAAACTGTTGACCTTGGTGAAAACCTGCAAAGGCGCCTTGGTGTAAAAGTGACAAAGCTGGGATTGGTGAAAACCCTCACGAGCACCAGTAGTAAAAATAGCAAAAAAGAAAAATGAAAAAAAAAAAGAGAAAAAGGGGGGGGGGGGGGGGTGTAAGAGATAATTCAAGGCACGAGCATTCCTAGAAATTACAAGTATGAAGCAACGATGGATGAGTCAGAAGATGTCTTAAAAAGCTTTCTCTGGATTAGCCTAGTTAAGGTTAAAGGAAGTAGAGGGTCCTCTCTTGGGACAATAAGTCAATCAAAACATCAAGTAGAAAGGAGTAATTTCCATTCAAATTTTTTTAAGCATGCTTTTTGTGCTAACTATGTAGGGAAAACATCTTAGATATGTAAAAGGCTACAAATCCATATGGCAAAAAGAAAAAATTACTAAAATAAAATATGTCTCTCTATAAATGCAGTTATCAATAAATCTAGGAACGAGGAGCGAAAATGTAACGCTTTCCATCGTCATCAGAAGAAGAGTCAACCAAGGAAGGATCAATCAGCTCACCACCCGCAAGAGGAGCACTCAAAGAAGCACTAACCGCCATTGATCTAAGCTGACCCCACTCATTGTCTGCACACCTAGCTAGAAGCATATCCCTCTCTCGAGTAAAGGACTCTATAGTCTCTTGCAAAGGCCAAATATCAACAGTATCATCCTCCGGGGGAGTAGAAATATCTAGGGCACCTTGTGACCACTTTTATCCCCATACAATACACAAGGGTAGGCTATCGTGTGTCAATCTAGCCGCTGCTAGCTGTATCTCTAGGGAAGCTACCTTAGTATCTCTTGCCCTCAACCGATCATACAACACCTATATCAGTCTTCGATTTTGCTGCCTGTGACAACGCCCCTGAACAATCACAATATTAATAAGTTTGTATATTCCACGGGGCCAAAGGAGCCTTAAAGAGTAGATCCCCAAGCTTGCTAGGCGCTAACATAAACCAATGAAGCCAATAATAGTAGTTTTCAGTCTTAAGGGGCACGTCAGAAAAAGGTCCGTCATCATCCACGCGAGGGAGCAAAGATCTCCACATCCATGGCCCTCTCTACTTGTGCTCTCGAGATCGCCGCCTCAAAGACAAGGGTAACTCTATCGCCAATACCAACTAAGGGATGTCCTCGCTCCTACCGTGTTATTGCAAAACTCGATTACCAAAGAAAGGGGCAATGCCTTGCAAACCTACTAAAGGCACGAAGGCCCTCTCGAAAGGTTGTACTCTCAAGCAATACCTACCAACCAGTCCTGTATACCACCAGACCATGTCAAATCTCCTACCCCAAAGGTAGTCAACCCATGTTGTGGCAGTCTATAGGAACCTCTTATCAACCATGATATCTCTTTGAGATCTCACCAAAAAGTGTATATGGTCAAGCTCGGGGCACCATGTATGCTGAAATAAGGGAGTAGTAAATAAGTGTCTAACCGCATAGAGCTGAAAAAGTGCAGCACATCCTCAAAAGTGAGCATCGAACCCTTGCTAGAATCTAGTAAGACTCACGAAGGTCTCCCCCACAACCATGGAAGCATATAAGTGCCCCTCATGAACCCTGGCAAGTAATGCACATAATCAATAGTTGACCAAATGATCTCCCCGTGGAAAGACCAAGATGTTCAGAAGATGAGAGCTAGAGAAACCATACCAGAAATGGACCAATCCTAAGAAGTATGCCAATCCCCCAAATGAGCTGCCATACCCATCGCAAACTCAAAGCGAGAGAATAAGAACTCCACTGGAATGCAAGGAAACTAGGGCAAGAAGGCAGAAGAAAGAACTGCATGCCGAAGTCCAAGCTAAGATGAGATAATCCTGATACAACCATCAGGGAAGATAGGTCCCACAATGTTAGCAAAATTATCTTGAAAATCGAGGAGAAACTGTACTCGTGAGGAATGGGAATAAGCTCACATTTCCCAAAACGGAAAAGAGACAAGTCAGGCTGCCAAAAAGGGGTCACTACCTCTATAAATCCTAGAATAAGCTTCATTGATAGGAGTGAAGCCACACAACCAAAGGACCGATAGAAGATGTCCTGCTCATCCGGAGGATACCTACCATGCCAAGCTCTCAATCAACTCAACATAGTGTCTGCCATCCTAAAAGTCAAATCGAGGTAAAGACGTCAAGATAAGGTAAGTGCAGTTTAAAACGATGAGAGGTATATAAAAAAATAAAAATAAAATAAAAAAGAATAAGAGAAAAGATAAAATAAAATAAAAAGAAAAATTCAAGTTTCGAGTCAAAATAAATTTTCTACACATTTTGTCTTTAAAAACTCAAGTGTCGAGTCAAAATGAATTTCCTACAATTAAAAAATTCAATTTTCGAGTCAAAATAAAATTTCTACATGTTTTGTCCACATGTCTAATCAAAATAGTTTTTAAACTTCTTCCTTCTAAAATTTTATCTCAAAATCAATTTATAGGTCTTTTGACCTTCCCTTTTCCAAATTATTCCAAAATCAAAATCCGAAGTCATTTTCAAAATCAAATCTCAAAAAATTTAAGTCAACCCCATCTCAAGCTTCTTATTCAAAAGATTTCCATTTCAATCAAGTTTAAAGGTTTTTTAAAAATTCTTCCTCCAAAAAGTCCTCTTCAAAGTCAATCCTAAAAAAATTTCAAGTTTTCAATCCTCAAAAACTCTTCCTTCCAAAATTCCTATCGATTTCAAAGTTTTCTAAGTTTAAAATTCATTCTCAAAAATTTCCTAAGTGTTTCCCTTAAAATTTTTATCCAAAATTCTATTTTCACAAATTTTTCCTCAATATTTCTTTCAATAGTTCTAGGTCCCTCGGGTTTTTTGGGGCATTCTCTACCAAAAAGGCATAACATTTGAGGTTTTATCTCTTTTTCTATAAAAAAAAAGATTTCATTTCAAAATTTTCAACTCTTTTCTCATTTCAAAAAGCTCCTCTCGAGTTTCTCAAGTCCTTCTCTACCAAATAGGCCCCGTCCTCAAAAGTTTTATATCTTTTTCCTTCAAAAATATTTGATTTTAAAAATTCTATAACTCTTTTCTTAATTTTGAAAAATATTTTGGTAGAGTTTCGTTTATAAATGGTCCCTACAACGCCTAAAACATTGCAACAACAAAAAAGCCGTGCACCCCACAACATCCCAATTACATAGCACCAACAAACATAAAACAATCCCCTACAGATTCTTAAGATTTTCAAACACCTATTCAATTTTTAAAAATTTCAAGGGTTTTCAAAATTGTTGCAAAAATCTTTCAAAGTTACTCCAAATGTTTTCTAAAATATTTTCATATTTTCTAAATGTCAAATTTAAATATTTCTAGTAATTTTTTAATTTTTCTTATTTTTCAATTATTTTTTCTATTTCTTGAAAAATCAAAAATTCAAAAAGGTTTTCAGAAAATCATAAAATTTCATACGGTTACTCAACACATTTTTCTAAGGCATATGATGTAAAAATCTAGCCTAAAAATGCTACACCCATAGTTGTAGAAGTAAATTTTGAATTCTTGCGGAAATCCCCTTTGCACAAACATGCCAAAACTCCTCAAACTCGATCAAAAGTGCATTAAAACACAAAAACAATGTCACCAAAATGTTCAAAACACATCAAAACATTAATTTCGACTATTTGCACAACTCAAACGGAGTTCTACACATCAAAATCAACACCAAACGAAAAACTCACCTATTGGAGTTCTCCAGCGACTATTCTGGCGATATTGACAACTTCCGGCATAGTGTCCCTGAGGTCACCCCTTCAATGCTCAAGATTTCCTTCTTGTAAAACACTCGAAATCTCTCACACAGTCCCAAAAATTCTCGCAAAAGCGTAGACTTCGAATCATAACTTTGTTGGTTTTAACTTCAAACTTAGCGCCACTAGTAGTGGCGCCATGGCAATTTCAAGGGAGGCACCACAGTCAAATTCTGGCCAATTCGGCTCTTTTTCCCACTAAACTCCGATTTCAAACGCCCCCTTGGACCAAATTGCCATTTTTAAGCTCTAGTCTTCAAAGATTTTCAAACTACATCCCTCCGATTAACTTGCGGTCAATATAGGACTCTTACTTTATTATTTTTTACCTTCGACAAGCAAAGATAGAAAAAGAGAGGCAGCTGTAAGCACCCTATTTTTGCCCGCTCGGTAATCTCCGGTCCGTCCAGACTTATATTCAAATCAACATAGACACATTCAAGTTCAAACCAATTTTCCAGACTCAATCCAATCAATCAATCGCTTCACGAGCCCACTGGGCCTAATAGAGGTAAAATGACCAAAATGCCCTTGGGGTACTACTTGGTCCAATTCCAGTTGGTACGTCTTCCTAAATATGGTAAGTCCTTATTTCAAATTCAATTCCAGTCCAGATCAATCAAACTTAAACAAGCACGTCCTTCATGAAAGCTGATCCCTCAAATGGTAAGTCCATCCAGCCTAGGACGTTTACCAAGAAAACTCCTCAGAATGGTAAGTCCCTTCAAACTTATCGACTGGGTTGAAACCCAAGTCACCGAGATGGTAGAATAGTTCACTTCTAGCACCTACTAGCCCACCAATGTAGAATGTCCATTATTCAACAATTCTTTAGAGAAAGTTGATTCCTCAGACGATAAATCCATCAATAGCTTCCCGAGATCAGGCAGCCTCTGGAATGAATGCACCCCGTTAGAGTGGTGGAAACACTCGCAAACATCACAACGGTCAGAGTGGCGGAAACACTCGCAAACAGTTCAACATTGGAAATTGCTAACAAATCTCCCATGTCACAGGACCGAACTCGCCACTTAGCCGTGAACACGTTTAAGAAAGAACGGGATACCTTTGGAAAGCAACTCGTCACACGCCGTCAAAGTGGCAGAAACACTCAAAACCCAGGTCAACAGCAGTGCCTGCTTGCCTACTTTAGTAAAAATGACCAAACTGCCCCTTAGGCCTATCCGGTATGCTTCTCGAGAAAGTATTTAAGTCCTCAGAGTGCTAAGTCCACCTTTCTAAGATAGTCCCAAAGACAATCTGGCATGTTCAAGTGTCTTCCAGTCGGTTCTGGATCAATTTTGAGATAATTTGGTTAAAATGACCACTTTACTCCTAGGCATCTAATTACCCCCAGGAACCACACCGGCTCTAGGTATGAAACCGGTAACTTTCCAAGGATGCTTCTGATAGTATTATCAACCTTCCAACACCTTTTCAGATCATTCTGAGTCCATTATGGAAAAATTGGTGGTAAGTGGTCAGGCAGACAAGAATTAATGATGCAACGTGCAATGACATGTCCTTAGGTAGAAATGGGTAATTTGTTCTTCATAAGTAAGCATCAAGCAATTAACTAAAGATGTTTGATAAAAAAACTCTATCAAACCATTTTGTGTGTGAGTATATGCAATAGGATGTTTAACATCAATCACAATAGACGTGCAATAATCATTAAAAACTTGGGAAGTAAACTCACTAGCATTGTCTAGTCAAATGATTTGTGCAAGAAGTCTAACAAATGCTACATTACGAGTAAAAAGTAAACAAACATGTGACCGCCATGTGGATGCATCTATCAATACCATAAAGTAAAAAAATGGTCCGAATGAAGGTTGAATTGGTTCACATATCCTCGTGAATCCATTGTAAAGATTCAACAATAACTTTTGAAGATAATGGTTTAACCACTAATTTATCTTGGAAACAGGCAGTATAAGAATAATCACTTGATAAAATAATCTTCTGATTCTTTAACGCATATCAATTTGAGTTCTTAATAATTTAATGCATTATTGTTGATCTTGAATGACCAAGAAGATCATGCCAATGTATAACAATATTTGGATCACAGCACTTCTGGTTCATCACAACAGGTGATTCTGCAACACGTATAATCGTATAATATAACCCATAAGAGAAAGTAGAAAGTTTGTCTAATATAAGCTTATGGCCTGAAATAATACAAGAAATGTAGAAATATTCTCTATTATATTCATTTGTAGTATCCAGATGATATCCATTTCAGCGGAGATCCTTGAAGCTGGGTAAATTTCTTTTTGATTTGGTAAAATACAAGGCATCATCAATATAAAGTTTAGTTCCTTCTAATAACATAATGTGAGCTCTTCCAGAGCATTCAATCAATTTTGAAGTGACTGATATTGTATTGACATTAGATTCAGCTAATGTTAAAAATAAGAAATATTTGTTACAACATAAAATTGTGTATTGTTGCACTGTCTACTAGACATATGTCATTACTATTCATCTTGGATCTAGTAAAAGTACTTGTACCATCCATGCCTCACTATATGAAAAATATTAAATTTTGTTTATGATACAAGAAAACAAAAGAGTACTTTTTATTCATAATAAACCAAAAGAGAACTTCAAACATAACAGAAATGCTCAGAAACTAAGAAAACAAGAAAATAAGATTAATTGGTATAGACATTACCATCACTAATTAAATGATTAATTTTTTCATTAGGTTTTGCGAAGAAGTTAGAAACGTCATGATGAGTAATGTCCATGGAATCATCAAAATCTGTAAAATTCATTTCCATATTTTTTTTCTTTTTTCTTTTATTAAAGCTTGGTAAAGATCCACTAATGTTTAGGCATACGACAGGTACATGATCAATACCCTTTCATGCCACACCGGTAACAAGCATCTTCATAATTCTTGGAATATTTATTCGATAAACCTTTTCTTTTTTCTTGTTTTAGCTCAGTATTGTTTCACTTCTGATGGTACATTCAAGTATTTTTTTTTTGTAAATAAGAATAATTTTGAGTAGAAATTTCACGATAACCACCACAACACCAGTAAAATCTAAAGTGGCCATGTCTACAATTATATCCACATTCCCGACCATGAAATGATGTTACATTCGCTTCAGGGAAGAATGTAGAACCAGTTGGACGAGATTGGTGATTTTCATAAGTAACTAATTATTTTGTTTAAGCACAAGAAGACATGAGATCAATTCAGAATATTTTTTGAATCCACGCTCTCGATATTGCTACTGCACGAGCACATTCAAGGCATAGAATGTAGAGAATGTTTGCTCTAACATGTCTTTGTCAGTAATTTTCTCACTACATAATTTCAATTGAGAGCTTATTTAAAATAATGCAGAATTATAATCACTAACAATCATAAAATCTTGCAAGTGTATCCAATTATAGCGAGCTTTTAGGAGGATTATGGTCATCTAGTACTCGTATCTCTCCTGTAAATTATTCCATAAAACAAGTTAATATTTTATCGTGAGATACTCAGATTTTAATTCTTCTTAAAGATGATGGTAAATGAAAATTATTGCTTTTGCCCGATCTTGCAAGGATTCTTGATTTTCTTTCGCAATCACTTCGTCAAGTTTCATAGCTTGAAAGTGAATGCTGACATCAATGATTCAAGATAAGTAGTTCTTGTCTAAAGTATCAAGGGTAGCAAATTCCAATTCTGTAAAGTTCGACATGGTCTAAATACTATAAGTGACAAAATAACACTTTTAGAATCAGATAAAGAAAATAAACAAACACATAAATAAAGTGACAAAAAAATTTCACAAGCTTCAGGATCATTGTCCATTAGATAGAGTATGATCTTTCAGGATCACCATCCATACAAGATATTATATTGAATAAAGAAAACAAATATATATATCATGAGAGTAAAAATGCATTGTATGTTTTTTTTTCCTTTCCAAAGAACAATTAGTTGGAATCTTGTGATAATACACCAGAGCCTTCGTGCTAATAACGTGTCATATAATCAATGAAATGTAAATCATAATATTTTAGAGATAGAGAAATTGATCACTCAAACCATCATATTATTCATCTTCTTCCGCTTACAATTTGTATCTCTCAAAAGTTCTTTTATAGACATATTTTGAGTAGTAAACCAATAGTTGTAAATCAGAAGTAAATGATGAAATATATTGGACATTATGATGCTCATTTACTAATACACCATTATGGTGCTAAATGCAACATTATGGTTATCCACCAATGCATGAGTTTATAACACTAATGGGCTTTTTAATCTTGTGATTTTATCATACTAATTTTTTTTAAACGAGTGTAAATGCAACTAATAATGAGAACATATATATGATATTTGTTAAAATATGTTCAATTGTATAACACATTAAATACTTGTTTTGTCAAGAAAAAAAAAAAAGGATGGAGTAGGTATATGGTACTTATATTTATACCAAAATTTTGACAAGTTGATAAGCCTCTAAATATTGCACCTGAATTTATTTATTTATTTTTCTCTTGTGGTTTGGTAGTAAATATTTGCATACTTCGATTTTTTTTTAAAATTTAAATTACTGTCATGTAACAATATAGAAGTGCTAACCGGTTTGGTTGTGGTCTCAGTTTCGATTTTCTAAAATTCATCGAGATCGTGTTTGGTAAACTAGTTCCAAAAATTATTTCATCTGAGACTGCATTTGACAAGAAAAATCATTTTTTGGAAACTTATAACTTTAGGAACCCAAACGAAAAGTTATTTTCAGAGTTTCTCAAACTGTTTTTATCATGATAATGAAAACATTGGTGTTTTTTATGTTCTTATTTTTTTCGTCTTTGAAAACAGTAAAAATGAAAAGTTGCTATTTTTTATTTCTAAAAAACATAAAAAAGAAAAATAGAAATTGGGGTTTCCAACTGCATTACCTCTTTGAGGTGTGCTATTTTCTACATCTCTGCCCGGTATTTGTGTGGGTCTACTGTTGCTGATTCTGCCGATCCATGGAGGACATTGATTACCTGGGTTAGTTCTGTTCTAACTTCCATTTATGGAATGGCTTCCTGTTTTGTTTGCTCTGCCTCCCACTTCATCTTATCCCGGTCATGTATTGGTTAAGATGTCCTACCTTTGTCAATTCATCCAAGTGATTCTTAAGATTTTTGCAATTCTCCATCTGATGCCCCTTTTCTCTGTGGTAAGAACAGAACTTCCTCTGGTCTTGGGCGGTGGGGTCTCCTCCCAACTTTGGGGGCCACTTAAAGAATGGCTTATCTTGTATTTGGGGTAAAATCTTGTAAATTAGGTCCTTGAAGACTGTGTTAACCCCTTCTGTTACCTTTTTGCCCCGATTGTTGTTGTTCTCCTCATGTTTGGGCTTCTTGCTTTCACGCCCATCTTTCTTCTTAGTTTTCTCGCCGATCTTCTCCTGTATCGGTTGTGCTACATCTTCTTCCATCCGTGCATACTATTCAATCCTAACTATCAGGTCCTGTATCTGGGTGACTAGTTTCTTCATGAGGGATTGCCTTAACCGGTGTTCTCTGGGAAAGCCGATCTTGAACTGTGCAATAGCCAGCTCCTTGTTGTAGTCTTCTATTTCATTATAAGCCTTCTAGTATCTCCTTGCATATAACCATAACCCTTCGTTATCTTTCTTCTGTAAAGTCAGCAAGTAGTCCACCTCCTTGGCTGCAAAAGTAAATAGCTCGGCAAGTCATCTCCAGCTTGATACTGATCTAGATTGCATCTTGTCGAACCATCATAAGGCCACCTCTCCCAGGCTTGAAGGGAAAACTCAGCACATAAGTGAATCGTCATAGCTCCATAGTGCTATCATCTTTTTGTAATGCCGAATGTGGGTAATAGGATCCGACTTCCCATCATAAGGAGTAAACTTTGGTGGGACGAATTTCTTGGGAGGTTAGTAGGTCTACAATCCATTAAGTAATGCATGAAAATGGAAGAAACATGCATTGAAATGTAAATTTGAAGATTAGATTACAAGAAAAGCAAAGAAAATATAGTAAATCTCCTCTCTAGTCCTATACAAAGCCATCGAAACCCTAAAAATGAGCTACCTAAATCCTGGAAAATGTTGGAACGCTTTACAATTTGCCAAAAGTACCTTATATAGCTGTGTAAAAAATAGGAGCGCCGTCAAGCCTTCAAATGCCCAATGGGCCGTTTAAACACCATCGAACGACTATCAAACAAGTTTTTGACCTCTCTGAATCTCCCCTTTTCTATCGAACTTGATTTGAATGGTGATTTGAGCTCTTTGAATCTCCAACGTGGGTTTGAACGGCCATTCAAACTCTGGGACATTTTGAACTACTAAGCTAGGCGTGTGAATGCCCGTTCACACAATGGACTCCTCCGTCTGAACGCTCTTCATGAACTTTGCTCATTTTTAGCCTTTTAGCTCCATTTCCTACACAAGGTTCAATAAGGCAATTTATGGACATATTATAACTATCAAAGCACAATAACTCCTATCTATAGCTAACAATTCACTAATTAGAGGATTGAGATTACACTTTAGGAGTGTAATCACACCCCCCAATTTGGCTTTTTGCTAGTTCCTAGCAAAATCTATAAACTAAAAACAAACTATATACAAAAAATACTCTCCACTTTCGTAGAAGTCATGGATGCATTTAGTCTATGCATTAAGCTTTTAAACTCCTAGGTTACCCCTAGTAGACAAGTGATCTCTCGTGAGGGTTTTCGATGATGATACCCACAAACATTCCTTTGTGAATTGCAATTAGAGATAAAAATACGAACAACATACATAATCCAACTCAAGCTAACATTAGATATCACTCCCTACTTTTAATACATGCAAGACTATGCAAAATTTATACCAAAAAGAGGTTTAACTATGTGGGTGAAGAACCATGGTATATGAGTGACTCAAATGAAATACACTCATGCAAATTTAAACCTTTAAGTCTTGATTCAATGCCTCACCAATCATACACTCTCAAAGAAACACCCACATGACTCTCACAATAGCATGCTCAAAATAAGAGTAAATGTAAAGGAAAGCAAAGGAGCATGCTAATTAGAAAAACTGTAAAAATATAAGTATATCAACCTAACATAGCTTCATGAAGAATGTGTCATAGTTGAGCATTGATTCTAAATAGTTGACAAGTGATGACTTATACCCTAGTAAAATCTCAAATCAAGCACAAGTTGGATCAACTAGGACTTTTTAGTGTGAGAATAGTGGTTCAGAAGGTGCAAAAGGTAAGGAAAAGGAGGATAGAAATGGGTCAAATCACGTGTCATCAAGGTATGAAATGATGATTAACTAAGCAACTCCAACTCTTCCCTTTTTGATTTCATAGAACACTTCTCAACCTATTACTTTTTTTCACTCTTTTCAACTCTGAAATACCTCTTTCTTTCTTTCTTTTTTACTCTGTTTCTTTCTCCTCTTCTTCTTTCTTGCTTTCAACTGTTGATTACCTCTTTACATTCAACATTTTCATATTTTCTTAATTTGCTCCTTTTCTTTTGAACTTCCTGCATTAATTTCTTTCTTTGTTTTTCTTTCTTTTCTCATTGCTTTCGAGTGGAGAACAATATCTCATCTCATCAATTAAGACTTTTTAACACATTCGAAGTTGTATAAAGATAAAAGACAAGAGATGATATCAAGGGGTATCAAGAGAAACAATAACTTTCCATGGAGAACCATGGCTTGCAAGAAGAAGGGTACACTAGAATCATGTCCAAAATTCCTAATTATAGAATTCAAAAAAGTGTAAGTGTCAACCTTCTCAATCCATACTCAACTCATGAACCCAATGCAAACATAATAAAGCTATTAAAGAATATGAGGGTGACGAATTAGTCTTTAAGTAAATGTAATCGCTTCAAAATATGATAAATGCTCTAAAGCTCATGAGGTAAAAATCTCCCCTAATGTAAAGATGAAAATCCAAAAGATAGTAACAAATGATGTCATTTGACATGATTGTGCACAAAGAAGTAATTCCCTCTCCTTTAGTATGAATGGTGCAACCCCACAACATGTTAGGTATAAAGAGTGAATCAATATTAACTTGAGTCAAGATATATACAAAAACTCATATCTTCTAATCTCAAGTTGCACTTTCAAAAATGTTGCTATGGTACCTCAAAAATAGAAAATCAACACATCCATCATGAATAAGTAGGAATCAACATGAAAGATATATGAAAAGTGTGCTAAAACAATAAAATGAACAATACCAAGACCATACAATACTTAAATCTCTACCAAATGGTATAAGTGATCAAACGATATCCGTGTCATATCACACCTGTGACTACGCAAACCATACATAAGCGATAAGAGTAATACAATGAAAGATATAAAATAAAGCTCAAAATAAACATCCATTATATTAAAATCAGAGTTTTAGATACAACATATGATGAAATGAAATGAAATGCATGTACAACAGGTATCAAAACTCTAAGCCCTAATAGTCATCATCATCATCTAGAGGCGGGGGCTGATGAGTGAGATGTCTAACAATCTCTTAGAGGAACCTAGAGTGCTCCTGTTAAGTCTGTTGAATCTTGATCTACTGAATTGCAAGGGTAGCAATAGTAGTATCCTAAGTAGTCAACCTAGTTGTGATGGCGGTCTGCAACTTTGTATAGGCAGTCTGCTGAGCTACTAATGATTGCTACATAGCAACACTCTGCTCCTATAGAGAGGGAAAAGCCTGAGAATGCAACAACATCAACTGACTCTATTGCTAAAGAAGCTCTAAAATAGTAGGCCCCCTTGAACCTGCTGCTCTTGTGATGGCTGCTGATCAGTCTGATGTTGGCCCTAAGCTGGTTGTGGAGGTGGAACTTGAGATGGTAGGGATGGTTGTGCCCTCTAAACTCTCCTCTAAATGCCCTTGAGCTGCCACTCTTCTCTATGTTTGGATGATAAGTCAATGGACCTCTTGGGAGATGTAGTAATCACATCTCCCTAGGGGCCAACTCCAAATAACCGAATGATGGAAGTGGCGAAACATCCAAATAAAATGCTAGCTTGTACTGTAACAAGGGAAGTAGCAACAAACAAAGATGAAAACATCAATCGGGGTAGGTAAATCGACCTCCCTATCCCTATGGCCCATAGAAGTTGAGCCCGATGCTAACTACAATCAGAGACTCAACTGATTGGAAAAAAGAAACAACACGAGAATAAAAACAAAGACCTATAGCAAACAGCAAGTGCTTTCTTAAACACTTGCGACGTCTCCCATCTCTTGCCCTCAACACATACCTCCGGCACAAGAGACTCGTGATCAAGAGCCCTCTATCCTCGATAATGAAACTGGGGCTTCTCAACCCACGATAACTCAAAGAATATAGCACATGTGGCTGCGGTAATCACTACCTCATGGCCCCTAACTCATGATCGGATAGTTTGTACCCTAGAGTGTCCGATGAGTAAGAAATGTTGGCCATGAATTCAGCGACCAGTGTGAAGCCACACTAACCTTTGAATCTAGCCAACCCCAACCACTGTCTATAGGGGAACATCTAACCACCTATAGGGATCGTCTTTATACTACGAGAGAGCCTCTTGAGCACAACCTCCATCTAACTCCATAACTCCTCAAAAGCGGTCTGGGCTCGTGCCTAATGAACCACGTCTCATCATAAGGCAAGGGCTGAGGCTAGCCCCAACCCTTTCCTCTACCAGCCTAACCTCTAGTTGGCACAATGGCCCCTCTACCCACCATAAAACAATGCTCGAAAAAGAACTTGTCCCGACCCACTTTATTCTCTCCAGGTCGGGACAAAGGGAATTATAGTTATCAATGTTTCATAAACATAGATATTATCACAATCCAAAAGGTTATGTTATTATTAAATCATGAAAGAAAACTAGTGAAACTTCTACATTTAAGTCTCATTGCAGTTATAGCCAAAAAAAAAAAAACTAATTAACTCATATGCTCCAAAGAGACAGGATAGCAGTAGGACTCGTTTCTATATTCATGTCCTTAAAAATCCAATTGATGCCTCAACTCCTAAAAAATTTCCTATAAAATAAGAGTGAGTTGTGATGCCCAGTAGGAATTCTATGATTTCTATAAGGCACAGGTTTAAATGTAGTGCAATAAAAGAATGGTATGACATGCATGTCCCTTATATATTTTTTTATATCAGTACTAAGATCCTGCAGGTATGTCCTGCCAGAGCCAAGTCAATCCAATGGGTTCACCCATGATACTCTTCCTTCATCAAGACACATCCATGATCATTTAGTCTGTATTAAGCCAATGAATGCTGACTCGTGGCAGCCCAGCTTACCAACTGGTCAGGTTCACCCATGACATAAACCCAGGGTCTCTTAACATTTCGATTATTCCTCCCTTATTCCTCCCCAGTGATGCAAGCAATCTTGTAATGCAACTTTGAAATCATTATAACAAGGAATATAATCAATAAAGCAATTAACAGAAGATTTAATAGAATGGAAATGAGCATATATCTTAGAGAATGTATAATTTCCTACTCTTATGATATATCTGGATCAAAGTTGTCCCTATAGCAAGGAATATAATCAATAAAACAATTAACAGAACATTTAATAGAACAAAAATGAGCATATATCTTAGAGAATGCATAGTTTTCTACTCTGATGATATGTCTGGATCAAAGTTTTCCCTAGTTCACGTATTTTTTGTGAAAGAAGAGAATATTTAGATTGCTTGTCATTAATATCCACAAATTCCCAATTTATTTCCTAAATTGGTGTTTATTATTTGAAATTCCAAATAATGAGAATAATAACAAAATCAGAGTTGTTTAGTGAAAGTAAACTTGGTGAAGTTAGTCCTTAAAACTCTTCCCATCTTCCGTCAGGAACAACATTGCTCGATGTTGAAACCCAAGAGAATTATCTAAAATTATACCAGGAGGTTCAGTGACCCCTCCCATAATATTAGGGATTTTCTGGTAAAATTTTGGATTATTTCGATTAATAGTTCATTTTCTATGTTAAACCACAGCTTTTAATACACAAAAAATCATAGGAATATCAAAAGAAATCCAAAAAATTAGGGGAAGGTTTATTTGGATGCCAAGAAGACACCATAAAAGTTTCAAGGCAAGGGCTACTTCGACGCATCTAGACGCGTGGGTAAGGAAGGCTGAGCCTTCATCTTCTTTCTCATGAGGCTGAGAGCTCTTTCAATGATTTTCTACCGATCCATGGTCCTCCTAACCATCCATGTGCATCCCAAAAATAGGTAAGGACCTAGGCTACACAATCATGAGCTCAACCAATGGTGGCTGTTTTTCAGCCTGAAACACCATTACACGTTAGAACCCTAGGGTCCCAGACCTACAACTGGGCTTTTGACCCACTTCCTGTAGTTTCTTGGAGAAACTTCCTCCATGGATTTTGTTCCTGGCGTCGAGATGAAGAAGGCCTGGTAGACCATGTCGACAATGGTTGCTGGCGGCCAAAGTTTGCTATTTCTTTGTTTTTTTGGCAAAATTGGTCTTCTAGAGCCATTTCAACACATGCACAGAGATATAAGGCCTCTCTAGGACTCTTTGGAGGTCCAGGAGGAGCCTCACATCCCTATAATATGCCTTTGGCTCTGGTTCAATTGGCTACCCAACATTGCCGGTGCAATGTCTCTCTTTCTCTCTTTGGTTTTCTCTAGCACCACAACTGGTTTGAGATTGTGATTCCAGTGGGTTCGGGAAGGGTAAGGGATGAGGAAGAAGTACCTTACCTACTTCGACTGATCTCCCTTTCTCTCTCTCTCCCTATCTTCCTCTTCCCCAATTTCTCTCTTTCTCTATTTCCAAGCTTCTGTGAACAACACCCCTGGGGAGGAGTTTCAAACCATATGTATATATATAGTGGGGTGGGTGCATCGTGGTGGTTTGGTCGGTGCTTGGGGAGCATCTCTTCCCTGATTTTTCTCTCTCTATATCTCTCTATATATATCTCTCTCTCGTAGGTCAGCCACCAAGTGGCTTGCATGGGCATTTCATGCCTAGCATGTGGGACGCACAATGGCTTTGTGCTTGGTCGGTTCATGGGGTGGCTCTCTCTCTCCCACAGGTTCTCTATCTCTTTCTATAACTCTATATATATAACCAGCCATTAGTTGGCTAGCATGGGCTATAATATGTTTAGCAAATGGGATGCAAAAAGGTGTTATAATAGAGCGAGTGTGTGTGTTATTTATCTATGTATTATCCTTACACAAAGGTCACTAATCAAGAGCACTAACAATATATATATATATTAAGAGCACTTACCAATAATTTAAGGTTAAGAACTTGGCCATGCATGTAGCCAAGTGATGCTCCATAATATGTATATATATACATTATATCGCAAGGCATATACCTAGTTGTTAAAACCAAATGGTGTTCTTAAAAAAAATAAATGTGACTTAGAGTAACGGCTTAGAAAAATAAAGTTTTGCATGTGATGTTCAATTTGTTTAAATGTACAATATCCGTGGCATGCACTACGTAATCTTAAATTGGTGTTGAAAGAGTTAGCTTACGGCCTTGATGCTCCATGCGCACTACCATGTGCGAGTAAGGTGTCATAACGGGGTTTTCACTATTTAACTATGTGTTAAAAAAAATTTTCTAGCCTAATTTCCAAGTGACAAGACACTCTAGTCCTATTAGGGATGTAATGCAGTTAATTAGAAAATCACAGGTATTATAGTCTTACCTCCTTTAGAAAATTTCATCCCTGAAATTAGTCTCAAATAGGTAAGGGTACCTTGTTCTCATATCCATTTCTGCTTACCATGTAGCTTCTTCTTCTCCATGGTGTTGCCATATTACCTTGACTAGGAAAATCTCTTTGTTTCTCAATACTCTTACTTGGCAGTCCACTATCTTACTTGGCCCCTTATCGTAGGAATGATCAGGTTCTACCGCAATAATTTTCCATTGAATTATATGAGTAAGGTTAGAGTGGTATTGTCTCAACATGGATACATGGAACACGTTGTGTATCCGATCGAATTCTGAAGGTAATTGTAGTCAATATTCCACTTGCCCAATTCTTTCTAAAATACAGAAAGGTCCAATAAATCGAGGTTCAAGCTTTCCTTTCTTGCCAAACGTATCACACTTTTATGGGCATTACTTTTAAAAACACTTGGTTGCCTACCTGGAATTTCAAGGGTCGTCTATGCTGATCTGCACAACTCTTTTGTCATCTTTGGGCAGTCCTAAGCCATTCTTGTATGAGCCTTACTTTCTCTATGGTTTCTTGAATGATCTCTGGTCCATATAAGAATCTGTCACTAGGTTTTAACCAACAATTAGGTGCTCAGCAAGGTCGCCCATACAATGCTTCATAAGGGCTATTTCTATACTCATTTAGTAACTGTTATTATAGGCAAACTTAGCCAATGGTATATGATCACTCCAAGTTTCTTGAAAATCCAACACATATGCGCAAAGCATATCCTCTAAGATTTGGATAACTCTTTTGGATTGACCATCAATCTACGGGTGATAAGATATACTCATGCGTACCTGGGTTGCTAAGGTTTTTTGTAAACTTTGCTAGGATTGCGAAGCAAACCTTGGGTCGCGATCTGATGCAATGGTTCTAGGCACTCCATGCAATTGTAGTACCTCTTTTAGATATAATCTACTTAGAGTACGAAGGCCGTCAGTAGACTTAATAGGTAAGAAATGTGCAGTTTTTGTCAATCGATCTACAATTACCCAAATCGTATCACATCCTTGATGGGTCCTGGGTAGTCCGATGATAAAGTCCATGGTGATATATTCCCACTTCCATTTCGCTATTGGCAAGAGTTGTAATAATCCACCTGCTTGTTAATGTTCTGCTTTTACTTGTTGGTAGGTGAGGCAATGTGCCACAAACTTTATGACGTCCTTCTTCATTCCCTTCCAACAATATTGTCGCTTAAGATCCTAGTACATCCTGGTGTTTCCTGGATGAATCGTAAACTTAGAAAGGTGTGCTTTAAATAGGATTTTTCATTTTAACTCATCCTCACTTGCTATAAAATACCTATCTTTGTATCAGAGTTCACCTTTAGCATCTCTGGCCCATCCTGGTTCAATCGTCCCATTTTCCATTCTTTCCCTTATCTTTTGTACTTCTGGATTCCCTTGTTGGGCCTATCTGACTTCTTCTAATGTTTGGGATTATATTTGGATGCTAAATAATACTCCTATTCTATCTTCTAACCATTCATAGGATTCTAGTAACTGAACAGTCTTTCATTTGTTTAACACAATGCTACTCATGTGCTCTTGATTTTTCCTACTTAAAGCATCTGCCACAACATTTACCTTGCACAGGTGACACTGTAAGGTGAAGTCGTAGTCCTCCACGTATTCTACCCACCTTCTTTGCCTTAAGTTCAAGTCTTTCTGAGTGGTGATGTATTTAAGACTCTTGTGGTCTGTATATAATTCAAACTTTTCTCCATACAAATAGCATCTCCAGATATTATGGGCAAAGATTACTGCGGCCATTTCCAAGTCATGAGTAGGATAATTTTATTTATACTTTTTAAGCTGTCTCAATTCATAAGCTACAACTTTTCCTTCTTGCATTAAAACACATCACAACCCTCTATGAAAGGCATCGGTGTAAACTACGTAAGGCTTTCCACTTACTAGAAAAGTGAGAATGGGTGTGGTAGTTAGTTTTTCCTTCAGTAGTTGGAATGCTTCCTCACACTTGTCTCTCCAAACATACTTTACTCCTTTCCTAGTTAGCTGAGTAAGGGGCTCTACTATTTTAGAGAATCCTTCCAAAAACCTTCGGTAATATCCCGCTAATCCTAGGTCGAGACAGCCGTCAAACTCTGGCAAGGCTTCGTTGTCTCCTGGACGCTCTCTTCCTCATAAAAATCTCTTTTTTTAAGCGTTCAAACATTTCAAATGAGAGTTCAAACACCCTTATATGGAGACTAGATAAGCTTTCGAACTCTCACTAAACCCATTTGAACGCCCCTCGCGAGCATTAGCAAGCTTGTAGTCTGTTCGAACAGCCATTCAAACGAGACAACTGTCCAATGTGAACGCTGCGCAAGCCTTTGAACCCTCGACAATAAATGACCTTGAGAGCTCAATCATTGTTGACGTGGCCGTTCGAACGACCGTTCGCACGCTATAAGTTACCCTGCAAATGGATGGTTACCCCGTTCAAACGGTGATGCTATTTTTCAAAAAAATTTGGGTTTTTTCTACACTATCCTACCAAACTAAGGAAAACCAGCAAAAACTAAGGAACTAGACTAAAAGAACCCATGCTAGATGGTATCCCCCCCCCCCTCCAACTTAAATAATGCAAGGTCCCTATTGCATGCAAATCACAATGAAAAGATAGCGAAAAGCAAGGCAAAGAAAAAGAAACAAGCGCAAGACTCCCCCCAACTTAGCATAGACAACCCCTCAACAAAAAACAAGGAAACAAAGTAACCAACCTACTCCTAAGCTAGAAGGAATTACCTAGCTCAATCAATCAAGGATTGGTGGATCAATGAGATCCACACAATCGATGTCATCTCGGAAGGCCTCAAAATATGGTTTCAACTATTGGTCATTCACTTTAAAGGAGCTCCCATTCGTGAGGTTTTGAACCTCCACCACCCCATGTGGAAACAACTCTTTCACAAAATAAGGCCCCAACCATTTGCTCTTAAGTTTGCCTAGAAAGAGATGCAAATGTGAATCATAGATCAAAACTTTTTGGCCAACCTTAAAGGATTTTCGGAGGATGTGTTGGTCATGGAAGGTCTTCATTTGAGCTTTGGAGAGCTTGGCATTCTCATAGGCATCATTCCTAAGCTCCATAAGCTCATTGAGTTGAAGCTTTCTATGGGTTCCAACCTCATCAATGTTAAAGTTATATTGGCGAATCGCCCAATAGGCTTTGTGCTCTATTTTCACCAAGAACTGTCTTGTACGTTGTCCGGTAGGCCCATAAAGCATTAACTAACCTAAGTGGCCAATCCTTTCGATTAGGATTGACCGTCTTCTCTAAGATGCACTTAATCTTTCGGTTGGCCAACTCAAATTGGCCTTGGGTTTAAGGATTATAAGAAAGTCCAACTTTATGCAATATGTTATACTTGTGCATCAAAGTAGCAAATGGCCTATTGCAACAATGGAAGCCCACGTCACTACTAATGGCTCAGGGCATGCCAAAGCGGGAAAATATATTCTCTTTCAAAAATATGACTATAACTAGGTGGTCATTTGTCTTTGTGGCTATGGCTTCCACCCATTGTGAAATATAGTTAATTGCTACTAAGATGAATAAATAACCAAATGAACTAGCAAATGGGCCCATGAAATCAATTCCCCAACAATTGAATATCTCAAGAATGGTAATGGGGTTAAGGGGGATCATGTGCCGCCTAGAGAGGCTCCCTAATCTTTGGCACCTATCACAAGCTAGGTAATGGGCATGGACATCCTTAAACATCGAATGCCAATACAACCCACATTGAAGAATCTTGGCCACAAAATGCCCACCACAAGTATGGGAGTGACAAAAATCCATGACACTCTGGAATTCCTCATCAGGAATGCATCTCCTAATAACTTAGTCGAGGAAATACTTGAGGAGGTATGGGTCATTCCATGCAAAACACCACACATTCCTAAAGAATTTTTGTTTATCAATAGAAGACCAGTGTGATGGAATCTCACCCGTAGCTAATAGTTAGCTATGTCCACATACTGAGGGATTAAAGGGTGCTTTAGAGTTTGGACTTGGAAAAGATGCTCACCTAGAAAATTCTCATTGATAAGGAGTGGGTCATTGGTTCCCCTGTTAAAGAGAAGCTTTGACTAGTGGTCCGCAATAACATTCTCAACTCCTTTTTATCCTTAATCTTAATGTGAAATTCTTACAACAAAAGAATGCATCGAATGAGCCGTGGCTTTGCATCTACATTGGTTAGAAGGTACTTAATAGCAACATAATAGGTGTATATGATAATAAGTGAGCCAATTAAGTAAGACCGAAATTTGCCCAAGGAGAACATCACGGCTAAAAGCTTCTTATCGGTGTTGGTATTGTTGATTTGGGCTTCATTGAGGGTTTTGGTAGCATAGTATATACCATGTGGCTTCTTGTCTACCTTTTGACCCAACACTACCCCCACAACATTATCACTTACATCACACATAAGCTTGAAAGGTAGGGACCAATCGGGCAAACGTATGATTGGGCAGTAGTCAAAATCCCTTTAATCTTCTCAAAAGCTCCTTGGTAGGAAGATGTCCATTCAAATGGAACATCTTAAGATAAATAAATAAAAAATGGCATATGGGCCTAGAGATAGCACTAAAACTCTCCATATGCTGGTAAAAATCGACATGTGATTATATTCTCAAAGTGTAATCATTAGTCCTTACATGGCTTTAGTTAAGTCAAATTAGATTGTTAATACACTTGTTTTAGTTAAATAGTGTCCCTAATGCTGTTTTATGATTAATTTGCAAGCTTAGGGCTCAAAAGAATCAAAATAGAGCTTCTGAGGGCAAAACGATCAAAGGAATGTGCGTACGGTCCACTTAACCATGCGCATGGTGAACAGTGGCATGTGCACAGTCCTGTAGGTCTTTGGAGATTCAGAGAGTATGTTTTGACGTTAAGCAAACTGTGGGAAGGCAGTAGGCTGACCGTGCACATGCTTGCTTGACCGTGCGCATGGTGGACAGTAGTGTGCGTACAGTCTATGGAAGCTCTATTATTTTTTAGCCTTTAAATCAATTTTTTATACTAGAATTTGGGGATCAAGCTTTTTGTTCTCAGTTTTAGGATGAATTTCTAGTTTTTGTAAATAGAATTCTCTTTTGTAATAGTCTAATGACATTGTATTCTTCATTTGAATCTCTTATAATTGCATCAAATACTGTGTAGTTCCATTTCCTAGTTTTAATTTCATTAGATTTCATCTACAATTTGTCAATTTCAATATGAATTCAAGTAGCTACTTCAAATTGGGTTCAATTGTTAAAAAGAAGGACACTTGAAGAATTCAAGGATCTATTGAAGGTATCCCATGATTTCATTGTTTCATCTATTTAGATTTACAATTCTCTTTGATTAATTGTTAGAGCAATTAGCTAACCTATGTTATTGACTATGTTTAGCAATTTCAAGCCATGATTTAGCAATTGTAGCTTGGAATTGACCAAATCGATGATATTAGATTAGAATCCTGAGATTGGTTATAAATCTAACATCAATTGGAGTTGAATTCTCAAATTATCAAAGCCAAATCCTCCGAATTGCTACCCTTGATTGTGAATTAGCAATTTGAGTTATAGTCCTTGAATGGAGACTTATGAAGACTTATCCTCAATTGGTTTCCAATGAGGAGGTTGATACACATTGGGTTGGGCTTGAAAAGGAGCTATCGGTGGAGGTTGAAATTATGGTGCTTGGAAGGGTGGAGGTGGTGCTTGATAAGGTTGAGGGTTTTGTAACCCTCTTTGGTATGCTTGAGGGTTTAAAGTAACCTTATTCCTCCACTCAAAATTGGGATGATTCCTCCATCTTGGTTATAAGTATTAGAGTAGAGATTGCCCTTATCTCTTTCATGTTGGCCAATCACATTGACTTGGCCATGCAAGGCTTCCTTCACTCCGAACTGACCTGACATGAAGTAATGTTATGATCCGTGGCCTCACACACTAAATAACACAACTCTTTAATCACCCCACTCTCAACCGCATGAACCTTTTGAATGTTTAGGGCTTCTAACTTCCTTGTCAATGTGGCTAATGTAGCATTCATGTCATCAACTTCCTTAAGTTGAAACTCTCTCACTTCTTGTTGGTTTGGTCTACCCTCAGGATTTTGGGTCCCGGTGATAACCCAATCTCTTGCCAAGTTTGCTAAGTAATCGAAGTAGGTATAATCCTCTTGGGAATCCTTATCAAAAAGGGTCCCAACACACATTGACTCGACAAATTGTTTTAATTGCGGCGTTAACGATGACTAGAATGTATTGATGACATGTCAATCAGCAAAACCATGATGTGGGCACGAATGTAGCAACTCTTTGAACCTCTTCCAACATTGGAAGGACTCGCCCACCATTGGAGAGAATTATGAGATTTGATATCTAATTGCCTCAGTCATATGTTTGGGGAAGAAGTGCTTCAAAAATTTACCTTGTAGTGAAGCCTAAGAGTGTACAGACATAGACCTCAACGAATTAAACCATGTCTTGGCCTTGCCCTTGAGAGAAAATGAAAAAATTTTAAGAGAAAAACCTCCTATAGGCAAGTGTTATCCATAAACATAGAGCATGCATCCTCAAATTCTTTGATGAAAGAGTATGGTCGTTTGGATTCCAAACCATGAAATTGGGGTATCAATTGCATCAAGCCCGGCTTGAGGTTTAATGTATTGTGATGGACCGAAAAAACTATGTATGAAGTAGGTGTTTGTCTTTCCGGATTCAAATAATTCTGGAGGGTTCTAACATGGGGAGCACCCATGTCACCATGGTTGCTCCATCTCTCAAAGTCAAAACCTACACCTCCTTTAGGGTTAGGGTTTAAATTGGGATTCAAATTGAGATTAGGATTAAGATTGGGGTTGCTTCCATCGTTAAGGTTAGCCTTGAGAAATGGGCCTAGGTCAACAACTAAGGGTAGACTGGGGTGATGATCTCTAACAGGTGAAGGAGTGCGCTCATGGTCAATTCTCACAAGAAGATTGTGGACCTCCCTAATGTATGATGACATGCAAATGCAATGCACACATAAAAGACAATTTGAGTCTCAAGCAATGTAATATACAAAATCCCTTCCACCAATTGTTTATCCTTTCAAACCATCCAATCTCCATGTAAATAAACTGAAAATTCAATCAATTCGAATTCTAATCTAAATCTCTATTCTCCTTATGCAAAGACAACACTGCCGATACACAATTAGCACATAAGCCTATCTACCGATTGCTATCCACCAATTGGTCAACTAAGCAATGCAATGAATAACTCTACAAAACAAAGAATCCTAGAATAAAGGAAAAAATAAAAAAAAACAAAATCTAACATGTTATTCACATAAAGCGTGGAACAAAGTTACCCATGGTCTTAGCGGAAGATTCCTCCGGCGTGGTGGATAAATGGAGATCCAATCCACCAATCACTCATCAACCAAAAGTCTGATAGTGCTTTTCTTCGTCTCTTTGATCCCCGACAAAGGCGTTAAAACTTCATTCGCTCCAAATAGTACTGCAAGAGAACAGTTGTCACAATGTAGTTTAATCTGGTAAGACCAGAGTCAAATTCCTCAAGGATTGATCTCAATATAAGAATAACACTAAGCTTACACTAAAGTTTGACAAGCAATTGACAAATTGAACTAAAAATGGACCAAAAATCATTTGATTGTGAAAAGTTGGTTTGATTAAACTACTTAAAAGCAATTAGCAAGCAATTGAACTAACTTCAGGAAATAAGGGAAAAAGGGCTTGGACATAAATGCTCCAATTGGCCAAGGCTCTACAAGATTTCAATAGAGGCATAGATATAAATCAAATCAAAGGTCTCTCCATGGACCTTTGATTCAGAAGATTTTGACTATAGAAATTAGGGTTCATTACAAATAGAGTCTAGATTTATAACTAATTGAAGTTTCATATATTCAATTCATTGATTTGTGCAATCCCTAGACCAACCCCAAGATTGTGCATAGAAGTTACCAAACAAAGCCTTGAATCTATGTTTTCTATCTAATCAAGATTTCTATTGTAATGAACACGAGTAATATAAGGTAAAAGCAATGAAGAGCATTATACCTCCATCAAAACTTGAAAACCCTTGGCCAATCTTCACATTTGCATCAATGAAGGAATTTAGCTACTACAATCCATGAAGTAATACATGAAAACGGAAGAAACTTGCATTAAAATGTAAATTTGAAGGTTGGATTATAGGAAAAGCAAAGAAACTACAATGAATTTACTCTCTAGTCCTATACAAATAGCCAAAACTGTCTTATATGACTATGTAGAAAATAGGGACACCATCAGGCGTTTGAACAGCCATTCAAACGCCATTGAACAGGTTTTCGACATCTCTGAATCTCCCATTTTTCTATTGAACCTAATTCAAATGGTGATTTAAGCTCTCTGAATCTCCGACATGCATTTGAACGATTGTTAGAATGCTGGAACCGTTCAAACTCCTGGTCTGTGCGTGCAAATGCCCATTTGCACGGTGGATTCTTCCGTTCGAATGCTCTTCGTGAATTTTGCTCATTTTTTTAATCCTTTTAGCTCCATTTCTTGCACAAGATTTAATAAGGCAATTTAGGGACATATTATAACAGTCAAAGCAAAATAACTCCTACATATAGCTAACAATTCACTAATTAAAGGATTGAGATTACACTTTTGGAGTGTAATCATTTTTTTATTAATCATTGTTATTTTTAATAGATTTTGTTACTATTTTTTAATTGTTTTAGGCCTTACACATGTTTAGAATCATAGAAAATTGATATGATAGCATTAATCCATTTGACATTTCTTAATGACTTTCGGTTTATTTTTATTATTATTATTCATTTACCTTATGATTTGTAAACATTCCGAGATGTTTCCTTTTCTATATTAACCAAAACTATGGATCGAAATGAAAGTTTAAAACCATGTGCCTTGTAAGCCAAATTTAATTGAGATAGGGATATCCTACTGATGAAATATGGTAAATATTAGGGTAGAAGATTAAAAACTCTTTGCAGGGAGGATAGGTTTGTCAAATATTGAACATAATAAAGTTCTTCTAGTAAGTTTAAAATTATTCAATCCAAGAAAACCAATGAGGTATGAAAATTCCATCTCCCCATTGCAAGTTTCTTTTGTTTAGGTTAATTGACCTTAGTTGGATTAGTAAGAAAATTATACATCAATCTCTTTTAATATGCGTATATAATCTTTAAAGCTACCACAATATTAATCATGCAAACAACGCATAGCACAAGCAAGTTTGGTCATGGTATGTATATGATTTTGTGTGAGACATTGGTCATGTGTTTCACTACATCTAGAACAAAATCCGAAGTTATAAGATTTTTGTTAGGTCATATGTTAGTTGGCTAAATTTTGTTGACTAAAACAGTTTCTTTGTATCTTGCAATTTTTTTCATGTAATCATAGTTGAATGCTTAAGAAAGTTGTAAGTCACAAGAAATTAAAGACTAGTATGTGAGTTGAAATGTCTATCATTTAAGCATATGCTAAAAACTACATGGGTGTACTTAAAATGGCAGTGTGATTGTGCTTCAAAAATTTTGAGCTTAAATTGGAGGACTTCAAATACAATTCGGGCAAAGGTTTCAAGAGGATGCTGTCAGAGTACAAGCTGCTGAAGTTGTGGTACAAGTTACTGAAGCACGCAGAGCTGAAATTTTGAAAGGTCATATCTCTCAAACTAGAAGTACTAACAGGGTCCATAATATATTAATTTCATATAACTTTTCGAAAGCTATTTAGTTATGCAAGTCGCTAGACCTCATTGGAAGATACAGAAAGAGTATCTATACAGTGAAGTTCGTTAGACTTTTGCTGGACCTCGCCTGATCTCTCTCTATCTTCGTTGGATCTCGTTGGACCCTGTGGCTACGAGATGTGCGAGATTTCCAAACTTGGAAACTCAAAAAAGTTAGTTTTGGCAATGGTTATGACCATTATAGAAGCTCATAAACCCTAGTTTGCCTCTTCTATAAACATGAGGCTATGGGAAGGTCAAAAGAGAAGTCCAACAAGTCTTAGACTTTTGAAATATTTGATTGCACAATTGCTTTAGATTCAAAAGGTTTCTATAAAAGCAAAGCTACTGAGAAAATTATTATAAGGTTTCTACATACCTTGAAGAGGCTCTCAACTAGATTATTGGTCACATCAATTTTCATCTTCGTTGATTGATGTCTCGAAGGAGTTTAAGACGGTGGTGGATTTGAGTTTAGTTCTTAGAGGATTCCAAAGATGTCGTGGAGCTCGACATTCAATCAAGTATTGAAGAATCAAAGGATAGATATGTGATTGTGGATTCAGCACCCGTAGATTGGGAGTATCTAGGATTTAGTTGTAAGTTGACTCTTTTGTATTCTTTCTTGATAGTGCTTGATTGGCTAGACTATGTCCCATAATTTTTTAACCTAGTTAGGGTTTTTCATGTTAAAATATCGTGTGTTAATTGTGTGCATGATTTACTTTACATATTTTAACATACTTTGTGATTACACATAGACATAGTCATAACTATCATAGTATTAAGCCTATAACTATCCTTTAGCGAAGTCAAAGACCATACAAGATTTTTTCAGTTTCCAAAAGTGTAAGAAATGCATTTGTGCGAGTGCGGGCACATATGTATGAACACAATTGCCTCTCCTTTTGTCTACATATATTAGAGCATGACCACATACAATCTAAATTAATAAAATGTGAACTACGTGGAAGGTTGAAATTCCATTATAAACAGAACAGCTTTACAGGGTAAATTAAGAAAACCCAAGTGCTTGTAAGAACCAATATAGTTAAAGTTGACTGGATCAAAACTCTTTTTAGTCATCCCCCGCCCGAGTGCTTGAAAGAACCAATACAGTTAAAGTTAATTGGAGGATCACTCTCTTTGTGCATCCCTCTCCCATCCAAAAAAGATTAAAAAAAAAAAAAAAAAACTCCTTTTTTAAATTTTACTCATACCAGTGGACTATGATGGAGAAAAGGAGATAAGATTTATTTTCTTTTCTCCCTTCACATCGAGGGACTACTCTTTCTAGTAGAATAGAAACAGGTTGTTATGATAGGCTACTTTCATGGTCCAGCTAATTTATTTTTATTTATTTTTTTTTTTTTTAGGTCCAATGGTAAAAGGTTACACAACAATAGTAGCCCTCTCCCTATCCATTAACCCCAGCCCAGGTGAAGGCAAGTTTAGATCCTGGCTAGGTCTCTTCTACCACACCAAGAGATTTTACAACTAAACTAGCTAGCACCTTCACCATCTATTTATGTTGCATAATTTCGTAGCTAACTAACCAATTTGTCTAACGGTTAGGAGTTAAAAAAATAAGATCTATCTGTTATAAAGAATAAAATTTTATTTTATTTTCATTGAAACGGTTGAAAATGATGAAATTAGTGTTGGTTTGTTCACGTACCATTGTTTTGTTTGTTCCATGAAAAAACTAACAAAACCATTATGGAATAATTAAATTTCCGTGTTACTCTATAAACACGTCAAAGCTTAGCAAAACACACAGACAACAAATTAGCGTGACGTGAATTGTGATCTCTCATAAATGTAGTTTCAGTTTTCTTAAATCTTTGCAATAAAAAAAAAATTTTTTTGAGAGCAACTGAATTAATTTTTTATTACTCACTATTATTTAAAAAAAATTATGGCCTTTGTTTTTAGAATATTACGGGACTTTGGAATCACATAAACTTGGATTTTATAACATCAATCTATTTGACAACATCCAGTATGTCCCCGTTATTCCTGACATGTGTAGCCGTGTTCCGGATACCAGTCTCGCAACAGTATTTGTGCAAAAGGAGTCACTCACCGCATACCTGTTTGGTATGTATATGATTTTATGTGATACATTCCCTCTGTTTCATTGTATCTAGAACAAAATCCCAAGTTTTATAGTTTCAGGGAATATAATAAATGAATTTAGGCACACACAACCACATATATATATATATATATACCCCTTTTTTTAATCGGAAGAGTGACTTAATGGGACTAAAAACACAAGAAGATCATGTGGTGCAAAAGCAATTAATGAGTTTATATATTTTGGTGGAGAATATCACTACATTACAGAGCTAAATAGCTAATAGCATTCATGTGAAGACCCAAGGTAGTCAAAAAATTATGTTTCAAATAATGATATACTAACCCCAACATTATAAAAAGAATATATAAAAAATGAAGTGGCAAATTTGGAGCTAACTGCTTAAAAAATACCAATCAACCTAATATGTAATTGAGTAATGCTATACAAATTAAAAGATAAGTAAATTACAATTTGCCCATTGAACGTTGCTCAAACCAGCAATGTCATCTACCAATATTCAATTCTTTCATTTAAGTCGTTGAGCTTTCATAGGCAAGTCAATGTAGTCCAACCGTTTGCAAGAGTTGAGAAAAATCGACCAAGCCATATCCTACACTTCCCACTTCAACTAGTTTTAGGATTTAAACTTAGAGAACGGAGCCTAAATGAGGAGAAAATATTCAATGCAACGTGCTCACTCAAGGTTAATCTCTATATTAATTTTGATGATAACCAAACCTTGTATTATGTTACTAATGCATTTACTTAGTATGCAGATTAATAAAGTTTATAATTTAAACTTAAAGTTCAATCTTAAGTCTAATACATATCAAAGTGAATGCACAGCAAATTCAGGATCAAGAAATGAACTCCAAGAGCTATGCAATAAACTAAACAGAGTATTGACGCCTATTTCTACTTCAAACAAATATTTTACATTCGAAGATATTGAAGGTGTTCAACTAAAGCTTTCATCAAGTATGCATAGACTCAATGAAGTTGTATTACACTCAAAGGGATTAAAGAGTTCATCGAAGTGTGCAAAAGTCAGTTGAAGATGATTTGATTATGAAGAGATTGAAAAAGCTCAAAAAAAAATTTTATCAAGTATGTAAAAGGTCGATTCAAAATAATGTGATTGAAAGTTGCTAAGAAGAAAATTCATCTTGATTGCCTGATCTCTACATAGAATCCAAGAAGAGAATTCTTCTGAGATATAAGGAATCAATGAAGACAATATGTATGAGGAGATCTCATCAAGTTTACAAAAATCTCATTGAGGTGATTACAAAGAAAAAAGAAGAATTGCTAGTAAAAAGAAGAAATCGGCAATGAAAGCAATAGCTCGGCAACGAAAGAAAGAGCTTGATAATAAAAGAGAAAGATCGGCAAAAGAATTTAGCATTGAGAGAGTGAAGCCCTGACAGTTTGAAAATCTAGAAAAAATGAATATCAAATAATTGATTCAATCCAAATTGAATAGAAGTTAACTCTAATGAGTTAAAGAGTTTTGATTGATCATCATACCCCAAAGAGAAGACTCCTTGTAAATCTTATAATATTATTGAAGATGAACTTGGTCATTGGAAGATAGAATGAGGAATTCTGGGCAATAAGCTGACTCATGAAAATGAAGAGTCGCCTCATGAAGACAGAAGCAAAAACTTGAGGACCAAATAATCAATGAGCCGATCCTTGAATATAAAGAATCGACTCATGAAGACTGAAGCAAGATTTCTGTGCAATGAGCCGACTCATGAAGACAAAAGCAAAATGACTTGAAGACAGAATGATCAATGAGCTGACTCATGGATATAAAAAGTCAATACTTGGAGACAGTGGATAACGTCTAAAAAATGCAGACCAGAAGAGTCGACCCTTTAAGCCTAAGAGTCGACCCCTGGGATATAATGGTTAGTTTTTCTAACGTTATAACGGACTTGACGTGTATTAAATGAACTCCAACAACCTCCAATGGATAAAATCAATACAGGGGTTTATATAAAAGCTTCCAACTGTATTTATACAAAAAGAGATACAAGAAACAAACATTCACTGACTGATCAAACTGAATATTCTGAACATTCTCCTTGTCTTCACTGTGTGAGCTTTGATTGTTTCAATCCACTCTTGTTAGAGAGTTTGTAAATCGATTGTAAATCTTTATACACTTGTAAGTGAGAGTTTGAGAGTTCTCTTCTAAAAAAAAAAACTCTTGTAAGTTTGAGTAGAACTTAGACAAAACCACTTGGTGGCTGAAGAACTTGGGAAGAAGTTCTTGTGTATATAGTAAGCTGAGCACTTGGTCAATCAATACCCATTTGTAATTAGAGATTACATAGTGGAGGAAGATTTCAAGGGGATCTTGGGGTGAAGACGTAGACCGTGGTTTGTGGTTAAACCTCGGTAACTCTTTGTGTTCTTTCTATTGCTCTGTTTTCCTTTCTTCTTTTGATTACATTGCATTATATATAGATTGATCACTGTTACATTGTTTAGATTAATTTTAATTAATATTAATTGTCATTAATCTTCGAAAAACCCAATTCACCCCCCCCCCCTCTTAGGTTGCTTTTTGGGCCAAGAAATTGCATCAGAACTTGTGTTCCTCTATTAAGGCTTAACATCCTAGGAATAGATCCAAGGCAACCAATTTTGGAAGCTCTCTCGGTGAAGGTCAATCCACAAATAGACCACTTATGTTCAATGGCACCAATTACAATTATTGAAAAAATAGAATGAGAATCTATATTCAATCAGTAGACTATGAATTATGGAGACTCATAGTAAATGGTCCCAAAACACCTACAACTAGAGTAGATAGAACTGATATCCCTAAACCAGAATCTGAATAGGATGAAGATGATTTGAAAATGCTACAAGCTAATGTCAAAGCCATGAATATTTTATATTGGGCACTTGATCTCAATGAATTTAATCGTATCTCCACTTATGAATCAACCAAAGAAAAATGGGATAGATCAGAAGTCACACATAAAGGTACCAATCAGGTTAAGGAATCTAAAATCAATATTTTGGTACACAATTATAAATTGTTTAAAATGAAACCGGATGAGTCCATCACAGAAATATTCACAAGGTTCACCGATATTAGTAATGGCTTAAAATCTCTTAGAAAGGTGTATCCTAACAGTAAGCAGGTAAAGAAAATTCTAAGCTCTTTTGCCAAAAGTTTGGGAAGCTAAAGTCACAGCAATCCAAGAAGACAAGTACCTCAACACTCTGCCTCTTGAAGAACTCTTAGGCTCCTTAATGACTTATGAGCTCATTCAAAAGCAACATGCCCAAGAGGATGAAGAAAAGAAGAAAAGGGTAGTTACATTCAAATCCACCAGCCAAGATGATGAATCAGAAAATGATGAGAATGAGGATGAAATTGCTGTCATCACTCGAAAATTCAAAAGATTCATGAAAAAGAAATAAGGAGGTGGAAAGAAGCATGAAGCTAAAGGAGAACCAAGTAAAAAATCCAACATTACATACTATGAATGTTAGAAGCCTAGTCATATAAAGGCAGAGTGTCTTCTGCTCAGAAAGAGAGGAAAGAAACATCAAGGGAAGAAGGCCATAGCAGCCACAACATGGAGTGATGATGAAGAATCAAACTCCGAAGAAGAAACTGAACCACAAGACGTGGCTAACCTATGTCTCATGGGTCATGAGGATGATAGTGAGGTATCAAACTCTTCCTAATTTACTTTTAATAAATTACAAGATGCATTTGATGATTTACTTTGTGAATTCAGAAAAATAGGAATTAAAAATGGACTTCTTAAAAAGATAGTTTCTACTCTTACTAATGAAAATGAAAATTTACAAAAAGAAAATGAAGTTTTGAAAAATGAAGTTTGTGTCTTAAAGGATAAGATTAAGAAAGACTCTTTTCAAAAAGATTCTTCAAAAGAAAATCAAATCTTACTTGATAACGTTAAAAGGCTTGGAAACAACTCTTTTTATATTTGTAAATGGAAAAGAAAAACTAGATGTAATTTTAGGAAAACAAAAATGTTCTTTAGACAAAGTTGGTCTTGGCTTTGATCTTTTTAAAAGAAAGAAATTTTCAAAAGGTGGATTTATTACTTCAACTGGAAAGCCACAAGTCTCATGCTTTTATTGTCATAAACTAGGACATATTGCTAGTAGATGCTATGCCTTACAAAAATCAAATATTCCTAGAAATGCATGGGTCTCTAAAAGACCACTGAAGACTAACTCCCAAGGACGGAAGATGATTTGGGTACCTAAGGTCAGATAAATTCTTTTTGTAGGTTTGCCTTCAATCAAAATCCAAGAAAGACCATTGGTACTTGGATAGTGGATGCTCAAGGCACATGATGGGAGATGAAGCACAATTCACATCGCTCTCACCAAAGGATGGAGGTCATGTCACATTTGGTGACAATAGCAAAGGGAAGATCATCGAAATAGGTAGTGTAGATAAGAATTTCTCTACCTCTATTGAAAATGTATTATTTGTTAAAGGACTCAAATATAATCTTTTGAGCATTAATCAACTTTGTGACAAAGGATGCGATGTTGTATTTGAATCTTTTAAATGCAATGTAATTGACATTAATGATAACAAGACAATACTTACTAAATATAGACAAGACAATATTTATATTTTCAATCTTAATGATTTATCTTCTTGCAAAATGGAATGCCTTGCTGCTATGAATAGTGATGAAAGTTAGTTATGGCATAGAAGACTTGGTCATATTAGTATAAGTATACTTTCGAAGGTTTCTAAAAATGATTTGGTCAAAAGTCTTCCAAAAATAAAATTTGACAAAGATAGAGTTTGTGATGCTTGTCAATTAGGTAAGCAAAATCAAATTTCTTTCAAATCCTTAAATATGCTCACTATCTCTAGGCCACTTCAACTATTGCATATGAACTTATTTGGACCAACTAGGACTTTGAGTCTTGGTGGAAAACAATATGCACTTGTTATCATTGATGACTAATCTAGATTCACATGGACATTCTTCTTAGCTCATAAGGATGTGACAATTGTTTTCTTCACAAAATTTTGTAGAAAGGTCCAAAATGAAAAAGGATTTTCAATCACTTCTATTAGGACTGATTATGGAGGGGAATTTGATTGTAAACCCTTTGAAATATTTTGTGATGAAAATGGTTTTGATCACAACTTCTTAGCCCCTTGAACACCTCAACAAAATAGGGTTGTTGAGAGGAAAAACCAAGTTTTAGAAGAAATGGCTAGAACTATACTTTGCGAAAATGGTTTACCAAAATATTTTTGGGCTGAAGCTATTAACACAGCGTATTACGTTTTGAACTAAATTTTATTTAGAAAGCTTTTGAACAAAACCCCCTATAAACTTTGGAAAGATAAGAAACTGAATGTCTCATACTTTAAAGCTTTTGGATGTAAATGCTTTGCATTGAATAACAATAAAGACAACCTCGGCAAGTTTGATGCAAAATCTGTCGAGGGTGTATTTCTTAGCTATTCAACACATAGTAAGGCTTATATAGTCTTTAATAAGAGGACTCTAGTAGTTGAAGAATTAGTCCATGTCACTTTCGATGAACTTAACCCTTCTTCGAAGAATGTTCCAAGTGATGATGCAGATGAGCTAGAACCAAATTTGGAAAAGATGGACATCCAACCAAACTCAAATGAGGAACCTTAAAAAGAAAAAGAAGTACAAGAAGTTCCTACTTGCTAACAAAAAATCAATGAAGGTCTATCTAAGGATTGGAAGTTTGAGTATAACCATCCTACAAAACAAATCCTAGGTGTTCTTTCACAAGGAGTAAGAACTCAATCCTCTATCAAAAATGTATATAATCATCTTGTATTCTTATCACAAATAGAGCCTAAATGTTTTGATGATGCTGAACATGATGAATTTTGGATAAATGTAATGCAAGAAGAATTGAACCAATTTGAAAGGAATGAGATATAGACCCTTGTTCCTAGACCTAGTGATCATCTAGTCATTAGAACTAAATGGGTACTTAGAAATAAAATGGATGAGTTCGGAGTTGTTGTAAGGAACAAAGCAAGACTTGTTACTCAAGGTTATAGCCAAGAGGAAGGTATTGATTTTGATAAAACCTATGCTCTGGTAGCTAGATTAGAAGCCATTAGATTATTACTTGCATTTGCCTCATTTGCCTATTTTAAAGATTTTAAATTGTATCAAATAGATGTTAAAAGTGCATTTCTAAATGGTTTTATCACTGAAGAAGTTTTTATTGAACAACCACCTGGATTTGAAGATCCAAAATTTCCTAACCATGTTTTCAAACTCACGAAAGCTTTGTATGGTTTGAAGCAAGCCCCAAGGGCTTGGTATGAAAGATTAAGTAATTTTTTTATTGAAAAAGGTTTTTCTAGAGGAAAAATAGATACCACTCTTTTTATTAAAATCAAAAATAGTGATATGCTTGTCGTACAGATTTATACGGATGATATTATATTTGGTGCTACTGACGAGTCGCTTTGCGAAGAATTTGATAAGAGTGCAGGGAGAATTCAAGGTGAGTATGATGGGTGAGCTCAACTACTTTCTCGGACTTCAAATCAAGCAATCAAAGGAAGGCATCTTCATCAACCAATCCAAGTGCATCAAGGACTTGATCAAAAAGTTTGGCATAAAAGATGCAAAGCCTATAAGTACTCCAATGAGTACTACAACAAAATTGGATAGCGATGAAAAAAGTAAGTCAGTAGATGCTAAACTTTATAAAAGCATGATAGGCTCCCTATTGTATCTAACTGCGAGTAGACTAGATATAATGTTTAGTATTTGCTTATGTACTCATTTTCAATCCAATCCTAAAGAATCTCATTTGATTGTTGTAAAGAGAATATTTCGTTATCTTAAGCACACATCACACCTTAGATTATGGTATCCAAAGAGTACATGTTTTAATTTGAATGTTTACACTGACGCTGACTATGCAAGGAGTAGAGTTGATAGGAAGAATATTTCGTTATCTTAAGCACACATCACACCTTAGATTATGGTATCCAAAGAGTACATGTTTTAATTTGAATGTTTACACTGACGCTGACTATGCAAGGAGTAGAGTTGATAGGAAGAGCACAAGTGGCTCTTGCCAACTCCTAGGCAACATGATTATATCTTGGTATAGCAAGAAATAAAATTCAGTTGCTCTCTCCACAACTGAGGCTGAATATGTAGCAGCTGGTAGTTGTTGTGCTCAAGTGTTGTGAATCAAACAAGAATTAGAATATTATAGAATCTTGTTTGATCATATTCCTATTAAGTGTGATAATACTAGTGCTATAAACTTGACTAAAAATCATGTTCAACACTCTCGCACAAAGCACATTGAAATTATATATCACTTTATACAAAACCATGTACAAAAAGGTGATATTGAACTTAACTTTGTCTGTACCAACATGCAATTGGCTAATATCTTTACTAAGCCATTGAGTAAAGATCGTTTTTATATGATAAGAAGAGAATTAGGGATGAGTAATCCTATGTCTTAAAATGTGATTAATTCGAGTGAAATTTGTATTTTGAATGTTTCAAATGTGATTGTCATTCATATGAATTACATTTCTTGAATTTATGATTCATTGCATGATCATATTAAGATATCTATTATCTCAAAACTTGAAAAAGGTCATATTTTGAATTCCTTATAATTAACATGCCCAGTCTGGTCGCACGAGTCGACACTCCATTTCATAGGGTTGACTACAGTGGACTCAAATTATTTCATTAATTGGCATGTGTCGGCTCATTAAGTTCCTGAGTTGCCTCATGAATAGGGCCTACATACTTTCACGAAGCCCACTTTTACAAACATTCGAAACTTCCCTCTCACTCTTTTTCTCTCCCACTCCCCTGTTCGCACCAAAGCCCAACCGTCACCACCGAAGCATCACAAATCTTTATTTCAATCTCGTAATAAATCCTAATCGACAACATTCCATCCTCTCTCAATACTCCTAATCCCTCAATGGCTCCCAAAATCTCTAAGCCAAAAAAGATGTCTAAAGCTCTGGTCGTAGCAACCGCCCCCATTTCGAAAGAACCAAAGAGGAAATCAAAAAGGGAGTCTAGTAAGGACAAAAGGAAGCAAAAGAAGAGTAAGACTGGAGAAACTACATCCTCACCAGTTCTTGAATGTAATGAACTATATTTCAATGAGGGCAAAGCTCAGGAAATGTACAATTCAAGTTTTTCTCTTAGAAAAGTGTTCAATGGAAGATGGATAGATTATAAATTCTTTGATCATCATAAGTTCAAATTTGGAGAAAAATTTGGGAACTTAAGGTGGAAATATATAACAACACTCAGGGATGATGTATACCCTGATTTGGTTGCTCATTTCTATGCAAATGCCGAAAGAGACCCTAGAGAGGCATCCATAAATAGCTATGTTAAGGGTGTCCGTTTCACCTTAGATAGAGAAGCGATCGACATATTCTTGGAATCAGGCTTGGTGGAGAGATTTATAGAGATAATGTTTCTAGAAATGATCAACTGAAAATTCTCTATAGAAAAGATGCAAATGAAAGTGTACAACCCCTTGCTACTGATTTGCCTCTTGAATTGAGGTTAGTTCATCACTATACTTGCACCATTTTTACTCCTAAAACTAGAAAGTATGATTATGTTTCGGAGAAGGAGTTATTTTTCTTGTATGTGTACATAACTAATTTAAGGATTGACTTGCTTTTGTTTATTCTGGATCATATATACAAGGCTACCATCTCTAAAATTAGTTTTCTTTATTGAATTTTCTTAACCAAAGTGTTCAAGCATTTTGGTATTGATCTAAAGAATGAGAAGAAAATAATCCCCAAGGCCATTAGTGATGAATACATGAGATAACAGTCAAAAGAATGGAGTATATTCTACAAAACAACAAGTGGACTCCAAAGAAAGCTGGAGGAGAAAATACCTCAAAAGGAAAGGCTCCATCTGGGAGCACCTCCAGGCAGAGAAGCACAAAAAGAATTTTAAGTTTTGAATTACAAGAGAGTGCAGGGGATTTGAGTACTTTTATGACTCAAGTTATGGAATCTCTGGACAAATTGAATAACAAGGCAAATATTGCGGCTACAAGGATGATGTTTATAGAAAGAACGATGAGAGAACTCAAAAAGAAAGTACACATATTGAGAAATGACAAAGGAAAAATTACAAAAGAAGAAGAAGAAGAAGAGGAAGAAGAAGTTAATGAAAAATAGGAGGAAGCACAGGAAGGGGAAGAAGCTAGAGAAGAGAACTCTTCGGCCACTGAATCTAATGCTCACTAAACTCCCCTTTCCTCATTCTACCTAACCTTACCTCTCTTCATCTCATATTCCATCTTACCTCATCATTCTGCCTCACTCATGGTCCTGTTGTAACATTTTTTTTATTTTGTTGCATAACTTTTATGGACATTAAATGTAAAATCTTTTGTAATGTTGTACTGAATGAATGAAATCTGATCTTTGTTCTGGTGCCCAATTTGATTGCTTTGATAACTTGCTTGTTTGATTACTTTTCTGATTATATAATTTGTTCTATTTTAAGCTTTTCTGCTATTGTACCCGTCTATCATTTCCATTATATTTCTCTTTTTGATCAATTAACAAAAAAAGGGAGAAGAATTGATAAATATGGAGAATTGGATATGAAGAATTAGACAAGATTGAGTATGTATAGACTAGAATTGGGGAGAAGAATTGAACAGTGTTCATTTATTTGCATATTTTAGAATTGGACAAGAACTGGACAAGAAATGGAAAATTACTAAAATGTATTGTTTGAAGAAATTGTCATCGAATGGAACTGAAATGAAATGAGTAATATTTGATAATTATAGAGCATATTCTCAGGGGGAGTAACATGAATCATTTCCCTCAATTTTTTTAAATTAACTGACAAAAACTACTTGAAAGTTATTTTTTGAAAAGTTTTTTGTCTTCTAAGCATGATTTGATTAATTACAAAACAAAGGGGGAATTCCCTTCTGGTATGTCATTCAACTCTATCCATTTCTTTTAATCATATATCAACTTATTTTGCAAAGGTTTTGTCATCATCAAAAAATGAGAGATTGTTGACTCAAGATTGATCCCCATGTTGATTTTGATGATAACCAAACCTTGTGTTATTTTACTAATGCATTTGCTTAGTGTGCAGATTCATAAAGTTTATAATTTAGACTTAAAATTCAATCTTAAATCTAATACATGTCAAAGTGAATGCATAGCAAGCTCAGAATCAAGAAATGAACTCCAAGAGCTATGCAATAAACCAAACAGAGTATTGATGCCTATTTCTACTTTAAACAGATGTTTTGCATTCGAAAAGATTAAAAGTGTTCAAATAAAGCTTTTATCAAGTATGCATATATTCAATGATTGTATTGCACTCAAAGGGATTGAAGACTTCATCAGAGTGTGTAAAAGTCAGTTGAAGATGATTTGATTATGAAGAGATTGAAAAAGCTCAAAAGAAGACTTCATCAAGTATGTAAAAGGTCGATTCAAATAATGTGATTGAAAGTTGCTAAGAAGAAGAGTTATCTTGATTGCCTGATCTCTACGTGGAATCCAAGTAAAGAATTCTTCTGAGATATAAGGAATCAATAAAAACAATATGTATGAAGAGATCTCATCAAGTTTACAAAAATCTCATTGAGGTGATTCCAAAGAAGAAAGAAGAATTGCTAGCAAAGAGAAGAAATCGGCAATGAAAGCAATAGCTCGTCAATGAAAGCAATAGCTCGACAACGAAAGAAAGAGCTCGGCAACAAAAGAGAAAGGTCGGCAAAAGAATTCAGCATTGAGAGAGTGAAGCCCTGACAGTTTGGAAATCTAGAAAAGATGAATATCAAATAATTGATTCAATCCAAATTGAATAGAAGTTAACTCTGATGAGTTAAAGAGTTTTGATTGATCATTATACCCCAAAGAGAAGACTCCTTATAAATCTTATAATATTGCTGAAGATGAACTTGGTCATTGAAAGACAGAATAAGGATTTCTAGGCAATGAGCCGACTCATGGAAATGAAAAGTCGCCTTATGAAGACAGAAGTAAAAACCTGAGGACCAAATAATCAATGAGTCGACCCTTAAATATAAAGAATCGACTCATGAAAACTGAAGCAAGATTTCTGTGCAATGAGCCGACTCATGGAAATAAAGAGCCGACTCTTGAATACAGAAGCAAAATGACTTAAAGACAGAATGATCAATGAACCGACTCATAGATATGAAGAGTCGATACTTGGAGATAGTGGACAGCATTTGGAAAATGCAGACCAAAAAAGTCGACCCTTTAAGCCTAAGAGTCGACTCCTGGGATATAACGGCTAGTTTTTCTAACATTATAATGGACTGGACGTGTATTAAATAAACTCTAACAACCTCCAACGGATGAATCAATATAAGGGTTTATATACAAGCTTCCAGCTGCATTTATACAAAAAGAGATACAAGAAATAAACATCCACTGACTGATCAAACTGAATATTTTGAACATTTTCTTTGTCTTTACTGTGTGAGCTTTGATTGTTTCAATCCATTCTTGTTAGAGAGTTTGTAAATCAATTGTATATCTTCATACACCTATAAGTAAGAGTTTGAGAGTTCTCTTCTAGAAGAAAAACTCTTGTAAGTAGCTTAGACAAAACCACTTGGTGGCTAAAAAACTTGGAAAGAAGTTCTTGTGTCTATAGTGAGCTGAGCACTTAGTCAATCAACACCCATTTGTAATTGGAGATTACATAGTGGAGGAAGACTTCAAGGGATCTTGAGGTGAGGACGTAGACCACGGTTTGTGGTTGAACTTCGATAACTCTTTGCGTTCTTTCTATTGCTCTGTTTTCCTTTCTTCTTTTGATTATATAGCATTACATATAGATATATAACTGTTACATTATTTAGATTAATTTTAATTAATCTTAATTTTCATTAATTTTTAAAAAACCCAATTCACCCCCCTTCTTGGGTTGCATTTTGAGTCAACACAACGGTGATACCACATTATTATTGTTGACATGGTATCACAAACTAATGAAATACATTTACATGAGTATGTTATGATGAGATGTCATATCAGTTAGTGGGGTAGTGTGGACAAAATATTTTCAACTAACTTCTTAATTCTAGGTGACGAGGATAAAAATTCTATTTTGATGTAATTTTATTGATTTGTGATGGTAATACCATGTTAGCATGATAACATGGTATCACCTTTATACTGAATATTTTATAAAAAATGAACGAAACCAAAATTGAGGGAGGAAACTAACGACAGTTTCAGTTGAAGTTTAGCTTCAGTATACGGTATATATACCAAATGCAAATTAACATATGACTAAATTAATTCGTTTCTCTCAGAGGATACTTTTAATCTTCGTTCCATATAAGCAAAATAGCTCTCATTATGTGATTATGGATGATGCAATGGATTAGATTTGATCATTTATATTTTCTCAAGGATCAAATAAACTAGGAAAATATGGGTCTGTTTGGTAATGCTGCCAATTTTTGTTTTTTGCTGTGTGTTTTTGTTTTTTGTTTTTGCTGTGTGTTTTTTGTGGTTTGATGATGAGTGTTTATAGGTTATCGTTGTGCCAATAATACTAGAACAATGTTTTTGTGAGAGAAAATATACCCATTTTAGTGTTTTTAGTTTTCTTTTTTCAAATTTTGTAAAAAACAAAAAAAAAATTTAAACAAACGGCGTTTTTTGTTTTTTTTAAAAAAAAAACAAAAAACGAAAACAAAAAACGTTACCAAACGAGGCCTATGTTTAGATTGTGATAAGAATTTATTTTCAAAGGTCATTTATTATATATATATATATATTTTTTTTTTCTCAATCTACGTTCATGGATTTTGTTTTTAGATTATTTTACTTTTTCTATTTGAATTGTTCTCTTACATTACCCCTATAGAATTTAAATATTTACTACTATCTAAACCCTAATTTTCTTCAAAAATCATTGAAAGAATCTATAAAGAATGGCGTATCTGGGTTTTTTTTTAATCACTTTAAACGTACAAAGCCATTAAAGTGACAAATAAGTTTTAAAAAAAAAATAGTCATGTCATTCTTGTTGAGTATTTTGTATGAAAACATGTCAGATTAATTATTTCTTTTTAAGTTCAGAAATACACGCCACATGATTTTGGTTGCGACTTCTGTATAAAACTTTACACTGCTAAAAACTTTCGTTTTTCTTCCATCGCATTTCTTTCAAATCGGAACACCCTTAATGAGGTTACGTGGCGAGTGCTTATTTGTTGATTCGTCTAAAAATCTTGGAGCATGATCTCATACGATCTAAACTATTAAAAAGATCCAGTATAAATACAATGGCTTGGAAGGCTAAATTAAGATAACACAAGTGCTTGTAAGAAGCAAAATCGAGAGAAGTTGAGAAAAGGTTTGGTTGATGGCCACTCCAATTTCCTCCATGTCCACTAGTTTTCTCTTCTCTGCTTGTCTTGTTTCTCTATTCCTTTTCTGCTCCTCAGAGAATGGTTATTCTTTCGATAGAGAGACTCTACAAAGCGACCATCATACCGTTCAAATCAGCTCTCTTCTACCGGCATCTGTTTGCAGCCCTTCTACCAATGGTTAATAAACGGCCCTCTCTCTCAAACACACGCACACATATATATATATATACACACACACACGTGTACATGTAAGTATAAAATATTAAATGTGCAAATATGCAAACATCATCCATAAATCCTTTCTTTTTTAAAGTGATAAAAACCACATAATCCAAACTCCCTTTCATACATGTATATATAGTTATTATCACAAATTCACAATAGATCGAGTCGCTTGTTAAATATTTTTATGCGATCAATATTTTATGAGAAATGTTATATAAAAGATAATTCATACAGAATAATGTGTCTGAATAACAATTATTTATTGTTAAAGAAAATACTCATAATAATGACTTTTAATTACAAAATTATCACTGTCACTGTCACTGTCATATTATTCTAGTACAAGATTTTGTACAAAATTTTTATAAGAACAGCATTTCTCATTTTTTATTTTTCACAAGCATCTTAATGATACAACAAACCTGTTCAAGTTATAATACACCTCCTCTCTTTTATCGGTTATGCTTATTTTTTTCGGAAGTCCCATTTAATCTGTCTTAGTTTCATTTCAAAAACTATAATAATTACTTTTCTATATTTTTCTTTTCATATTTTCATTTAGATAAATTACATATTCTCAAAAAAAAGTTTATTCTGTTCAAGTTAATCATTTGAATGGTCTTGGCCATAACAATGCCCCACATTTCCTCTAACCATAATGAGTACTAAAAAAAAAACGCATCTTCCTATTTATGAATCATTTGGTTAACAACTTGAGGATAGTTATCCAATACGTAAAATTCTATTCTTTTAATTTGAATTTGTATAAAAAACTTCACGGAGTAATATGACGGCAATATTTTTAAAATTATGAATTGAAATTGTGGTTATTTTATTTTAAAATAAAAGAACTGCAAACAGTTATAACTTTCTATAAAAAATTTCTGTACAAAAATATTATTTGTATGGTATTACTCATCTAGAATTGTATAGCCGAAGTTTTTCTTTATATTTATATTTATGTATGTTTCTCTCTTTGTCCGTCTCTAAATTGTATACTAACAAAAAAAAAAGGATAAAAGAATTTCATGAATGTAGATTTTTTGCTCTTATACGAATTCTTTTAATTGTGTGTGAGTTGTCAGATCACAGCAAAAGGACGTCACTGAAAGTGGTTCACAGGCATGGGCCATGCTCTCAACTCAGTCAAGACAAAGCAAATGCTTTCACTCTTACTCAGATACTCTCTGATGACCAGCTCCGAGTCAACTCAATTCAGTCCCAACTGGCTTTCTACTCAAGACGAAATGGTTTACATGGCTCCCAGGCCACCATCCCAGCAAATTCCGGTAGGTCGCTCGGTGCAGGCAACTATATCGTGACAATCGGACTCGGAACGCCAAAAAAGGATCTGTCTCTCATTTTCGACACGGGTAGTGACCTAACATGGACTCAGTGCCAGCCATGTGTGGGATCCTGCTATGACCAACAAGAACAAATCTTTGACCCATCTATTTCAGAAACATATAGAAACATCTCCTGTAACTCAGCACAATGTTCTCAACTCGCTTCCTCCACCAGTGCCCAAGGTTGCTCCGCCTCCACGTGTGTCTACGCTATACAGTACGGGGACCAGTCCTACTCCGTCGGATACTTTGGCACAGAAACGTTGACATTAACGCCGGCCGACGTGTTCCCCAATTTCAAATTTGGGTGCGGTCAGAACAACCGTGGGCTCTTCGGCCGCACTGCCGGGTTTCTAGGGTTAGGCCGAGACCCGTTGTCCGTTGTGTCACAAACTACTTGAAAGTATCGGAAATACTTCTCGTACTGTCTTCCATCAATGTCAAGCACAACTGGATACTTAACCTTTGGAAAAGGAAGGGGTTCTTCTGGTGCACTAAAATTCACACCATTGTCCAAAAACTCACAAGGCCCATCATTTTACTTCATCGACATAACAGGGATCAAAGTTGGTGGGCTGACATTGTCGGTTTCAGAATCAGTGTTTCAGAATGCAGGCAGCATTATAGACTCCGGGACCGTTATTAACCGCCTCCCACCAGCAGCTTACAGTTCACTGCGGACAGCTTTCCGGCAGCAGATGAAGAATTATCGGCTTGTTGATACTCGACACGTGCTACGACCTAAGCAACTACGAGACTCTGACCATACCGAAGATAAGCTTCTACTTCGGCGGCAAAGTGGAGGTCCCAATCGACCTGTCGGGGATACTTTTTGCTCGAAGTATTTCACAGGTCTGTTTGGCATTTGCTGGGAATAGTGATACCTCTGATGTGGGTATTTTCGGAAACCGACAGCAACATACTTTGGAGGTGGCGTATGATGTCGCAGGAGGGAAGCTAGGGTTTGGTACTGGAGGGTGTTCTTAGGCGAGCAAATTAAGAAAGAGGAAGATATATATTTTGATTAGCTCTTGGAAGTGACGAGGTTGGATTCAGCGTTAAAAGGTTATGTATGTCTATTTGCAAAACCAGTGTGTGGAAATAATGTGGACTGACAAAATCAGTCAATGGGAATGTTTGGTAGTGAAATAAGGTTTGCAAGTTGATGTGTACAAATATAACCATGCTCTATTGAAGTTTAAATGGTTCTCCAGCACTGTTAAATGGTTCTCAATCACCGGAAAGCCGTTTGTTGGACCATCGCTGACTTGCATAGGATTAGTCTCTAGTGTGTACTCATAGAATCTATCTTGAAGAAGAGGCTAAACTTATTAAACAAATGCAATGGTGCTTGAATTCAATTATGAAAGAAGTTATGAGGAAAGAAGTGCTCAAGCTTTTAAATGCGGATATAGTGGTGAATATTCTCGTTTGTCACGCAGGTGACCCGAGTTCTATCCCTGACAACGGCGCTATAAACTTGATTCACTCTCATAAGTGCACGGTTGTGAAGTAGCTTAATATCCACTTTTGTAGGAGATTAGAAGTTTGCATGCAAAGATCAGTTTGGCAGAACGTGCAGACAATTGGCCGACTGTGCAAGTTGACGGTGCACGGTTGGCCGACCATGCGGACGGTGAAATCCAGCCTCAGTATCTTTCTTACACACGGTTGTGTAGAACTCGATTATGGCGGTCTCAAAACCTGCAGAAACGTGCACACGCTACTGTTCACCGTGCATACGGTCAAAAGATCATTCCGCCCTTCGAAGCTCTATTTTCATCATTTTAAGCTTTGGACCTATAAATCAATCATAAAATAAAATTAGGATCATAAAACAACTAAAAGTAAAGAAATACTACTCTACTTGGACTAACACTAATTATTTAAGGGTTAATGATTATACTTTTAGAGTGTAATCACAAGGCATATAAAATCCTAAATTAGGGCTAACAAACCACAAGTTAAATTGTTGTAATTAGACTTTTGGAGCACAATCACATCCCATAACTTGTTTTTTGTTAATCACTAGCAAAATACTAAAAATCAAAAAAATAATCTCCACTTTTCTAGGAGTCACAAATGCATTTAGCCGATACATCAAGTCTTTATATCCCTAGGTTATATTTAGTGGATAAGTGGTGTCTCATGAGGGTTTTCAGAGATGACACCCACAAACATCAATCAAAATTATTTATTTCCTTGAAATAGATAGATGTTGTGCTTAATCTATCCAACAGAAAGAGTTAGAAACTCAATGTGTGTAAATGAATAACCAATATAAATATAAAGTTTAATACCTAAGCACAAGCAACCCAAACTCTATCGATGTAAGTTTTGACTCGAAGGTAAGCTTTGACCCAAATCTCACAAAAGAATATACACTCAACAAATAAAACTCTCAAGTACAAGATGTAAAATTCCTCTTCATACTATATGTGAGTAGAAATATTGTAATTCAAAACAAGATATCTCACATAAGGTGTCACGCCCCGATTTTAACCTAAGCCCTTTAGACTCAAAAAAAATACGGTACAAGTGTGACGGTGGTTTGATCTTAAAAATTGATTTGATTAAGAGTTTTTTGCAAAATTTTGGAGTTGCCACCTAAAATAGTTAAAGATGTACTAGGTCACTTAAATTTTGGAGTCGCCACCTAAATTTTTATTAAGGTTTTTTGAAAAAGATTTTTTTAGCAACACTTTGAAAATGTTTTAAAGCCATTTTGAAAACATGACTCCAAGTTTGGTCTTCAGAATAGAAATTTATGGTCCGGGGGTTAATTACATATGGGAAAAATATCCTAAGATCATCACCTTACCCCACCCTTTCGGTACCTACATGTCTAATCACGCTTATTTCACTCACTTGAATCATCGTTTGCTAAATGTCCACTTATTATCTACTTTAAAATTTTTAAAAAGGGGGTTTGGTCATTACTTTTAAGATGAATGATGCATAATGCACATTTTTTTGGAAAAAAGATTTTAAGAGAGTTTGAAAAATGTTTAAAATTTGACTTTTGAAATATTGAAAGTTTTTGAAACTTCACTTTAGGAAGATAGTTTGATTTGAGGAAAAGTTTTGAAAATGGTATTTGACTTGAAATGAGGGTTATAACCGCACCTCCAAAGGTCAACTACGTATCTCATTTGCTAAGAATCAAGTCATCCATAGTTTGGGCTAGGGCCCGACTGAATAATGGACTCATGGGAATCTTAAAAAGTTTTTGAAAACTTGAACTTAAGAGAGTTTTGACTTGAACTTGAACGTAGAGATTTTTTAAAGTGCCTTTAAAATAGGATTTGGGATGGTTTTGAAGTGTTTTTTAAAGCAACTCAATGGAGTTTTATAATGTTTTTGTAATCAATTCGAGAGAATTTTGAAATATTTTTTAATCAACTCAAGAGAGTTTTGGGATCTTTTTTAAACAACTCAAGGGAGTTTGGTAATGTTTTTGAAATAACCCGCTAGAGTTTTAGAAAGGTTTTTGAAGTTTTATCTTGAAAATCTTGGAATTTGAATTTAGAGTTTGGTTTGCAGTAAGGTAAGGACTCTTTTGAACTTGTCTTTTGAAAGGTTTTAGAAATCACCTTAAGAAATGTATGTTGAATATCTCATTACCTTTAAGAGATTAGCTATGGACAAACCAAACTCCTTTGAGGTTATAAATTTTGAAATTATATTTGGAAAAGGGGCTAGACACTTCGCTTGCGATTTTGAAAGTATTTAGAGTTATAGAACCCTACTTGATATTTCATCTTCCTTAAGAAATCATAATCATTGAGTGATTAAGATTGTCTTAAGGGTGTATTTTTGAAAATCACTTTTGAAAAAGGTTTTGAAAAGCACTTAAGGTTTGGAACTCTACTGTGAACCTTGAAGGTTTCATTTGATGCATCACTTTTCCTTGAAAACCCTAACCAGTTGAGGGTTAGGGACACCTTAAGGTTGTTAGCTTTTGAAAATATTTTTTAAAGAAATTTTTAAAAAATGTTAAGTGTTTAGCCATTTTAGTCAAGAGAAGTTAAGGAGAGCTTTTTGAAAATATTTTTGGGAGGTGTTAAGGACTCTGGAGTCATGATTTAAAAGAGTGGAGTATTTTTGGAAACATTTTTTTCTTGAATTTGAATTGGGATCCTTCAAAATGTCTTGAAGTTGGAGCCTTGAGGTCAACTAACCTTGGTTTGGTAACTAAGATTAGGATAACCTAGGGTTAACTAATTAGGGTTACGTTAACCTAGAGTAGAACAACTAGGATTAGGTCTACCTAGGGTCAACTAACTTGGGTTAGGTTGACCTAGGATTGGATATGTTTTAGGGTTAGCCAACTGAAGTTGGGTTAACCTAGGGTTTAGAAAGGTGGTTTAGAACTAGTGTTTAATTCTAGTGGTCTTGGAAAGATGGTTTTGGACTAGGGTTTGATCCTAGTGTTCTTGGAAAGATGGTTTTAGACTAGGGTTTAGACTTTGTGGTTTTGGTAGAATTGAAAAAGTGATTTTATGCATTAAACTTTAAAATAAGGTTTTGAAAATCATGATTTTATTTTAAAAAAACCTTATCATTTTATGTCAAAAACTTAAAGAGAAGCTTAGAAAAGTATGATTTCATGTCAAAAAAAAGTCATCATTTCAGTAAGAAAGCTAACATTTTATGTAAAAGCTATTTTAGAAAAACAACTCATGAGAGCTATAGGTTTTGAAAACTGTTTTTATAAAACCACTCAAATAAGTGTAAGGTTCATATGGTTGATACTTAGAAGCCACTCAAAAGGGGGCTCCATTAGAACCATTCCAACCACTAACTTAAGAATGTAAAACTTTGAAACTCAACATAGAATAAGTAGTTTTTGAAAACTATTTTTATGAAAACTCAAGAGCGCATAGATTTTGAAAACCAACATATATTAGGTCGTTTTAAAAACAGTTTTATGAAAATTCAAGAGATCATGGATTTGGAAACCTTTTTTGAAGAGTGTTTTTGGAAAACCACTTTTAGAGTACAAAAACCACTCTAGTGAGTAAGGGTTCATATGGTTGATTTGAGAGAAACAACTCAAGAAATGGCTCCATTAGGACCATTACAACCTTAAAACTCAAGAGAGCAAAATCATTAAAAAAAACCTCCTTAAAAGAGGGTTGTTTTGAAAGTTTTAAAAACTTTGAAAACCTCTTTTAAAGAGGGAGTTTTAGAAAATCACTTTTTATGCAAACTCTAGAAAGCAAAATGCAATGATGCAAAGTAGAAATTTAGGGGTTTTTGCAAAGCAACCTAAGATATGGAAAACTAGGATTCTTGGGCTTAAACTTTAAGAAACTCCTATTTGAAGGCCTTTTGAGCACTTTTTAAAAATAACTTCAACATGAACTTTTGAAAACTCTTGAAAACGAAACTAGTGGTAGTTTGAAAAAGGCAATAAACATGGAAACAAGACCATCACAAGTAACACAATGAACATTGTAACCATTATAATGTAAAGAGGGTCATGAATCATACAAGGTTGAAAGGCCACACAACATTGCAAAGAGCTCTAGGGTCATACTATGGTCAATTGGGATTGTGAGGGGTCCCCCAATCGGTGGTTCTCACAAGCTTTCTTCTAAGCATGGCCTAAGAACCCTCTTATTTTAAGCATGCAACAAGGGGGTAAAAGATGAGGATTAAAAGAGAAGAAGAGCTTAAGTGAGCTTAGAGGCAGAACAGAGGAGTGGGGGAAGCATAAATGTAAATAGAACTTCACCTTTGACCTTTAATCTTCTTCAATCCACCATGGTTGAAGGGGCTTGAGCTTGAAGAGGCTTGAAGAAGCTTATAAAGGCTTGAATCTTTGGCTTTGGAGACTTGTATTGGATTTCGGAGGTTCTGTATTGATTTTGGTGAGTTTCCTTACTTTTTTTGCCTCTGAAATATGCTGGGGGTAGCCTGATATTTATAGGCTTAAAAATTCTTCTAGGCACATGTACTAAATCCCGACACGTGCCTGGCCAAAAATAAGCTAGGCGCGTTTAGTATATATGCCAAGGCTCTTCCACTCACAAGATGTTGTGGCGCCCTGGCTTTTTCACTCAAGTCATCTTGCCTCGGGAAAAACACGGTACTCTTTCTTGTTAGAACTTACCCTCCTAAGAAGGCAAGAGCGATAGGAGTTTAAACTTGAAAATAGTTTTTGAATTTAAATAAGATTTTTTGAAAAATTTTTGGAGTCGCCACCTAACATAATTAAAAATGTCACCTAAAACTAAGTGTAATCCGAGACTAAACTTAAGTTTTACAAAAAATGTTTTAAAAATATCCTGTGAAGAGGTTTTTGGAAACTAGGTTTTTAGCAACCTTTTGAAAATGGTTTTAAAGTTGTTTTTGAAAACGTGACTCCAGTTTTGGTCTTTGAAACTAGAAATCTATGGTGTGGGGGTTGGTTACGTCTAGGAAAGATATCCTAAGATCATCACCCAACTCTGCCCTTTCGCTACCTACATATCTAATCACTCTTGTTTCACTCACTTGATTCACTGGTTACTAATATCCACTTTATATCTACTTTTAAACTTTTGAAAGTGGGGTTTGGTCATCACTTTTTAGATGCATGATGCATAATGCAAGTTTTAAAGAGAGTTTCAAAGAGTTTGAAGAGACTTTGAAGGTTGATTTTGAAAAGATAGTTTGATTTGAGAAAGAATTTTAGAAAGGTTATTTGACTTGAAATAAAGATTATGACCGCACCTATTCGAAGGTTGCCTATGAATCTCATTTGGCGAGAATCAAGTCATTCGTAATTTGGACGATTTGAAAGATTTGATAAGTGTTTGATGTGAGTTTTGAAAATCATGTGATTCAAATATTTTTTAAAAAGTGTCCATTTGACGGACGTAGTGACCGCACATAGGTTTCCTGAAGTTGGCTGAGTATCTCATTTGGTGAGAATCACGTCATTCCTAGTTCGGACAAATACCTGATTGGAAATAGACTCATGAGAGTCTTGGAAGGTTTTTGAAAGTTTGAATTCAATAAGTTTGACTTGAAATAGAACTTGAGAGAGTTTTAAATATTTTTGGACATAGAACTTTAGAGATTTTTGGAATATTTTAAAACAACTCAAGGGAGTTTTGAAATGTTTTTTAAACAATTCAGGAGAGTTTTGGAATGTTTTTGGAATAAAATTTGATAAAATTTTGAAGTGTTTTTGAAAACCTTGTTTAGGAATTTTTGAAAATAAAGTTTGGATTGGAGTAATATAAAAGCTCTTGTGAACTTGTCTTTCAAAATGTTTTGAAAATCGTTTTTTGTATACCTTATGAAAGGTACTTTGAAATGTTTCATTGCCCTTGAGAAACTAGTTATTAATCAACTAGACACCTTTAGAGTTATTAATCATTTTAGAAAAAAAAAAAAAAAAGGTTAGACACTTCCCTTAGGATTTCGAAAAATTTAGGTTTTTAAAACCCTGCTTAATATCTCACTTTTCTTAAACAATCTTAACTATGTACCGCCTAAGATTACTTCTAGGATTTGACTCTTGAAAATCATTTTTGAAAAGGATTTTGAAAAATATTTAGAGTTTTAGAACCCTAATATGAACAACCTTGAAGGTTGTAGTTGATATATCATTTTTTCTTTGGAAACCCTAACCATGAGTGATTGCACTTTAATAGAGTACAATTGGAATCCCTAATTACCAAGCTAATATTAGTTATTATTTGTGTATTATTTATTATTTTTATATTAATTTAATATTTCATGTTTTACAAGCCTTGAGTAGATTTGAAGATAGAACCAAGTAAAATAAAGCAAGGTGATGCATATTATCTATATAAGTGGGTGTGTATATTATAATATATCTTTTACTTTATTTATATTATAATATATATTTTACTTTTTATATATTTTATTCTATCTTATTATTAATATATATATATATATATATAATGCAGATTATATATATGTGTATTATTTATTTGACTTGTGTGTGTAAGTGGGGTGAGGCAGCCAACACAAAGTCGACAAGGATAAGAAGAAAAGAAGAAGAAAGAAGGGAAAGAAGAAAAAAATAATTAAAAAAAAATCAATTCGGCTATAAAAAGAGAGCAGAGAGCAGAGAGGAGGGGAGAGTTGGAGAGAAAAAAAAAGTCAAAGGGGAAGAGAGGGAGAAAGACGGGATAAGAAAGCTAAAGGATAGCAAAGAGGAAGGGAGTAGTTTTAAAGAGTTTCTTCAATTTATTTTCTGTCTAAATTTCAGTTGATTTGTTAGTGTTTTTCAGTAAGTTAATTTTCTATTTCAATTTTTTCTTTACCATTTTTCTACTGTAAGAAACCTTTTTATATATGAAGTTATTTTTTCAATCATGTCTTTTTGTTTTAATACTATGAATAGCTAATTTTATTATTATAGCCAATTGTGAAGATCATCCGAAAATCTTAGGATATCAATAGAGGTAATTGAATTTTCATTATTTATCTTTAAAATCTTTCAATTCTTGGTAATTAAATTCTAGATCTTTGAGAAAATTTATATTCTTGACTAAGTTTGATAATTTCTATGTATAAATTTTAGGTCAGTATAGTTATCATCTAAATCGATGGTGTGAACCTATAGTTTTAATTTTTATTGTTCTAGATTTAATTATTATTAAATTTTATTTCAATCATTAAATCTTCCGAATTAAAGGCTCAAGACAAAGCCAATAATTTGAGTTATAAAACCTCCATTGGAATTTCAAGTGAATCGGATGATTAGATCAATTGGATTCAAAGCCGTTTCATTAAGTTTAATTTAAAGTCTAGTTCGATAATCTTCAAACCTCCCAAAACAAAGTGTTTTATTTTTGTTACTATTTGATTTTATTTTTTTTCACCAATTGTCCAGAACTCATTGGTTTTCATGGTGGAATTCAAACAAGTTGGCTTAGGTTTTAACTTAAGCTATTGCAATGCTACGGTATTTAGCAAAACTTAGTCGGTATCTAATCTTTTACCTTGGGTAAATTTTAACACCTAACTTTGCATGTTTGGATAACTGTTCCCTATGGATCAACTTCGATCTTACCGAATTTTATTTACTGCTTCGCCGCACCTGCACTTAGATGTAATAGATTGCCATATTCTAGGCGTAATCAAGTATTTTGGCCCTGTTGTTAAGGAACAGCTTTAATAAAATCATGCAAAAAAATTATAATAAAAATTAAAATTTTAAAAATTGAAAAACACAATCATAATACTTTTGTGAGTTTAAAGACAATTAATTGCCTCCCTACCTTGACAAAGGAATTGGAAAGTGTATACCAACTCATCAGTGGTATATGCTCACTTATTACTTTGTTCCATTGCTAATTGGTATATTTGTATATATTTAGTTCTTTTTTATTATTATTATTTTGTGGTTAAGCTCTTTGGCTGGCATAGTCGCCTACTGCTGGACAAAGCCAGTCAAGTTGGTTATCATATTTTCTTTTTTTATTTTTTATCAAATGCATCTAACTCATCTAACTTACTAACTATTTAACATTTTCTTTTATTTAGTGGACAACCAACGTTGGTTACCATTCTAACATTTTATTTTTTGAACTTTATTTCAGCTCTTTTTCTTTTTCTTTATGGTTTACTTTTCGAGTTGATTCACAACCTATTTAGGTCAACGCCGTTCAATTTGGTGACCATATAGCTTCATATATATATATATATATATATATATATATTATTTTTTTTTATTTTGATTATTGTGGATAATCTTATTTCGAACTGATTCACCGCCTATTTAGAATAGTTTCGCTCACTAAGGTTACTATAACGTTGTTACTAACAAACTAACTTGTGTTTCTTTTGTTATTTTTGTGTGTAAGTATTTTAGTATATTATTGTAATTTTTTTATTTTTCTTTTCTTTTATTTTTCTTTTATTTATTTTTCTTTTTAGTATCTTGTCATTAGCCGACTCCAGAAGTACCTTGGTCCAATCGTTACTCTGCCTGCATCCCTCCAGATAGGTGACCTTCTATTTCCTCAACTCTGAGAGCCGTCAATACTGTTTCTCTTTTCATCCCCGTTTTGTCGACAATCCACTTGGGTTTTAGCCTAGCATTCTGACTTGTAAGGTCCGTGTTTATATTTCGAAATCGAGGTATTACGGATGTGCATGAACGATTGGTGAGTGTTAACTCGTTTAGTGATCTTCTTCTAATCCACCATATTCTTTCCCCATCTAAGGCTCTTGTTCCGAACATTCAATTAATTAACCAAGGTCCTATTTATATCCCAATGGTGGAAGAATTTAATTGTCAACCACCTAGGAATCCTTACCCGTCAAATCCAAATAATGTACCTGAAGGTGAGAGTTTACAAGGTGATCCTCCCCATAGGTGTCTTAGGGATTATCTGAATCCCGCTAAGCAAGCAACGACCTCTTGTATTGTTCTTCTTGCGCATCACGCAGTAATGACTTTAAAGTCGAGAATGATCCAACTAATAAATCCATTCCATGGTTCGGATTCTAAAAAACCATATCAGCGCATAAAAGATTTCGAGGTTGTAAACTCTATGTTTTTCGAAAATTCTTACCCAAGAGAAGTTGTACTTTTGAAACTTATCCCATTTTCTCTCAAAGACAAAACCAAGACATGGTTTAATTTTGAGGCCTAGGTCTATTCATTCTTGGCAAGATCTTCAGGTAGAATTCTTGAAAATTTTCTTCCCTAAGTATAAAACTGAGGCGATTCATTGCCAACTATCTCAATTTTCCCCTATGTCTAGTGAATCGTTCTTCCAATGTTGGGAGAGATTCAAAGATTCATTAAGTGCTTGTCCACATCAAGGTTTCACCAATTGGCATATCATAAATACTTTCTATTCATCATTGACTTCACAACTAAAGCAATTTGTTAAGTCTATATGCGCAGGGACTTTGTACGACAAAAACTCATTTGAAGCGTATGACTTCTTTGATTACTTATCGAATTTGGCTAAAGATTAGTTCACAACTAGAATCCAAAATCATAAGTCTAAACCTAGGGTAACATTTTAGCTTAATCAAGTGGATGATACGAATGCTAGAATAGCTGCACTTACTTAAAAGTTAAAAGCCATAGAGACAAGTAAACGCAATGTTGTGAATAATGAGTTTTTCAGGGAAGAGAGTTACTTAATGTGTAGTACAATGGAACATGAAACTGCTACATGTCTAATTATACTAGTTTTCAAGGAGGCCTTGCATTGCCAAGCCAATGCGGTTGGCCAATATCAGGGTACATATAGTGACCAACGAGTTAGAGGGAACCCTTTCTCGAACACATATAATCCTAGATGGCGAAATCACCCAAACTTTAGGTGGAAAAATGAGGGTGTTGCGCCCAGATTTTTCGCACTCGAGGAATACTCACCCAAGCGAGAAAAATACTGTACTATCTCGTTAGAACTCACCCTCCTAGAAGAATGAGTGCGACTAGGTTTGAATTGAAAATCGATTTGAATAAAGGGCTTTTGAAAAAGATTGGGAGTCGCCACTTAACTTGATTAAGGTGAGTTAGGTCATCTAAAAACTAAGAATAATCCGAAGACTACTCTTAGGGTTTTTGGAAAATAATTTTGAAAATATCTCCTCAAGGGAGGGTTTTTAAGAAAACAGGTTGTTTGGCAACCTTTGAAAAATATTTAGCCCTTTTTTAAAAAATAACTCCTTTTTGATCTTTCGAAAACAGTGATCGAGGTTCGAAGGTTGGTTACGTGTAGGGAAGACGCACTAAGCTATCACCCTACCCCGCCCTTTCGGTACCTACATGTCAATCTACCCTAGATTCACCTATGAGAGTCTCCAACTAATTATTGGTCAATCCTATCCACTTTGAAAAACAATGCTTAAAAAGAAACTAACATGATGCATGATATGCAAGTGCAAGTTAAGAGAATTGAAAAATAGATTTGAAAAGAAATTGATTTGAAATTGATTTGATTTGAAAATAGATTTGAAGAAATGGAATTGAAATTGGAAAGTTTGAAAATTGAAAGTAGAAATTTGAAAATAGAAATTTTGAAATTGGAATTTTGAAAATAAATTGGAATTCGAGATTTGAAAATGTGGAGACCGCATCCATGAGGGTGGAATTGAAAGTTTGAAAAGTGTTGTGACCGCACCTAGAAAGGTTGCCTACGTATCCCTTTGGAGGAATCAGGTCAGTCGTAGTTCGGACCGGAGTCTGATTAAAAATAGAAGAGTTGATTTGAAAAAGGAGATTGAACTGGAAATTGAATTGGAAGATTGAGACATTGAACTTTAAATAGAGGATTGAAAATTGAAATTTGAAATTTTGGAATTGAAAAGAAGGAATTTTGATTTAGAAAAATAGAACTTGGAAGAAAGGTTTAGACTTGTTTTGGAAAGAGGGGGGTTTAGAAAACCTAGACTTAGGAACTTAAAAAAGAAGGATTGGACTCAACTTGGAAAGTTTTTAGAAAAGATTTGACTCGAATGTTGGACTTGGAAGATTTAGGAAAGGATTGAATTTAGGAAAGAATTGAATTAGGAAATGTCCGATTTAGGAAAGTTTCGAATTAGGAAAGTTTCATCTTAGGAAAGTTTTAAAATTGGAAAGTTTCGTTTTAAGAAAGGTTTTGAAATAGAAAAGTGTTGAATTTAGAAATGTTTTGAATTAGGAAAGTTTAGTTTTAGGAAATGTTTGAAAAAGGAAAGTTTCATTTTAGGAAATTTTCATTTTAGGAAAGGTTTTGAAATTAGAAAGTTTTGAAAGTTGGAAAGTTTTGAAATTAGGAAAGATTTAACTTAAGAAAGTTTTGAATTTAGAAAACATTGAATTTAGAAAGATTTGAAATTTAGAAAGTTTAAGAATTAAAAAAGTTTTAGAATTTTAGAAAATCTTGAAATTAAGAAAGGTTTGAGCTTAGGAAAAATTTGAAAACTTAGATTTGGAAAGTTAAGATTTGAAAAGGGTAGGATTAGGAAAGGGTTGAATTAGGAAATATTTGAAAGTTGAGTTTTAAAATTTAGGAAAGATTTTTATGTTCAACTTTTGGAAACTTAAGATTTAGGAAAGTGGAGGATTAGGAAGTGATTAAATTTGGTTTCTAAAAGCAAAGGTTGGATTTTGTTTCCAAAAATGGAGGATGGGATCTAGTTTCCTAAACGGGGGAATTGGATTTGGCTTCCTAAGCGGGGAGATTTGATTTGGTTTCCCAAAGGGAAAATAGGATTTGGTGAGGATTTGGAAAGGGAGATTCTAGAAACCCTAGTTTTGAAAAATTATAGTTTTGACGTAGAAAAGAGGTTTTGGAAACATGTATAATTTGGATGTGAAAACAAGAGGTTTTGGAAACCTAGGTTTGGGCAAAGTTTAGAAACCATGTTTTTGGAAAGAAAATTATGGTTTCCTAATTGCGGGTTCTAAGGCTTGACTTGGGCTCTAAGGAAAGAGTTTTTTAGAAAGTGCATTTTTGGAAACGAAGGTTTTCTAGAAGGGAATCCTAGGGAGAAGTTTTTGGAAAGTGAATTTGAAAATAGAGTTTTTGAAAAAAGAGAAGGAGTTTTGGAAAGTGTGTTTTTAGAAACGAAGATTTTGGAAGGAAAATCCTAGAAAATAGTTTCTAGAGGAAAGATTTTGGAAAGAGAGTTTTTAGAAAGATTTTTGGAAAGAGTTTTTGTAGGAAGATTTTTGGTTGAAGATTGTTGAAGAGCGTTTTTGGAAAGATTTTTGGGGAACATTTTTAGAAAGTGGATTTTGGAGAGAGGATTTTGGAAAGGAGTTGAAAAAGGGAGTTTTGAAAAATAGATTTTGGAAGGGAGTTTTTGGAAAACAATTTTGGAGATGAGAGTTTTAGGAAAGTATGTTGAAAAGAGATTTTTAGGAAGAGGGATTTGGAAAAAGAGTTTTTAGAAGGTATAAAAACATCTCACTTTCCTAAAGCAATTCTAACTATAAGAGGGCTAGAACCACATTAGGAAAGCGGTTTTGAAAACAAGAAGATTTGAAAATATGGACCGTATTGGTCACTTTAAATGTAACACTTTTCTAAAGCAATCCTAGCCATGGAAAAGCTAGAATCACCCTAGGATTGTAATTTTGAAAACATATTTTGAGAAAGAGATTTTGATGCAATTTTGAAAACAAGTTTGAAAACGGTTTTGAAAACGAGTTTGAAAACAAATTTTGGAAGATGCAAGATTATGATATGCACAATGCAATTTTAGGGTCATGAACATACAAGGCTAAGGCTTCACCACATAATCAAGGGGGCCGGACCCACGTGGTCTCTGGTTAGACTAGAAGAAAGCCCCCGACACGGTGACTCTCCAATAGCCTAATCCTACACATGGACCGAGAATCTCCTTGTTTCAAGCATGCAAAGAAAGGGGGGGAAAGAGATGGGGGATTAAAATAGAGAAAACCCAAGTAGGTTAGGAGAGAGAAGAGAGAGGGGGGAAGTGCGGAAATTTAAATAGGGAGCCTACCGTATGTCTTGTTTATTTTGCGCGCCTTGCTTGTCTTCAATCTTTGTCTTGATCTTCGTCTTCGATCTTCAAGAGTTGTTTTCAAGCTTTAGGTTGCAGCTCTTCAAGTCTTCAAAGGAGGGTTGAAGGCTAGTGTATGAGTGTATGGGGGTGTGAATGAGTGTGTAGGAGGCTAGGGTTTAGTGTATGGTGGCTAGGGTTTGGAAAACCTTGGGAAGCTAGGGTTTTGGAGGTGCTCGAGCTCTGTATATCGAAATATATGATTTTTAAGTTGAATTTGCGGACCCTTTTCACGTTGAATGAGGCTCTGTATTTATAGAGTTTGGACAACACTGGCGCCTGTTGGAGTGGCGCCAGGCCAAAGTTTACACTGGCGCCACTAGGAGTGGCGCCAGGCCATTTTTTGGCTTGACGCCACTACTAGTGGCGCCAGCCATTTAGGAAATGTTTAAGGTCGGCAAGCAACGCATCTTTGACTAGATTTGGGCACCTGTACTAGTGACTACCATGCAATCTTTAGCCTGGCTTCACTAGGAGTGACTCCAGAAAGTCCGGGAATGATTTGAAGGAGCCGGGAATGACCCGAAAGGCCGGAAAGGAGCAGGAAGACTTAAAATAGTGTCCTGGAGGTATTTGACTTGAAAAGTGAGGATAAAATGTGTCGGAAAGGTTGACCGGGCCTTTAGGGGCAAAACGGTTAATCGGACCGGGAAACTGCCGAGACAAACTCGGACTGTCCTGGAAGAAGACTTGAGATCTGAAAACATTATTCAGAATGTTCCCAGAGGTTGCCGGTTTGATTTCCAAAACCAGTGTGGTCAGAAAAGGAGACAGGCCCCCCAGGGGCAAAACGGTCATTTCGCACCGGGTTGGCCGAAACTGACTCGAAATGATCCGGAAAGGTAAAATAAAGTTGAGAACACTATAAAAAGTAGTCTCAGGAGGTTACCAGTTTGATATCCACAGCCGGTGTGGTCAAAAAAGGAGTCCGGCCCGCCAGGGGCAAAACGGTCATTTTGTACCGGGTTGGCCGGAACTTACTCGGAATGATCCGGAAAGATAAAGGAAGGTTGAGAGTACTATAAAAAGCAATCTCAGAGGGTTACCGGTTTGATACCCAGAGCCGGTGCGGTTCCCGGGGCAATCGGATGCCTAGGGGCAAAATGGTCATCTTGACCAAAAAGTCTCGAAAAAGGTCCAAAGGGCAATTTGGTCATTTTCACTGAAGTGGGCTAACAAACACTAGTGTTGACCTGGGTTTTGAGTGTTTCTGCCACTCTAACGGCGGTCGTCCTGACACAGGGGTTTGTTGCCAATTCTCTATATCGACCTATTTGTGAGTATTTTCGCTACTCTAACGGTTTTGTGAGTAGTTTCACTACTCGGACCGTCTCGAAGAATAAACTGTCTCGAGAGAGGGATTGAAAAGGGGACTTATCGTCTCCGAAGAGACGTGCCTGAGTTGGAACCGTCTCGAGGAATAAACTATCTCAAGATAGGGATTGGAAAGGGGTCTTACCGTCTTCGAAGAGACGTGCCTGAGTTGGAACCGTCTCGAGGAATAAACTGTCTCGAGAGAGGGATTGGAAAGGGGTCTTACCATCTCCAAAGAGACGTGCCTGAGTTGGAACCGTCTCAAGGAATAAACTGTCTCGAGAGTGGGATTGGAAAGGGATCTTACCGTCTCGAGGAATAAACTGTCTCGAGAGTGGGATTGGAAAGGGGTCTTACCGTCTTCAAAAAGATGTGCCTGGGTTGGAACCGTCTCGAGGAATAAACTGTCTCGAGAGTGGGATTGGAAAGGGGTCTTACCGTCTCCGAAGAGACGTGCCTGGATTGGAACCGTCTCGAGGAATAAACTGTCTCGAGAGTGGGATTGGAATCGGAAAGGAAAGGACAATGCCCCTAAGGGCATTTTGGTCATTTTGCCTCTATTTGGGCCTGACTGGCCCGCGAAGCGATGAACAGACGGGATTTGGACCTAGAGAATTGGTTTTGATAGGAATATGCCCACAATGACTTGAAAACAAGTCTGGACAGAGTGTAGACTGCCGAGCGGTCAAAAATGGGGTGCTTACAGAGGGTCCTTCGAATCCTCAAACATTCTAAGGAGGGCCTCAAAACCCTCAGCATTTCCAATCCCAACTTGTTCAAGCTTAACAATCCATGCTTTTCCAACCCCAACCTAATACATATCAACCCCCTCATAGGAGACCTTTAGAAGATAATGTTCATCAATTGACAAATGGTATGAGAAGAGTCAATAATAGGGTGGATAGGCAAGACAAGGTGTTAGACCGACACACTAGGATGATGGAGGACATAGCAAAGCAAATGTCTAACTTAACACAAGCTTTAACTCAACAAGTGTCGGAGAGATTTCCATCTTAACCACAACCAAATCTAAATCTACCAAAGCATGTAAACATGACCAAAGCGAGGACTGGTCCTCAATCCAGTCGTGAACAAATCTAATCCATCACAACCTTGAGGAGGAGAAAAATCATTGATAAAATTATTCCACCTAGAAAGGAAACTATTAACATTAGTGATAAAGGGAATGGATATGTGAAAGAGAAAGAAAGAGAACAAGATGAGAGTGAGAAAGAGAAAAAGAAAGTTGACCCAGTTTTAAAGCCAACTAGAGCATCTAAAGATGAGGGCATTGATGTTGTGAAATATGCCCCGTTTCCTTATAGATTAGCCAAACCAAACATAAGTTTCTGAATTCTGAAATTTATGAAGTGTTTAATCAAGTCAAGGTCAACTTTTCAATCTTAAATGTCATTAAGCAAATTCCCTTCTATGCCTAATTCTTAAAAGACTTGTGTACTGTGAAAAGGAGGTTGCATGTCAAGAAAACTACTTTCATAAATGAGAGCCAAAGTGCAATTTTGCAATGTAAGTCCCCACCAAAGTATAACGACCCCGGCTATCCTACTATTTCATGTACACTAGGGGAAAATAAGATAAATCGAGCTCTTCTTGATCTAGGAGCAAGTGTTAATCTATTTCCTTATTCGATTTATCAGCAACTAAGATTAGGTGAGTTGCACCCTGCATGTGTTACCTTACAACTAGCTGACAGATCTATTAAGGTTCCTAAGAGTATTATGGAGGATGTTTTCATTCAAATAGATAAGTTTTACTATCCAGTGGATTTCATTTTATTAGATACACAATTGGTTGAGAGCATTAGTGCTCATTCCCAAATTCCTGTTATCTTAGGACGATCATTCCTAGCAACGTGTAATGTCATAATCCATTGTAGGAATGGGCTGTTAAAGTTGTCATTTGGAAATATGACTGTCGAAATAAATATCTTTTCAATTGAAAAACAATCGGGAGAGTATAAGGACATTAGCAAAGTAGACTACATTGAGTTTGTTCTGTAAGAGTATTTTGAGAGTGAATTTTTTTAGGATCCTATTGAAAAAGCTCTTGTTTCGAGCAAGCCACATGACCAGTTAGATTGTAACCATGTCAAGTCTAGGGACACAATTCTTGGAAGGATAGAGAGAGAACAATGTATGCAAGTGGGTCACTGGACCCCATCATTTGAGCCTCTAATTCCTAGTGTCATAAAGCATGTCCTTTCTGAACAAAAAGCACCCACTCCTGAAAGAAAACCTTTACCATCTACATTAAAGTATGTATTCCTTGGTGAAGCTAAGTCTTATCCTATTATTATATCCTCTAGCCTGTTTGAAGGCCAAGAGAAGAGCCTTGTGAAAGTGCTAAAGAATTATAGAAAAACTTTAGGTTGGACCATTGTACCGCTTTATGGTATTAGTTCTCTTATATACACACATCGCATATAACTTGAGAAAAAGTCAAAACTGGTGCGTCAAATGCAAAGACATTTAAATCCCAACATGAAAGAAGTTGTGAGAGGAGAAGTATTGAAACTTTTCGATGCAGGTATCATATACCCCATCTCTAATTCAAAGTGGGTTAGTCCAACCCAAGTTGTTCTTAAGAAATCTGATATCACGGTAATTCAAAATACGAAAAATGAACTAGTGCTCACTATGATTCAAACTGAGTGGCCCATGTGTATTGACTACCATCGACTAAATGTTATTACTAGAAAAGACTATTTCCCACTCCTATTCTTGGACCAAGTAGTAGAACAAGTGGCAAGACAGGCCTTTTACTATTTTCTAAATGGATACTCTAGGTACAATCAAATTGAAATTGCCTTAGAATATCAGGATAAAATGACTTTCACATGTCCTTTTGGAGACAGTAACCTTGTCCTAAACTGGAAAAAGTGTCACTTCATGGTGACACAAGGTATAATGTTTAGGCACATCGTGTCTAGTAAAGGGATTAAGGTAGATAAAGCCAAAGTTGAACTAATCCAAAAACTATCTACTCTGATAACTATGAAAGATATTCGATCTTTCCTTGGGCATACTAGTTTGTACAAGCGATTCATAGCAAGATTTAGTGCCATCTCTCATCCAATGTGCCATTTATTGTCAAAAGATGTTTCATTTGAATGGACGTCTGAATGCCAAGAAGATTTTGAAACGTTTAAAGAGTTGTTGACAATTGCAGCTATCATTTGGTCACTTGATTGGTTATTGCCTTTCGAGTTGATGTGTAATCCTAGTGATTATGCTGTAAGAGTAATTTTGGGGCAGAGAGTGGACAATAACCATATGTTATCTATTATGCAATCAAAACCTTGCATGAAGCTCAATTGAACTATACCATAACTGAAAAGGAACTCATTGCTGTCGTTTTTGCTTTAGATAAATTTCTATCATACTTGGTGGGGTCATTAGTCATCATACATACTGACAATTCTACACTAAAGTACCTATTAACCAAGCCTGATGCAAAGCCACACCTCATCTGTTGGATTCTTTTGTTATAAAAGTTTCACATTGAAATTCGAGACAAGAAAGGGATAGAATATGTAGTTGCTGACCATTTGTCACGGCTCTTTGCTGATGAGGAAGCCAAAGATACTTTTCCTATCAATGAGTATTTTTCAAATGAGCATCTTTTCCAAATCCAAACACTTTCTCAAGTAACTATTCCATGGTTCGTTGATATAGAACTTTTTGGCTACTGGTAAGATACCGTCACACTGGTCTTAATTAGATAAATGAAAATTTTTCAAAAATGTGAGGTATTTCTTCAAGAATGATCCGTACTTGTTCAAGTGTTGTCCCAATCAAATAATTTGTCAATGTATTCCCAACAATGAGTTTCAATATGTCATGGAGTTATGTCACTCTTATGCTTGTGATGGGCACTTTAGTTTGAAAAAAACAGTTACAAAGATTCTACAATTTGGCTTATATTGGCCCACCATGTTTTGTGATGTTCACACTTTTTGCACATCTTGTGATAGGAGTCAACGATTGGGAAGTCTGACTAGAAGGTATATGATGCCCCTCAACCCCATTCTTACTCTTGAAATATTAGATTGCTGAGGTATTGATTTAATGGGACCATTCCCTAGTTCGTTTGGATTCCTTTATATTCTTGTGGCCATTGACTATGTGTCTAAATGGGTGGAGGCTGTTGCTTCTCGTACCAATCATCACTGCGGTGTGGTTAAGTTTTTAAAGGAGAATATCTTTTCTCACTTTGGTATGCCTTGTACTGTCATTAGTGATGGTAGCACTCACTTTTGTAATAAACCTGTTGGAATGTTAATGTGAAAGTATAAGGTCGTTCACAAGGTTAGTACACATTATCACCCCCAAACTAGTGGCCAATTTGAGTTTGGTAACCGAGAGATTAAGCGCATTCTTGAGAAAACTGTTAATCCTAACCGTGAGGACTTATCCTTAAGGTTAGTGGATACACTCTAGGCTTATAGAACTGCTTACAAAACTATGTTAGGAGCTTCTCCTTAACAGGCTTGTATGTGGGAAATTATGTCACCTTCCAGTGGAAGTTGAGCACAAAGCTTATTGGCTAATTCGCCAATTTAATGAGAACATAGATGCGGTCTTCCAAACTTGGAAGCTGTAACTCCATGAACTTGAGGAACTCCGAAATGATGCCTATGAGAATGCAAAAATCCCTAAGGTCAAGATGAAAACATTTCATGACCAACACATCCTTCATAAGTCTTTTTATGTCAATCAAAAAGTATTGCTTTATAATTCCTGGTTACACTTGTTTCCGAGCAAATGTAAGAGTAATTGGTCTGGACCTTATCTGGTTAGAGATGTGTCATCGCGCGGAGCAATAGAAATTGAGAATTCCAGCAATGGGAATGTTTTTAAAGTCAATGGGTAAAAACTGAAGCCATACTTGGAGAACTTTGTAAGTTTTATGGATCCACCCTTACTTGAGTAGAAGCAACACCCAATTAGTTTGTACAGTTAGTTTAGTCTATTTATTTGGTTTGGTAGCTAGTTTATCATTAGTTAGAGGGAAGGGACCTTTCTTCCCCCCCAAGTTTGTCTCCCACCCTTTCCCTTTTTTTCTTGCCTAGCGGTCGTGACTGTTATCTCGGGGGGGGGGGGGGGGGGGGGGGGGGGGGGGGGGGGGGGGGGGGAACACTTTTGTTTATTTGTGTTATTATTTTCTATTATTTTGTCTTTGTGACCAGCAAAAGTTAAAGAACTGGATAGTATCATGTCTTCTCATATAGATGGTCGAGTGCTTACATTTGCATGTCGCAGCTTTCGGATATTTCCATTTGGTATCAAGAACGAGATAATTCATCGTGCAAAGATAGTGAGGAAAGTTGAGCTCTAAGAGAAATAACCGCAACCTCTTACTGGTCACAGTACTCTGGTTATAAGAGAAGAGTAAAGAGACTAAATAAGTATTATTGTTGTGCTAGACACACGTATGTAGATAAAAATTGCAGAGGTAGTAATCGACTAATGTCAGGGAATCAGATGGTTTACCTAGATATTATTAAAGGATGAGTAAATGCTGAGGCATGTAGAGGTCTTGGAATCACCAAAACGGTAGACTATCTTGATTTTGATATTGAAAGTCTTACTCAACTTTGTAATGATTATTCTTCTTAGGGTGTGTTATGTTTAAATGTTTTATTTGCGTGTTTATCTTTATTTGTAAATATGACTAACATTTATTTTGAGATGTTTTGTATTTTTTAAGTCAAAAAATAAAAAATAAAAATAAAAACAAAAACAAAAACAAAAAAGAACAAAAACATGGCAAGGTCTAGAAGTTTACAATTTGAATGCACTTGAGATCTACAAAAGAGGTTTGCGTATCTTTTATGATTTTGTACAGTTTTATGTGAAATGCAAATTTGGATTTTGGAGATTCGTTGAAACATGTTTTCATTCACTTTAGCATAATTTTTGTTTTATTCTTTTTTTCAATCCAATTGCAAGATTTTATTTTAACACATAGAAAGAAACTATTTTATATCACTTATTATCATATCATGATAAGTTTAGTGTTTTTACATATTGTATAACCATCCTTACAAGAGTGAAAAATTTTTTACCAAATGAGCTTTAAAGCCAATCATGCCTTTTGAAGTGTTTTTATTTACTTTTAATGAATTTGTTTCACATCACTATTTCAATATTTTCATTATATTTGTATTTAACTCAATTGTTTGAATTGCTATGGTAATTGAATATGTTGAATTCTTATAAACTTGAGCTATTGTGCACTTTCAAAAATGAATCGAGGCCATCTTTGAGCCACAAATTTCTTTGTTAACATAATTTTCTTGGAACTATTTTTAAGCCTATTTCTTTGTTTCTTGCTACATATATCATTGTTAAAGTTTTGTTCCTAAATATGAAAACATAAGTATCTTCACTTGTACAAGTTGAATTGAGAAAGGAGGTGATCTATTTGCAATATGAAAAAATTAGCAATATTGCAAAGAAAAAAAAAAAAACAAAGGAAAAAGGGAAGTACGAAAAAGAAAAAAAAGAATATAAGGTTAGTTGTTGAAAAAAAATCCTATCTAATCAAATGAAATAGAAAAATTGAATGTATGTATTCATTGATCAATTCATGTCTTGATCACATATGTTTTGAGCCTTTTTTTTTCTTTCTTTCTCCCTACTTTATACCTCATGGCTAAGTTACAACATGAATAAAATTCTTGAGGATTTGATGTGTACATTGCGTGTTCAGTCACAATCATTTATCAGTTCCTTGTGTGATTTTAACATTTAGTATTCTTTCATAGAGTTATGCCAAGTTGTCTCTCACTTTATATATTCATGTCATTTCTTTATGGTTGTCTCTTTTGATTTTATATTACAGTTACTCTTTTACAAGGACAACCAGTGTAAGATGACTATGTTCTTTTTGTTTTTAGAGAATATTCAATAAGGTTAAATCAAAGCTTAAAGGATGTATCTATGTTTTAATGTTATAATACTTTTCTTATCATGTAATGATTATATACACAAAAAAGCCTCTAATATGTTGTTTTAAGACGTTATCTTGCTTGTGTATTAAAGAATATGGTAGATAGAATATGCTTATATTTTGATACATGTCATACTTTATTCTCCTGTCTTCACTTGTATGCCACATTTTGATGTTTGTGGGTACTATAATTGAAAATCTTTACGTGACACCACTCGTCCACTAGGAGTAACCTATGGGTTTAAAGAATTGTTGCATATGCTAAATGCATTCGTGGACCCTACGAAAGTAGAGCATATCTTTTAATTTTTTAAGTGTGTTTTTTTTTTTTTTTTGTTAGAGACTAACAAAAGCTTAGTTGGGGGTGTGATTACACTCTACAAGAGTACAATTGGAGTCCCTAATTACCAGCTAATGTTAGTTATTATTTGTGTATTATTTATCATTTTTATATTAATTTAGTATTTTATATTTTAGACGCCTTGAGTAGATTTGAAAATAAAACCAAGCAAAATGAAGTAAAGTGGTGTATATTATTTATATGAGTAGATGTGTATATTATATTATATTATATATATATATATATATATATATATTATAATATATCTTTTACTTTATACATATTGTAATATATATTTTACTTTCTATATATTATAAAATATCTTTTACTTTTTATATATAATATTATATCATATTATTAATATATATATATATATGTATTATGCAAGTTATATACACATGTATGTATTATTTATTTGATTTGTATGTGCAGGTGGGGTGAGGCGGACAACACGAAGTCGACAAGGACAAGAAGAAAAGAAGGAAAAGAAAAAAATAATAAAAAAAATCAATTCGGCTATAAAAAGAGAGGAGAGAGCTTAGAGCAAGGGAGAGCTTGAGAGAAAAAAAAAAAAAAGACAAAGAGGAAGAGAGGGAGAGAGACGGAATAAGAGAGCCAAAGCAGAGCAAAGAGGAAGGGAGCAGTTTTAGAAAGTTCCTTCAATTTATTTTTGTCTAGATTTTAGTTAATTTGTTAGTATTTTTTAGTCAGTTAATTTTCTATTTCAGTATTTTCTTTACCGTTTTTCTACTGTAGTAAATTTTTTTATTTATAAAGTTATTTTTTAAGTCATGTCTTTTCTTTTTAACACTATGAGTAGCTAATTTTATTATTGGAGCCAATTGTGAAGATCATCTGAGAATCTTGGTATATCAACAGAAGTAATTGAATTTTCATTGTTTATCTTTGAAATCATTCAATTCTTAGTAATTAAATTCTAGATCTTTGAGAAAATTTAGATTATTGACTAAGTTTAGTAATTTCTATGCACAATTTTTAGTTTGGTATAGTTATTGTACAAATTGATGGTATGAATCTATGGCTTTAATTTTTATTATTCTAAATTTAATTGTTATTGAATTTTATTTTAATGGTTAAATCTTCTAAATCAAATGCTCAAGACGAAGCTAATGATTTAAGTTACAAAACCTCCATTGCAAATTTGAATGAATCGGGCGATCGGATCAATTAGATCTAAGACCGCTTTATTCAGTTTAATTTAAAGTCTAGTTCAACAATCTTCAAACCTCCTAAAACAAACTGTTTTTTTTTGTTACTATTTGATTTTTTTTTTTTCACTAATTGTCCAGATCTCATTGGTATTCATGGTAGAATTCAAACAGATTGGCTTAGGTTTCAATTGAAGCTATTGCAACGCTACCGTATTTAGCATGGCTTAGTTGGTATCTAATCATTTACCGTGAATAAATTTTAACACTTAACTTTGCATGTTTGGATAACTGTACCCTATGAAAAATGATACCAAACGGGCCTTAAATATCTAAATTTTAGAGTTTATAGTTAATCTTATCGAGAGCAAAATAAGATTTGTCCAAGTCAAAGCTATGGGTTAACACATTAAACAACTTAACCCTACTTTGATAAAAATTAATTTTGCTCTAGTAATAGCAACCGTCATAGGGCAAGTTAACCCAACATATCATTATTCACATTTTAAAGTTTTTTAATGTCCATACACGTTTAAGTTTTTTATATACACTGATATTTTTCTCGATGAATTAAATTATGAATTACTTCGTCACCGAATAAGTTTCAAGTTTCAAATTCCAAATTTATACTTATGATATAAATTTCCTGTCTTAAATAAGAATAAAAACTAATCATATATATTAAATAGGATAAATAATCATTTTGTCCCTCGAACTGTGTCTCAGATTTTAACGCCATCCCTCAACTTCAATTTATTTTATTTAAGCCCTTCAACTTTTAAAAGTAAGTCAATGTTGTCCAACATTTGAAAATAAGTAAAGAAATTAAAGGTTAATTACACTTTGGCTATTTTAACTATAACTTAATATCATTTTATCTCATTGAATTAAATATTATTACATTTTTACCCTAAAAAATGATTAAATTAAGGACTTGTTTGGTTAAAATTCTATATTAATCTCTGAAGCAAGAAGAAAAAATTGATTTTATGGCTATGAAATATTATAAATCCTCCCAAAATGCTTATGAAAATGGTCAAAATCATCCATAAAATTTTACATATGTTGACCACCCATTATTGGCTTTGCCAATATCAAGTATATTTTTAAAGATGCACATTTGTTAACTACAAACAAAGAAACTTAGATTGTATCATATTAGAAATGCTACAAGAGTTAATTGATTTATTTGTTAATAGTGTCAACACAAACTTAAATTCTAACAGCCTATTTAGAACATAGGGGAGGGAAGGAAAAATTTTAAAAAATTTCTTTTTTCTTATTTGATTCTACCTATGAGAGAAATGGGAGGGAAAATGAGGGAAAGGATAGGGAGAAGGAAGGGAAAAAACATACACTCTCTCTTTCCTTCCATTTTCCCTTCATTTTTTTTATACAAAAATAAACAAGAAGAGAAAGTCTTTTTCCTTCCTTTTTTCTTTTCCTCCCCTTCCCTTTCATTCCCTTCTCTCCCCCAAGTTCCAAACAGACTCTAATATTTTAGAAGTTAATTTCACATACACCTGCTGAGGTTTGACATATCGGCAACTAGACCCACCACCTTTTAAAAATAAGCACCTAAACCCCTTACCGTCAATCTCAACAAACTATCGTGACTTTTAAGGGTATTTTGGTCTTACTACATTTATTTTTACATTGTAATCATAGTTATCAATCTCGTACTAGCTAAGGTACCATTTTTGTTGTTTGTGTAGTAAGTACCAGTACCGTCTCGGATCTATCGCTATAAATATATATATATTTAAAATATCAAGAGTTTTAGTATAATGTAAACATGTTATCTAACCCAAATATATATTTTGTAAACACCCCATTTTTGACTGCTCGACAGCCTATACTCCGTCCAGACTTGTTTTTAAGTCACTGTGGGCGTATTCCAACCGAAACCAACTCTCTAAGTCTAAATCCCGTGTGTCCATCGCTTCGCAGGCTCGTCAGGCCCAAATAGAAGCAAAATGACCAAAATGCCCTTAGGGGCATCGTCCTTTCCTTTCCGACTCTAATCCCTCTCTCGAGACAGTTTATTCTTCGAGACGGTCCCATATCAGGCACGTCTTTTCAAAGGCGGTAAGACCCCTTTCCAATCCCTCTCTCGAGATAATTTATTCCTTGAGACGGTTCCAATTCAGGCACGTCTTTTCGAAGGCGGTAAGACCCCCTTCCAATCCTTCTCTCGAGACAATTTATTCCTCGAGACGGTTTCAATTCAGGCACGTCTTTTTGAAGGCGGTAAGACCCCTTTCCAATCCCTCTCTTAAGACAGTTTATTCCTTGAGACGGTTCCAATTCAGGCACGTCTTTTCGAAGGTGGTAAGTCCCCTTTCCAATCCCACTCTCGAGACAGTTTATTCCTCGAGACGGTTCCAACTCAGGCACGTCTTTTCGAAGACGGTAAGACCCCTTTCCAATCCCTCTCTCGGGACAGTTTATTCCTCGAGACGGTTCCAAATCAGGCACGTCTTTTCGAAGGCGGTAAGACCCCTTTCCAATCCCTCTCTCGAGACAGTTTATTTCTCGAGACGGTCCGAGTAGTGAAAATACTCGTAAATATCACAACCATTAGAGTAGCGAAAATACTCACAAATTGGTCGATATAGGGAATTGCCAACAGACCCCTGTGTCACGATGACCGCCGCCAAAGTGGCGGAAACACTCAAAACCCAGGTCAACACCAGTGTCTGTTAGCCCACTTCGGTGAAAAATGACCAAACTGCCCTTTGGACCTTTTCCGAGACTTTTCGGTCAAGATGACCATTTTGCCCCTAGGCATCTGAATGCCCCGGGAACCACACCGGCTCTGGGTATCAAACCGGTAACCCTCTGAGATTGCTTCTTATAGTATTCTCAACCTTTCCTTATCTTTCCGGATCATTCCGAGTCAATTTCGGCAAACCCGGTACAAAATGACCGTTTTGCCCCTGGTGGGCCGATCTCTTTTTTCGACCACACCGGCTCTGGGAATCAAACCGGCAACCTTTGGAAACATTCTAAATAATGTTTCCAAATCCCAAGTTTTCTTCCGGGACAATCCGAGTCTGTCTCGACAGTTTTCCAGTCCGATTGACCGTTTTGCCCCTAAAGGCCTGGTCAACCTTTCCGACCCCTCTTATCCTCATTTCTCAAGTCAAATACCTCCAGAACACTATTTTAAGTATTCTTGCTCTTTTTCAGACTTCTGGGTCATTCCTGGCTCCTTCAAATCATTCCCGGACTTTCCAGAGTCACTCCTAGTGAAGCCAGGCTAAAAATTGCATGGTAGTCACTAGTACAGGCGCCCAAATCTAGTCAAAGATACGTTGCTTGCCGACCTTAAATATTTCCTAAATGGCTGGCGCCACAGAGGGTCAACCAGACGTTGTTTGCGACTTATAACAAATAATAAATAATGAAAGTAATTAAAACCAGCCAATAAGGCGGTATAATTATAAAATAAAAGAAGATAATGAACAAGCAAATAATTATTAATACTAGATTTTGCAGCATTGAATCTTGAAATTGAAATTAAAGATTGAAAATAAAATTATATAAACAAATTGAAAATTACATAAACATTTGAAGATTACCAGGTAATATCTAGAAATCACTGATACTTGAACTTGAGATCTTGATTACAGAAGAATTCTAGAGAGAGAGAGAGAGAGGTTGGACTCGAAACTTGGCCTGCCCTCCAAATGGGAGAGTCAGTGCTTAAATAGACAGAAAAGAAAAACTAGAACTGTTGAAATAGTGACGGTTTGTCGGTTGCCAAACTGGAACTGTTGAAATAGGAACTGTCGGTGGCCGAAAGTTGTTTGTCTCTTGTGAATAGTGAATAATGAACAGTAAAAGTCGCTTTTACTGTAGCAGTGTTGACTTTTACTGAAATTTGTCGGAAGAGCACCGAAAGTTGATGGCTTGATTAGTAGGGCGTCTGTCTTGCTTTGATCACTTCCTGTCGACTTTTGGAGCGAGTTTTGACTGGAGTGAAAATGCCAAAACAGTCATCTTCATTGTCCTAGCCAAGATCTGTAGAAGATACTTGAGAATCTTGATCTGGATTGGATGGAGAAGCCTCATCATCACTATCAGAGAGATATGATAAAGTTTTAAGCAGGTGTTGGCAAAGCTCCTTCTTAGATTTGGCTGCAGCTAATTAAGGAATTAATTGGCTAGGATTGAGGAGAAATTGGGGATCAGATGCCATAGCAATGGCTGGGTGTTATTGGAAGAATTTGTGAACTGTTTGAGAGGTGACAGTTTAGGCAGCCAGCCAATTGTCCCACCATTTGACCTGAAAGCTTCGGGCAAGATAGGAAAAGGAATTTTGAGAAATGATGGTATAGTTCCAAGCACAAATCCATGGGATGAAAAATTGAATCATAAAAGGTAAAATACAAGGGAATTTGGATAAAGCCCGATCAGGTTTGAACTGGGTTTGATAGAGAAGGAATGCTTCATGGATAGATGGAGGAAAAATTTGAGGTACGGACCCAAAGTGATTCCACCACAAAAAGAACCAATTGGGAAAAATGAAAGGAAAGTCCTTTTTGAAGGTAAACATCCAAGAGTGACTGAATTTGGGATTTTGAAAGAAGAAAGTATTGAACCAGGCTTGTTGGTAATCATAATAATTGAAAGTAGGAGGGTTGTAAACTTCAGAAAAACGGCGGGGACGGAGAGGATGAGGCCCCCATTGTTCTTGGGTTAAGATTTGGTTAATGTAAACAGTAGAATAGGCAATGTGGGTTTGATCAGGATTATAATGATTTTTGAGAGAAATGGAATCAGTTTCAATGAGGATAAATTCATAAAATTGTTGTGTATGTAAAGGGGAGATTTGGAAAAAGTGTATGTTCGGGGCAAACACTCTAGGAGGAATTTGAAATGGATCCTCATTCCATGTTTGATTTTCCAAAAGGACAATAGTTTGTTCGCATTGAGTTTTGAGAAAATATTTAGATTTGACTATGGGGTTATTAGCCACCACAGAAGAAGAAGAAGAAGAAGTGGGGCGAGAAGCCACCACAGAAGAAGCAGTAGAGGGGCGATGAGCCACCACTTGTTGTTGTTGGGGAATGGCGGTAGTTTGAGCATAAGTTTGAGATAATTGTTGAGTTTGGTCAATAAGTGTTTGGTTATACCAATCACTGGGAGACATGGGAGGAAGTGTTTGGAGAGGGATTGGTTTCATGGCATAAGAAGCTTTGGTTTTAGGTTGAGTTTGAGCAGGGGCTTTGCCGGGATCTCGACTGGGTTTAGGAGGCATGGTGTGAATCTCTCTGTAAGAATTCTCGAGTAAGAAAATCTAGAAGTGAATTATCAGTACCTTTAATGTAAGCAATTTTAAAATAAAAAACAGAAAGAATAGCTTGCCATCTAGCAAAGATTTGCTTAGAAGCTATATTTTGTACATCCTTAAAAATAATATTTTTGGTAGCTTGACAATCAATACGAAGTAAAAATTCTTGATTTAATAAATCACTTTGAAATTTGGAAATACATAAAACAATTGCTAATAATTCCTTTTTAATAGTGCTATAATTCTTTTGAGTAGGATTCCAGGTACCCTAGGTAAACCTAACTAATTGTTCTTTGTTATTGAGGACTTGTTTAAGAATACCACCATAACCTATATCAGAGGCATCTGTTTCAACTATTTTGAAAGCAGTAGGATTGGCTAGGGTGAGACAAGGCAGGGTTTGAATATATTGCTTAAGGGTTTGAACGATTTTAGTATGTTCATTAAACCAAGCAGGAGAGTCTTTCTTAAGACGTTGCCTGAGAGGAGCAGCTATTTGACTTAAATTGGGATAAAAGTCAGAGACATAATTGAGACTTCCTAAAAACCGTTGCAATTGATTTTTATCTTTAATTTCATCAGGAAATTTATTAGCAAATTGGATAGATCTTTCAATAAGGGTAATTGTACCTTGATAAATATAATGTCCTAAGAACCTGACACGAGTTTGAAATAAACTAATTTTCTTTGCAGAAAGAACTAAACCAGTGTGTTTAACAATTTTGAAGAATTGTTCAAGATGTGTCTAGTGTTGAATAATAGAATTAGAAAAAATCAAAACATCATCAATATAAACAATTGTGAATTGAGAATGGGGATTGAAAATATCATTCATAATTTTTTAAAATTCAGAGGGAGCATTTTTTAAACCGAATGGCATTACATTCCATTCATAATGTCCAAAAGGTAAAGTAAATGCAGTTTTATATCGATCTTGTTCAGCTAATTGAATTTGCCAAAAGCCAGATTTCATATCAAATTTTGAGAAGATTTTTGCATGACAGAGACGTTGAAGAAGATTTTTTTTATTGGGAATAGGATACCAAATCCATTGACGAGCATCCTTTAGAGGTTTATAATTGATTACTAAACGGGCGCCAGTGTAAATTCTGGCCTGGCACCACTGCAGCAGGTGCCAGTGTTGTCCAACCTCTATAAATACAGAGCCTCCTCCAACGTAAAAAAGGTCGGTAAACTTAATCTAAAAATCCTATATTTTGATATACAGAGCTCGAGCACCTCCTAAACCCTAGCTTCCCTAGGTTTTCCAAACCCTAGCCACCATACACTAAACCCTATCTTCCTATACACTTATACATACCCCCATACACTCATACACTAACCTTCAACCCTCATTTGAAGACTTGAAGAGTTGCAATCTGAAGTTTGAAGATTGAAGGTGGCTCTTGAAGATTGAAGATGAAGATCAAGACGAAGACCGAAGAAAGCAAGGCACGCAAAATAAACAAGATACAAGGTAGGTTCTCCATTTAAATTTCTACACTTCCCCCTCTCTCTTCTCTCTCCTAACCCACTTAGGTTTTCTCTATTTTAATCCCCCATCTCTTCCCCCCCCCCCCCTTTTCTTTGCATTCTTGAAACAAGGGATTCCTGAAACAAGGGGATTCCTAGTCCATGTGCAAGATTGGGCTATTGGAGAGTCACCGTGTCGGGGGCTTTCTTCTAGTCTAACCAGAGACCACGTCGATTTGGCCCCCTTGATTATGTGGTGAAGCTTTAATCTTGTATGTTCACGACCCCAAAATTGCATCGTGCATATCATGGTCTTGCATTTTCCAAAAACCGTTTTCAAAGTTGTCTTCAAAACCGTTTTCAAACTTGTTTTCAAAATTGCATCAAAATTCCCTTTCCAAAAACTTGTTTTCAAAATCACAATCCTAGGGTAATTCTAGTTTTTCCATGGCTAGGATCGCTTTATGAAAGTGTTATATTTGAAGTGACTTTTATGGTCCATATTTTCAGCTTTTGTTGTTTTCAAAACCGCTTTCCTAAAGTGGTTCTAGCCCTCTTATTGTTAGAATTGCTTTAGGAAAGTGAGATGTTTTTACACCTCCCAAAACCTCTCTTCAAAAATCTCTTCCTAAAAATCTTCTTTTTCAACATACTTCCCAAAAACTCTTCTTTCCAAATTTGTTTTCTAAAAACTTTTTACAAAAATCTATTTTTCCAAACTCCCTTTTTCAACTCTTTCTCAAAACGCTCTCTTCAAAGTCCACTTTCCAAAAAACATTCACTAGGTCTCTTTTCTAGAAAAACTCTCCCCAAAAATCTTTTCAAAAACTCTCTTCCCAAAATCTTCCTTCTAGAAATTTTCCTCTAGGATTTTCCTTCTAAAATCTACATTTCCAAAAACACACTTTCCAAAAACTCCTCTTTAAAATCTTTTTCCAAAAACTCTATCTTCAAATTCACTTTCCAAAAACTTCCCCCAAGGATTCCCTTCTAGAAAACCTTCATTTCCAAAAACGCACTTTTCAAAAATCCTTTTTCCTTAGAGCCCAAGTCAAGCCCTAGAACCCACAATTAGGAAACCCTAATTTTCTTTCCAAAAACATGATTTTCAAATTTTGCCCCAAACCTAGGTTTCCAAAACCTCTTGTTTTCACATCCAAACTATACATGTTTCCGAAACCTGTTTTCTACGTCGAAACTATAATTTTCCAAATCTAGGGTTTCTAGAATCTCCCTTTCCAAATCTTAGCCAAATCCTACCTTCCCTTTAGAAAACTAGATCCCATCCTCCGTTTTTGGAAACAAAATCAAACGTTTTATTTTAGAAACAAAATTCAATCCCTTCCTAATCCAAACCTTACCTAATTCCCCTTTTTCCTAATTTTCTACCTTCCTAAATCCTAAGTTTCCTAAAGCTTTCAAATCTTTCTTTAAACGTTAAGCTTCCAAATCTTTCGTAATTCAACCCTTTCCTAACTTTATCCCTTTCCAAATCTCAACTTTCCAAACCTAAGTTTTCAAACTTTTCCTGAACTCAACCTTTCCTAATCTCAAGATTTTCTAAAACTCAAACTCTAAAACTTTCCAAATCTTAAACTCTCTAAATTTCAAATCTTTCTTAATTCAAAACTTTCTTAAGTTGAAACCTTCTTAATTCAAACCCTTTCTAAATCTTTCCTAATTTAAAATCTTTCTAAAATTTTAGACTTTCCAAATTCAAAACTTTCTTAACTTGAAACTTTCCAAATTCTAAACCTTTCTTAATCTAAACTTTTCTTAATTCAAAACATTTCTAAATTCAACACTTTCTTATTTCAAAACCTTTCCTAAAACAACACTTTCCTAATTTCAAAACTTTCCTAATTCAAAAACTTTCCAAAAATAAAACTTTCCAAAAATGAAACTTTCCAAATTCAAACCTTTCCTAATTCCAATTTTTCTCCAATCTTCCAAGTTTAATATTCAAGTCAATTCTGTTTCAAAATCTTTCCAAGTCAAATCCAGTCTTTCTAAATCTCAAGTGCTTTCTAAATCCTCTCTTTCCTAAGTCTAGGTTTCCTAAAACCAAGTCTTTCAAAATCAAATCTTTTCAAATCTTCCAATCAAAGTTCAATCTCTCAATCTTCCAATTCAATCTCTTTCTTCCAATCAACTCTCCTATTTTCAATCGGACTCCGGTCCGAACTACGACTGACCTGATTCCTCCAAAAGGATACGTAGGCAACCTTCATAGGTGCGGTCACAACTTCTTTCAAATTTCAAATTCCTCCATGCTTTCCAAACATCAAATTCCACAATATTTTTCAAATCTCAAATTCCATAACATGTTTCCATTTCTATTTCTACAACTTCTTTTCAATCTCCAATCTTAAGATTTTCTTCAAGTTTCCAATTCCATGATCTATTTCTATTTTCAACCGTCAATTTCAATTCCCAAAATCTTTTTTCCAAATTCAAACTTCTATCTCTTGCTTTTCAAATCAAATCAAATCAGTTTCTTTTCAAATTTTTTTCCAAAATCAATTCTCTTTTCTTGCACTTGCATATCATGCATTATGATATTTTTTTAAACATTGTTTTTCTAAAGTGAATAGGGTTGAACATATGTTAATTAAAGACTCTCATAGGTGAATCTAGGGTAGATTGACATGTAGGTACCGAAAGGGCGGGGTAGGATGATGGCTTAGTGCGTCTTCCCTACACGTAACCACCCTCCGAACCTAGGATCACTGATTTCAAAGACCAAAATGGAGTTATTTTTCAAAAAAGGGCTAAATGTTTTTCAAAGGTTGCCAAACAGCCTGTTTTCCAAAAAATCCTTTCTTGAGGAGATATTTTCAAAATCGTTGTCCAAAACCCTAAGTGTAGTCTTCGAATTATTCTTAGTTTTTAGGTGACCTAACTCACCTTAATCAAGTTAGGTGGCGACTCCAAACTTTTTCTAAAAGCCCTTTATTCAAATCAAATTTTCAATTCAAACTTAGTCGCACTCATTCTTCTAGGAGGGTGAGTTCTAACGAGAGAGTACAGTATTTTTTCCGCTTGTGTGAGTATTATTCGAGTGCGAAAAATCTGGGCGCGACATATTTAAAAATATTTAAAAGACATATTATTGTCTAGTATATACCTAAAATAATTTTTAATTGACAATTATTATCAAAAGACAATAAAATTAAATTATTTTAAAATAAATTACACAAAACCGGTACTATCCTGTAAATCCGATATTGGCCGGTACTTTAGCCAGTACGGTATTCACATTTACCGGTACGGTATGAAGGCCAGTACGATACGTACCGGCCAATATTTTCGGTACCGGTACGATATTAGTAACTATGATTGTAATTACTCGATGACACCTCTCTCTTTCTTCTTTTACTCATCAGTCTCTCTCTCTCTCTCTATCTCATTCTTCCCCACACGACCTCACACCTCTCTCTTCTCCCTTTATTTTGTCACTTACCACCAATATATTTTCTCTCTCTTCTAAGTTTCTTCTCTCTCTCTCTCTCTCTCTCTCTCTCTCTCTCTCTCTCTCTCTCTCTCTCTCTCTCTCTCTCTTCCCAGTCCCACACAACCTCACATATCTCTCTTTTCTCACTCCTACAGGGACGGTGGTTAGCTATGAGGGACTAAGATCGTGCCTAAGTTGAGTGGTGACGATTGTGGAGGTGATGAAGAAAAAAATGGAAGGTGGCTCCAGCCTATGGTGAAGGAGAAGGAAGGTGGTTTTAGCCATAGTGCATGGTTGTTAAAGGTGAAGAACATAAGGTAACAGCAAGTGGGTTGCCACCAGTTTCAAGATACTTCCCTTAATGAACTAATTTTTTATATTAAAACTCATAACCTTTGTTGTCATAAACTAATTAGCAATGTTAGAATTTTTTATGTTGAGCACACTCATTAATTAGTTTTAATAAAAATGGATTGAACCCAAGTTAAGTTGAGACATACAGAATAGGCCCAATAAAGAGGTGATTCATATAGACTGGGCTTGTGTGCACTTATTGATTATTTTATGTGGTTGGATGGTTAGTGTGGTCTTACAGAACTTATTTGGGAGCTCTTTATGAGAGGGTCCATTAGGGTTTTAAATATAAGGCTAAGTCTTCTATCTTTCCAAGATTGACAGCATTCTATCTACTGAGATCTGTCTTAAGGAGCTTAGAGATAAAGAGTAAGATGTATAGCCAACTTAGAGTTTGATTACAGAATTGGAGATCGGCTCTCTTCGCATTCAAGATCATGGACCAAATGGGTACATTTCCGCACTCTCGAATAGACGTATTGATGTTCCTATATTCATATACATGTTTATTATTAATCTTACATTTGGTATCAGAGTCATTGTATATGGATTAAGAGCTCAAAATCCATTGTTTTATGTATTCATTCTTGATTTTTCAAGTTTAAATCCAAAATCTTGAGTGATTTAATCTGAAAAATAGATGACTCATTTTTTAAAATGAATAAGGGGCTTTTCTTCCTCTCAAAACAAGAAAATTTTTTATATATGGCACGCGTTCTAATTTAAACTGTAAAGAGAAATCCATCGATTTAAAGTTTTGTGTCCAAAATAAAAAATTTTGTTGAAAAGTTTGAAAATCCACGTTTTGATGAATGATTCTTATGTAATATCATACATTGATTGTTCTGGGTTGTATTAGAATATATTTGAGTGTGTATTGTGCAAGAAATTTCAAGTTTCGATATATTTTCAAACCTTAGCCGCTATTGTTGATTTTGGGGTTCATAGAAACTTGTTAAAATTTCATTTTTTGTGCTTCAAATTGTCAAAAACATGTTCCTTGACTTTTGTTTTAGTTGAAAATGGTGTTTGATTGCATAAATTGCTGCAAAAATGTCAGTTTTTGAAGTAAAAAATGAGCTAGAATGGTTCTACAACAGACCAGGTCAAAATTGCAGAGAATTGGGTCTGGCCGGTCTAGCCGAGTAAGGAAGATGACCTAGATGGATCAAGGGAGGCCAAACAAGGCCCACTCACGACCTAGGGTGCGTGGGGGCACGTGGGACCCACCCCAAGCTCCTAAAAAAATTTTGAAAATCATGTTTTTTCATGAGGATTCCAAATATAATTTTTTTGATATTTTTTTGGGCCTAATTTTGGCTTATTTTTGCAATATTTCGAAAGTCCTAAGGAATTTTTTAAAACTATTTTTTGGAGAAACATATAGGCATGTTATAAATGTCATGGTGTCATGTACTCTCCCTATTTTGGTTTCTACAATTTTTACTCTCGGTCCTAACTCTTAGGTAATTATTTTGGCCTAATTTGTGCTTAATTTTGCTAATCTCGAAAATTGTGCATAATTTTCTTATGGCCTTTTGTGGGAAGCTGATTTTGGACCTTGCAAACACATTGGTAATGTGTACTCTCCTTGGTTTGACTTCTAAAGTTCATACTCTCCTTTGGAAAGTTGATTTAGACTTATTTTTAACTTAATTGTGTAATATCTTAAAAATCGTGCAAAAATTTTTGACAGCCTTTTAAGGGGAACTTTTCTTTGAACTTTTGAACTTGAAGGTAATATGTACTCTCTCAAGTTCCACTCCTAAAGTCTATACTCATTTTTTTAAAGTCAATTTAGGCTCAATTTTATGCTTGATGTCATAATTTCTCAAAAATTGTGCACAATTTTTTGCATAATTTTTCATGGATAACATATTTTTGAAAATTTAAACATCATGGCATATTGTACTCTCTCCTGTTTGAGATGGATAAATGGTAATTTCCTTTTAAATTTCATTTTAGACTTGTTTTAAGTGTATTTATGTATTTTTCTTGAAAACTGTGCATAATTCTTGGGTGGTTTTCTATGAATAACCTGTTTACAGCCCAATGAACCTAATGGTGATGAGTACTATTCTTAGATACTCTTCTTTGAATTATACTATCTCTCTCGTAATCATCCCTAAAGAGCCAAAGTCGTCATTCTATGTGAATTTTTACAACGTAAATTTTATGCATGGTTTGGGCAACATAAATGTTATTTATGAGATCACTGGGCATATTCGGTTATACAAATGCCTATACGAATGTGATTGCGAGCATATCCGATTTAGGAATACTAGAAATAACAAAGAAAAATTCAAACAAAAGGATGTCATAATAAGGAGAAATAGATTGATGTGGATGCTACTAGTTACTGCCCAAAGGAGTACATTTATTGATATCTAATACATTATATGACTGTATCCATTGTATTATTGCATGCAATAGCTTGCCTAAAGGAGGTTATTGCCTGTTTTAATCACACGAATAATATTCGGTGACTGAATAAAGTATTTGTTTTTAAGAGGTTATGTCTGTCTAAAGGGAACTAACTTGTTAGATATTTTGGTGGTTAGCCAAAATGGACCACATAGCATGTTGCACTCTATGCCCAAATGGAAGACGGCAATGATGCACCAGGCTACCCTATTATTTATGCTTGATTATGTTTAAAGCATGTAAGGATTGTTTATTTCCCTTATTTAGCTAATTTGTTGCCTCTTGTGTTTCTATGTATAGTTTATTTTGCAATTACAATAATACTACGAAGGTTATGTTGTTGAACGGCTTGAATTATAAGAAGTAGAAGCAAGATATTGAGTTCGCTTTGAGGATTGTAGATGTGGATTTGGCTTTGAGAGAAGCTGCTTCAACTGCTCTCACGACCACTAGTACAACCGCTAAGAAAGAGTATCATGCAAAGTGGGACAGATCTAATAGGCTAAGTCTCATAACCATCAAGAGGTCTATTTCTGAGCACTTCTTGAGTGGTTTACCTAAGACTAACAATGCAAATGAGCTTTTCAATGTTGTGGGACAAAGATACCACGTATCAAGTAGGGCTGAGGCTAGATCCCTAATAAATAAGCTCACGAGTCTGAGGTATAATAGACAATTTGGGGTGAGAGAGTACATCCTTAAGCTTATTTTCATTCAAATCAAACTCAAGAGTCTTAATGTTACCATCCCAGATAACTTTGTAGTCCACCATGCTCTCAATACCCTACCACCAGACTTTTGCCAAATCAAGACTACCTATAACACCCAGAATGAATCTTGAACCATCAATGACCTCATTGCCAAATGTGTCTTAGAAAAGGAGAAACTTAAGAGGGAAAAGACTGAGTTTGTTTTGTTTGTCTCCCATTCTAAGGTTCATCCTAGTCAGGGAAAGGGAAATAGGAAGAACCATAAGAAATCTAAGACTCATCACACTTCTCATAAGGGTTCGGGTAAGGGAAATAGGAAGAACCACCATATTTTAGGTCCCAATGCTGTCATTAAGAAGGTATTCAAGTATTACTTCTATGATAAAGAAGGCCACATGAAAAGAATTGCACTAAGTGTAAGTCTTGGTTAGACAAAAAGAAATAGAGAGGAGGTAACTCACTTGCTTTAATTTGTTCTGAATCCAATTTGGCTAATGTCCTATCAAATTCTTGGTGCTTTGATAGTGGTACAACTGTTCATGTTGCTATATCATTGTAGGAAAGCAAATGGAAGCGAAGTGGGACTGAGGAAAAGCTTGAAGTAGGAGATAATACAGTAGTCAGGGTTGAGTCCATAGGAGAGGTTGTTTTAATTTTAGAGACTGATTTTCAACTTGTTTTGAAAAAGACTACTTATGTACTGTCTTTTAGACGGAATTTGATTTCTATTTCTTCTGTGGACAAATTTGGATACGAATTTTAATTTCAAAACGGCGTGGATGATTTATTTCATAACTTAAAAATTGTTGGTCATGGTTTTTTATCTAATGAATTATACAGGTTGAAATTGAAATAGAACATTAAGTATGCCTCATTCCATGTTAAAAATAGTGTGTCCAAAAGACCTAGAATAAAAGACCAATCTTCCATATTATGGCATAAGCGTCTGGGTCACATTTCTAAAGAAATAATTCAAAGCCTAATTAAAGATGATATCCTTATTCCACTTGCTTTTGGAGACCTAGGCACCTGTGTTAATTGTATTCGTGAAAAATTAACCAAGACCAAGAAGAAAAGTACAACACAAAATGGTGATCTTTTAAAGGTCATACAAATTGATATTAGTGGACCTTATTCTCCTACTTTTTATGAAAATAAATATTTTTTAATCTTTATTGATGATTTCTGTCATTATGGTTATGTTTACCTATTAAAGGAAAATCTAATGCACTTGCAAAGTTTAAAATTTTTAAAAAAACGTAGAGAACCAATTAACCAAAAGGATTAAGGTTGTTAGGCCTGACTGTGGTGTTGAGTATTATGGCAGACATGATGCCACTGGACAGCATATGAGACCGTTTTCCAAATACTTAGAAGACTATAGGATTATTGCCCAATATACTATGCTTTGTAGTCTTGAACAAAATGGTGTAGCCGAAAGGCATACTCGCATACTTAAGGATATGATGAGGAGTATGATATGGAGTATGATGAGTAGTGGCAATTTGCCTTTGTATTTTTGGGGTGATGCCATTAAGTCTACCTTATATATTTTCAATAGGGTTCCTAGCAAGTCTGTTCCTAAAACTCCTTTTGAACTGTGGACTGGTAGAAAGCCTAGTCTTAATCATGTTTGGGGTTGTTTAGTAGAGGTTAGGATTTATAATCCTTTTGAGAGAAAAATCAACCCCAGGACCACTCGTTATTATTTCATTAGGTATTTAGATCATTCTAAGGGATATAGGTTCTACTGTCCTACACTGGGTGCATAATTGTTGAATATCAAATAGCTAAGTTATTAGAGCTTGATACTATTAATTTGGAGATATCAACGCACATTGACAAGGATAGGCCTATCGAGGTGACGTATATTTCCTTGCCTTCTATCCAGCATAGTGTTGCACCTATACCTATGGAGGTTGTTGATCATGAGTAGTTAGGAATTGATGCAGCCATACTTAATGCTCTTGATCCTATTGAGTCTCCTATTGAGCCTATTCTAGCTGAGAGGAGATCTACCATTTCAAATGAGTTTGTTGTGTATCTTGATGAGGAGATTTATATGATGCAACCTAAGGATTTCATGGTAGAGGGCAAGGAGCACATAGTATGCAAACTGCAAAAGTCCATTTATAGCTTGAAGCAAGCATCACGCCAATGGTGCTTAAAATCGGATGAGATTGTCACTTCCTTGGGTTTTGTGGAAAACAAGGTTGATCAATGCATATATCTCAAAGTCAGTGGGAGGAAATTTATTTTTCTTGTTCTTATGTTAATGATATTCTACTTATGAGTAATGATCTAAGTCTTTTGCATGAGACGAAGATGTTGTTGTCCAACACCTTCAATATGAAAGATCTTAGAGAGGCCTTTTTTGTTTTAGGCATTAAGATTATTCGTGAAAGATCTCGTGGTGTGTTGGGGCTATCTCAGAAAGGATACATCAATCGCGTGCTTGAAATGTTTAATATGAAGGATTGTAGAACTGGAGATGTTCTTATTGCTAAGAGTGACAAATTCAGTAAAAATCAGAGTCCTAAGAATAACATACAAGTGAAATCCATGCAGAACATACCATATGCTAGTACAGTTGGCAGTCTTATGTATGCACAGGTACGTCCTAGGCTGGATATAGCTTTTGTTGTGGATGTTCTTGGGAGGTATCTTTTGAACCCTAGCAGAGGACGAAAGATGACATGCTTGTATACAAAAAAGTTGAGGATCTTGAAGTAGTTGGTTATTTAAATTTAGACTTTGCTTGATGTGTAGATGACATGAAGTCTACTTCAAGATACATTTTTATACTTGTTGGAGGAGCTATTTCTTGGAAGAGTGTTAATTAAACAGACTCTTACAACTTCTTTCACTATGCATGCTGAGTTCATAGCTTGTTTTGGGGCTGCTACCCAGACTGTTTGGCTGTAAAACTTTATTTCGAAACTTAAGGTGATTAGTTTCATTGTTAGATCACTGAGAATTTTTTGTGATAATAGTGCAGCTATGTTTTTCTCAAAGAATAACAACTCTTTTAGTGGGTCTAAGCACATTGAGATCAAGTATCTGTTAGTTAGAGATTTAATAACAAACGGTGATATCATTATTGAGCACATTAACACAGAACATATGATGGTGGACCCTTTGACCAAGGGACTTAGATCTATTATTTTTAGTAGCCATGTTTCTAATATGGGTGTTATTGGGTCTTTTGATGTACTTGATTAGTGAGAGTTGTTTTCCTTACATTATGTGATAGTCATTCTATGTTAAGACCTTTTCAGTTTATCATTGGTCATTAAAGTTGATAGATGGTTATTGATTGTTTTCATTTGATGCCATTTATACTTGAATATATATATATTATTGATATTTTATATGTCATATGTAGATGGATATATGTTTATGATTTGGATATAAAGAAAAGTTTCAAGCTTGGTGTAGTTGAGCATTTAGGGATGCGTCTTGCATTTGCATTGTAAAGCTTTCTCAAAATATGTGTGCAAGACATGTTAGTTTCATTAAAAACTGTTGAAATTCTCTTGCTTATTGAATAGACATATAGTTAAAGAGAATTTGAGGACTGATGGAGGAGTAGCACATTTATGAGATCACTTAAGGAGTACTATTTCCCACCACACTACCACATTTAATCCATGTCGATGAGGAGATTGGTATTTGTGATCATGAGTGGTCTTACATGGATTGATTGTGTATTGACTACTTTCATTCGATATTGATTACCTTGTTGAACCAGATTGTTTTAGGTGTTGTTTCTTGACTTAACTTGATTTTTTAAAAGTGTGTCCACATATAGTTTTTCTTTATTGTTTTCAACCCAAGAGTCGTTTTTAAAGTTTTCAAAATTATAACTACAATTAATGTTTGCTCAAGTAGGAGAATGTTAGAATTTTCTATGTTGAGTATACTCATTAATTGATTTTAGTTTTAATAAGAATGGGTTGAACCCAAGTTAAGTTGATATATACAGAATAGGCCCAATAAAGAGGCAATCCATATGGACTGGGTTTGTGTGCACCTATTGGTTATTTTATGTGGTTGGACGGTTAGTGTGGGCTTACAGAATCTATTTGAGAGCCTTTTATGAGAGGGTCCATTAGGGTTTCAATATATAAAGGCTAAGTCCCCTCTCTTCTCAAGATTGACAGCATTCTACACAGTGAGATCCATCTTAAGGAGCTTAGAGTTTGATTACCGGATTGGAGATCGTCTCTCTTCGTATTCAAGATCATGGACCAAACGAATACACTTCCGCACTCTCAAATACACATATTAATGTTCCTATATTCATATACATGTTTATTGTTAATCTTATAAGCAATGCACATTGCAGCCAGTTCCATGACAAATTGGCTCGATGAACCAATTTTCTTCTTCCCATTTCCTAATTTATTTTGGTTTAGATTTTGGATCAAGTGTTTTGTCCTTGATAGGGTTGTTGCTGCCATTATTGCTGTTAATATGTTGTTTCAACCAATCACCATGAAAAACATTAACTTCATAGGTATAATGTTTTAGTTATAGCTCAACGGTTAATATGTAGTTCTTGAGTTGCAGATTAGCTTTAAAGAGAGAATGTGTGTGTGTGTGTGTGTGTGTGTGTGTGTGTGTGTGTGTGTGTGTGTGTGTGTTTGTGCGTGTGTGTGTTTAGTTAGTGAAAAGAGAGAAAAAAAGAGAGGGGGAAATGAGAATGAGGGGGAAGAAAGAAAAGAAAAAGAAAAGAGAGGTGGGAAGAGAAAAAAAAAAAAAAAGAGTGGGAAAGAAAGGTATAAGAGAGACAAAAAGAAATAAAGAATAGAGCGAAAAAAAACAAGAGAGAGAAGATGAGTGTGGTAAGATAGAGAAAAATAAGGAAAGAAGATTTGTGCGAGAAGAGAGAGTAATAGCTTGTTTAGAACTTAGGAAAAGGAAGGAAAGGGAAGAGAAAATACTATTTGCTATCATTTTTCTGTTTGGTTTTGCAAAAAAAATGAAAGAAAAATGGACGGAAAGAAGAGAGAGAAAAAGAGAGATTGATTAAAAAAATTTCTCCTCTTTTCCTACAATTTTTTTTTTATTTTCTCTTTCCTCTGCTTTCTCTTCCCTTCACTTTCCTCTCCCAAGTTCTAAATAGGCTATAAAAAAAAGATAGGAGAGAGAAAAGAAATGAGTGGTAGAAAGAGAAAAAAATAAAAAGAGAAGAGAGTGAGAGAGCGAAATAAGTGATGGAAGAGAGAGAAAGAGAGTGAGTGGCAAGAAGAAAGAAAAGAGAAGAAAAAGAAAGAGAGAAATAGTGGTGGGATTGTGGGAAGAAAGGGAAAAAGAAAGAGAGAAGTGAGTGCTTTTTTTATTGCATTTGGAGGGTATTTTTGACATTTCATTTAGTCAACATGGTCAACAAACGGAATTAATTGACAGTGCTAACAACATGGGGTTTATATGTCAATTTACAAAACCTCAAGGGGTCTAGGTATCTATTTTTAAAAGGTAGTTGGTTTGATTGTCGATATGCCAAACCTTAGGGGGTCTAGGTGAATTAATCCATAGTTTAGGAATAAAAGTGTAATAATTTTTAACTTAACAGGTAAAGTGAAACTGAATCATTGTTAAAATGGTCAAGGTGTGTAATTAATCTTTACTTTTTTTTTTTACTTATTTAAAATGTTGGATTACATTGACTTATTTTTAAAAGTTGAAGAGCTTAAATAGAATAAATTAAAGTTGAGAATGACATTGAAATATGAGACAAAGTTAGAAGGACAAAATAATTATATACTTAATTAAATATTTATTTCTTGATTACATTTATCAAGAAAAAAACTAATTTTTCATCACATCAAAAATCATTTCTCATACTTTAATCCACTAAATTGATTTATTGTTTTATAAATCTAGGAGAAAATTCATCTAATTTGAAAATTTTGAAAAATTCCTTACTAAACGTTCATGTTTCTTAACCGTATAAAGATTCATTTAGAAAATAAAACTTGTTAATTGAAAAAATATAAATATTTAATTATATGATTATATGATTACTTTAGAAAATAGAAGGTTTAATTATTGCTAAAATATAAATGTTTTAACTCTATAAGACCATTTGCAAGCTATATAAGAATAATAAAACTACGATGAGCTATAATTTTGAAATAATTAACTTAAATACAATAATTCTTTTCAATGTTAATTTATTTATATAATTCTTATAAATGGTTTTTATAATTGAATAATGATTATGAACATGTATGTATTTAAAAAATTGACGTTAGTAGACCTAGCATGACTTGACCTAATTGTTTAATATTGTATTATCTAATACCGTTTATATTAGTTTGAGTAACCATATGATTATTAATATAAAACTATAATCTCACATAACATTGCTAACAACTAAACTACAAATTTTTTTTTTTTGGGTTGTGATGGAATAAGAACTTAATACATTAGTGTACCAAAAAAAAAAAAATTTTAAAAAGTCAATTAATAATTCTGATACATGTAAAATTATAAGCATATATATATATACACACACACAAGTAAACATGTTTGATAACTTTTAGTATTATCCCGTCATTGCCGACTGCTGATTTATAATTATCATGTAAATATTTGAGTTTATACATGAAGGGAAGTCAAACTCCCACTGCCCAAAGAATCAGCCGAATATAGGCGTGAATGTAGCAGAAAGTCACTCGAAGTCTTTGAAAGCACACCCACCGCTCAGTTACTCAAAATCTACGCCCCGATTCCCTTGATTCTGGCCCACTCCTCGCTTATCTTCTTTGAAAAACAACCTATAACTTCATATATTACCTGTACGGCTTTCAATTGCAGAGATAACCGAGAGAACCCATATCGGCTTTTGAATCGATCTCTTCCAGATCGGTAAACACTTCCCTCTTTTACTTCGTAATCTTGTACTCTGGCTGATGACTGTTATCTGAATGATTTTGACTTTTATCTCCAGAGTAACTGACAATGTTTCTGTTTTGATTTCATACATTCATCAAGTAATCTTATCTATATATATTTGTCATGATTTGAAGTTTGAATTCTTTTTAGGAATCAATTGATTTTTCATGGGCCTTTCTTGTAATTCCTGTCAATTTACTTTGTTTTGGTGGGTGTTTTTGGGGGGCGGATTTTAGGGTTAGTGGGGAAGGTTATGGCATTATATCAAGCTTAGAATAGGGCTGCGTAATGTTTTCGTACCGGATTTGGTGAATCGTTAAGAGGATCTTTTGCTTCGTATCCTTTTGATGTATTCTTTGAGTATAGACTATAGATGGTCTAATTTTATTCTATATTTTGTTGTTTGTCTAATTAGTAGATAATCCAGAGACATAGGTTAATACTTTTCCATTATTAATTAATTTATGATTTTGTATAATATACTTATATGTGTATGTATGTTTGTTTCTATGTGGTTTTGTGTCTATTCAACTGAATAAAAGAAAAATAGAAAACATATATGTTCATATCTTTATATTTGTTTCTACGTGTTCAACGGAATAACAACAGAAATAGAAAACATATATGTTCAGATACTAATTTTTACAATGAACTCCTTGTTATGACGGAAATGTCAGGCGAGCCTTCTAAGGTTTTTTTTTTTTTTAACCCCCGAAGTGGTTTTCCTGCTCCTTGTGTGCTATAACTCATAATTGTTTGATTAAAATGTCTTGACGGGTTTTATTGTTTTCCAGTAAAAGTTTGATTGCAATTGTAGTTTTTTTCTTCTTTTTTTCCCATCTCATCTCCAATTTTTTATCCTTTAATTTGCAGGGCAACTGCAATGGCATTTACTACTAAACAAATGTCTTTGATTGTGGCAACTTTTGGTGCATTGTCCTTCTTATTTGGAGTTGTTGCAGAAAACAAGAAGGTTATTTTCCTTTCTGAACAAAGATAAAATCTTGAGTATCCTTGTGTTGGAAATTTTTTTGGCTCTCATTGCACCTTCTTTTGCGATTGTTTTTCTCCGTTGAGTTTCCTCAATGAGCTACTTTGTTAACACTGTAGAAACGTTTTTGAGCGAAACAGTAATGACGGTGAAACTTAAATTTCTGAACATAATTACAGCATGAAGTATATGTCTTATTTGGAGCTCTAAAAATAAAGGCTCTGGAGATCCTCGTCTGTGTTCTCCGTATTTCATGATAAAAAGTGACCAGGGGCAGGAGAGGAGTTTAGCCTTTTTCTTCATAATTAATACAAACCTTTTGGTTATTCTTTGTCTTGGTAGCTTGCTTTTACAAAGTTGGATTGCAAGTGTTATGATTGAATTTCTTCCTTCGTCTACAAATAACCTCCAAAAGCTTGGATGACAAGGAAAGAAAAATGATTATTCTTTTTTCTTTTCTTCCATCCATCTTTGCAGCAGCCAAGGAGAACTACAAATACAAAGTTTCTGTGCGTAGAGCATTTTAGATGTATCCTCGACTCCTTTTTGCTTGTTCTTTATTGTGTGTGTTTCATAACAATTTGTAGAAGAATTCTCCAAAAGTGCTATAGCTCTGGTAAGACTCATTGGATGTAGACCTTACATGTCATTGTTTGCCAGTTTACTTGCATCATTGATATTCTCCAATCACTTATATTATTTACAGGATTTATGGGAATATCTGCAGTTGGAATGTCATTTTTTTTTTAAAGCATAATTTTTGTACTTGTAACATTCTGTTTACTTCACTGCCAAAATTGACTGGTCAATACTTTATCAAAATATCTTATCATGGTGTCTCTATTTTCACATCCCTAGCTTTGTAGCTGTGACCTTTGCTGTTTGTCTTATTTTGTTGTATGGTTACATTGCATGGTTGGTTGTCCTTCGAGTAGTATTGCATGTCAGTTACAAATTGGACTTCAAACTGCAAAGTGCTGAGTGCACAGAATGCTAATGCGTCTGGCTCTTTTGTAAAGAAAAAGAAAAAGAAATGATTGGGAAAGCATGATATATGAAATTCAATCACAGTAAATAACGATACTCATTTTTTTTTTTTTAATGTCCTTTGTCCAATAGCTATGTGATTCCCAGCCTGCTAACTAACTAATTTTGTTGTATTCTTTGTCTTCTGTCTTCCACAGCCTGCATCTGGAACTCCAATTACAGGGAAAGGGGTAGTTATTTGCAAGTATCCATCCGACCCCACTGTTGTCTTGGGGTATCTGTCCGTTGCATTTCTTGCTGCCTCTACTGTGGCTGGTTACTTGTCTTTGTTTTACCCTTATAAAGGAAAGTCTGTTCCACAGGCTGCTTTGTTCCGAAGCACTAGCTTCCTCGTATTTTTTAACATTGCTCTGTAAGTATTCCTTTGTCATATCTCCTATATAAATTATGTCGTTTTTGTTTTTTAAGTCTCAGATTTGCCACCCTTTTGGTAGTTTCAGGTTTTATGTTTTTTCCTTGTTTCTTTTTTTGGTGTGTAAACGTGGAGTTGTGGATGTCATCATTTACCTTTTCACCGGGTAATTGGATAATTTTTCTAGTGCACCTTCTAATGCACAAAGAGTCCAAGAAAATTTTGCTTCAAGGTGGCTAACTAAAATCTTTGGAACTAAAGATGTGATATTTTAGATAAGGGACATGGTTGTTTTTCCTCTTATATTCTATGATGTGCATAATGAATTTTCCAGTCATTTCTAATAGCGCAATAGTGCTTGGTAATAATAGTTATTCAATAAATTAGGGAGAAGGAAAAGGTGCATTAACTTAAATATTGCCTAGGTTTGTTATATCGCAGCAATTTTTTACTGACCGCTGAGTCTAAGAGGAAATGTGGGCCAGGAAGAAATAGATTATGAAAATGGCATGTATGTTGGTTGATAGAGTTTCCTTTTGTACAGGTCCTTCCCTGCCCACTCCCCACCCACAAGATAGGGGAAAAAATGATCACTGGGAGGCACTCAATAACTTTTGGTTGGAGTTTTCAGAATTTTAGTAAAATAAATTGGAGGAAAGAAGGAGGGGGGGGGGGGGGGGGCAGGGCGGGGGGGGGGGCGGTGTTGGGGCGCCGTGTGGACCATCAAAGGACCCGCTTTGAGCTCCCTTTTTTTTTTTTTTTTTTTTTTTCCCTTCCCTTTTCTTTTGAGTGGCTCACATTTGTTTGGCCATGCTAGGTTGGACGAGAACATGGTATTGACGGACCAAACTTAGTGGTATATTTGTTATAGGGCTGATGCTCCTGAGTGGCCTTTCCTTTTGTACAGTCTGGAGATACTGTGGAAAACAAAGCAAAAATTATGCAAGCACGTGAATGTCCTGAACAAATAGCTCTCGCTGGTACTGTTTAATGCGCTTCACATAAAAAAATACTAGCAATTTTTTATTCACTGTATCTTATCTACCACCAATGAAGGATTTGTTCAGCGGGTTGAATTCGGTGGTTCGAGTCCCCTCAGCTCTCGTTGGGCTTAAACCTACTCTGTAGGGCCTTTAGTGCGCAGTTACCTAACCGTAGTTCCTTTGCTTGCATTGGGGTCGGGCATATCCGCGGATAGCTATGGGTGTTGTAGGGTAATGCTCTGTGGCGAGTATGTGGAGTAACCTATCTGAATATCTATTTTTTGAATAAAAAAAAAAAAATTAAAAACACTATCTTATCTACTTGGATGATTTTATTGGAAATTTCAAACTTTGCTCTTCTGAAAAATCCTCTTGTTCTTTGCCCTTTTTCGTTTCCTTTTATCTTTTATGGCTGCTGGTGGTGATTCACAGGGGTACAGCTGGATTGGCTGCAGCATTTCTGTTGTGGCCTACAATAACAGAACAACTTCACCTTATACGCAATGTTCATCACAACCTGGAAACAGATTGCCCAACTGCTAAGACTGGTCTCCTTGGTGGCGGTGCCTTCTTATCCCTTGACGCATCCCTCTTTTGGTTGGTTTCCTTAATGTTAGCTGACAATGCACGAGAGGACTACTTCGATGAAGGAGAATCAGGTGGTAAAGGTGAGCACGGACATGTTCTAGCAAATGATTATGATGCTGATGGAGCAATAAAGTTCAGTGCCTAACCGGTGTTTCTGTTTTCAAAAGACTTCCTTGTTTTTAAGCTCATTGGATTTGCACTTCAATTTATGTGAAATTATTAGGAAGCATCATAAAGCAGTGAATAGAGTTCAGCTCTGCTGTAGATATTTTTCTCCATTATCCATATGCTTTGTTTATCTTCACTTATCTTTTGTGGATCTGGTTCTATTTGGCGGTAGATATGAATTTTAAATGTCTTATTATTATTATTATTATTATTTTTGGTCTTCCCTTTTCGCTTCCAGTTTTGAATATAATGTGAATTTGCTGCTTGTATCAACTATGGAATTGGTCTTAAAACAGGGTGACGCTTGTATTGTTGAATTTGTTTACCGTTAGGTTGCGTGGCATAACAGGTTGTGTTTGAGACCCAAAATGACCTGGTTCCTGTGGAGGATGCCATATTATGTATATTCTAAGTGAATGCTCTAAGGCGAAGGAAATTGGGAACCTTTGCCTTTGGAACTCCAATGCTAGGCTCTGACGTGCCTGTGAATGTCTCTCACTTTGAGATAATGGCGTTGAGGGGGTTGGCGATACTAGAGGTGTGCTGGTGACGGTGAGAAGAAAAAATTTAGGTATAGTTCTTTAGGGATTGGTAATGCAGGTCATTGTTAAGAGTCATAGCATTAATACTGTGTTTGGATTAAAGATTTAGTTATGAAAAAGAAGAAAAGAAAAATGGTAAAGGTGAGGGAAATAGAGGAGTAACTTTTGCTTTTTTCTTGATAAATTCGGATTGCAAACACTATATAAATGTTAGCGTTCATGAGTGGACAAGATGGTCGTATGACTTGCTCTAATAAATTATTTGTACCTAATTTTTTTATTTTTTCATCTGGTGGTAGTTAATAAAACTAATGGTGGTATGGGGTGTCCCCTTGGTGTTTTACTCAGGGTGGAGAGAGAGAGAGAGAGAGAGAGAGAGAGAGAGAGAGAGAGAGAGAGAGAGAGAGAGAGAGAGAGAGAGAGAGAGAGAGAGAGAGAGAGAGAGAGAGAGAGAGAGAGAGAGAGAGAGAGAGAGAGAGAGAGAGAGAGAGAGAGAGAGACGAGATGAGAGAGAGAGAGAGAGAGAGAGAGAGAGAGAGAGAGAGAGAGAGAGAGAGAGAGAGAGAGAGAGAGAGAGAGAGAGAGAGAGAGAGAGAGAGAGAGAGAGAGAGAGAGAGAGAGAGAGAGAGAGAGAGAGAGAGAGAGAGAGAGAGAGAGAGAGAGAGAGAGAGAGAGAGAGAGAGAGAGAGAGAGAGAGAGAGAGAGAGAGAGAGAGAGAGAGAGAGAGAGAGAGAGAGAGAGAGAGAGAGAGAGAGAGAGAGAGAGAGAGAGAGAGAGAGAGAGAGAGAGAGAGAGAGAGAGAGAGAGAGAGAGAGAGAGAGAGAGAGAGAGAGAGAGAGAGAGAGAGAGAGTATTCTTAAACATTATATAAGTTGGTCCTTTATTAATAAAACTAATTACAGTCTAATCACTACTAGAATGAGAGAACCTTCTACCTATTTTTGAAACGTATTTGTCAAACCTCAAAGGGACGTTGGTACAATATATCTCATACCAAAAACAAAAATTATAGCTTATAGCATTTTTGCAAGTATAACATTTTTTAAAAAGAATACATCTATTATGTCTTACAGACAAAAGAAATGTCAATATTATGAACATCCATGGAATGAAATTTTTTTTTTTACAGTAATAACTGTTTGGTTACAACTTTTTTCAGCTAGCTTTTCACTTTTAAGCTAGGTCGCCACTTTGGAAGGAAGGGAAATAAAAGAAAATGGTGCTTTTTGATACTACCTCTATTGCTTAAAATGAGAGAAATTATATATTTTTATTAATTTTCTCATGACTCGTTTAGAATAGTTGCAATTTTTTATTTTTTAAAGAATCTGTCTTTTTCTAATTGTAGAAGTGATTGATAAGCTTAAATTTGTGACATAAGAGGCATAACAAATAATGTTTTCTTACTGTTGCTTTTCCCCTTTTAGGCCTATAAGCCAGCTTCTAAAACGTTGGGAGTTCCGCCTTGCCAAAAGTCTAATTGAAGCTCTATAGAAGAGCATAAAGAAGCCCGACGAAATGTATAGTCCACTTTCAACTTTAGCTTTTAACTCATAATGGATTTTTGTGACTTTTCAAAACCCTCTTAATCATTTTCCCATTCTTACATAATAGGAACAAATTTTGTGTCTATCCCACTTGTTCGATAATTCTTTAATTTTATGCAAATCTTCCTATCATTACACATACTCCTATATTTTCTCAAAATTTTCTCTAATTATTCAAGACAATTAGACAATGAAAACTTAAATTTTAAAGAATTTTTTTTTCATATATTATTTTATCCAATAAGAATTATTTTTAAATTTATTAGAACCTACTACTTATATTTTGTAGAAACACTAACACATCACAAATTATTGCATTATTGAATAATTCTGAACTATATATTCTATGTTCTGTCGATGTGAGTTTTTATTTGTTCCTCATTTAAGAAATGTGGCAACGCACGACTGTGTTAAAGTTGCTATTTCTGCTTTGGAACCTGACACATGGGGTGTACAATTTTTCTCGTGATGCCTGGATTTGTTAAGGTAGTCTTGTTAACCGATTGATCATTGATTTATTATCAATGAAGTCCTCCTACTCCTGTCAAAAAGAAAAGAACAATTCTGGACTCTTTAATTTGTTGTTACTGTGGGTCAAGCTGAGGCTGTTACCAGTGTGGTGGGTTAGAAACTTTTGCCGAATATTGTCCTAAAACAGAGCCCAAACCGCCTTGGGCTGTTGTGAATTTTTCGGATCAATCCGGGTCGGATTTAACCATCCGAGTTTCACCCGTCAATGTCTGAAAAACCCTAGCCAATTATATCACGAGTGGTGGCGTAATGCAGGACGAGGTTCTAAAACCCTACCAAAGCCTCACTCGCTCCTCACTCCTCACTCCTAACTAGGCAGAGCAGACAGACAAAGGCCATTGCTCTGAGTCTCTCTCTCAAACACTCTGGAGATGTCTCTGGGAGAAAGATCAGGAGACAAATGCGATTAGCGGTGTTGTGGGGGGTGGAGACAGATTTCGATGATGGCATGTCTCAATTTCTCTCCTTCAACATCTATGGTGGCTTCGATTTCGTCGTCTCTCCTTTGGTTAGTCACTTATCACACATTTATACATGCACGCAGTCATGAAGATATATATATATATATATATGTATATGTAAAAACACACGTATGTATCTGTACGCTTATGCATATATCTTAATTAGGATAAGTTTCGCTTATGCCTTGGTCTTGTGGTGTGTTTACATTCAAAAGCATATGCTGTTAACTGCATTTCATTGGTAACAAGCGTGAAAATATTTTTGTTTCCTACTGAAATGAAGTATTGTTTTGTGCTTTTGTGTTTTATATGTGCGAAGCTGAAGTCATTCCATATAGGGGGTTACTAGGAGCAGGGTTTTATTTTTTGTACTTGAACTAAGTGACTGCCTGCTAATTGTGGGGAGAACTTGCTTAGTTATTTGTGTCTTTTATCTAATCTTGTTAACCTTACCACGTCATTTTAGGTTTGTAGTGGCTAATGGGTTTGCTTTGGCGTTAATAATAGAATAAGGACCTTTATTTCTAGTGCATTAACCTCAAATTATTAAAGGCAAATGCTTACATCTGCCCTTAAAGCATAGGTTAGGGACGCATGAACAGTGTTGTACAACAGGGGAAAGTGAAGAAAGCATGGACCCTACACTTTGTACAGCCCAGTAATCCATGCTTAACTTGTGCCCTAAAGGCACATGTTAGTAAGACCATTACAAAAAATAGAGATTTAGTGGAGCTACATAACAGCAAAGATGCTGTTGCCAACAATTTAGTAGTGACAGTCTAGGTGTTGTAAATTAGAAATATTTTGAATTTGCAGGTGTGATTGATTTGGTGTAAGTAACAGATTGAAGACCCTTGAATTCTAACACACTCACCAGGAGCCAGCTTTCTCAGTCAAAACAAATAGGCTATCAATGGTGGATATCAAAGAGAAAATTTTGTTAGTTTTATGTCTTATATCAGTTTGAGATGGATGTATTTTGTATTATAGATTCACCCTGTGTTACCATAATACACCACTACTCTAGGGAATTACGTTTTTGGAACGGCGTTCCGAAACATGGTACTCTAGCGCTCCAAAACGGTGAATTTAGCGATCCAAAGCGATTTCAAACTTTTTTTCAATTTATATCTTTAAAGGTCACCTAACGGAGGAAAAAAATTAATTACAATGAATAAAAATATAGGAAGAATAGAATTTTGGTATAACAATATGTAAGAAAATGGGTCATAATACTCCTAGAATGTGTTTTTAGATGATTAATTTGAAAAAACATAAATTATGTTATATTAAATGTATGATTGTTGAAGAAAATTCTTCTACAAGTATTTTAATTCTAGTAGTATACTTCATAGAAGTGTACCCCTAATGTACCATATTTTAGAACATGTAGTGTACCACGTTCCTGTTCCCGTTCCACTTTCACGTACCGGAATGATCCGCGTTCCAGGTAACATAGGATTCACCTTTATTTTGTAATGCTTACTTGTGATGATAATCCCATGGTTTTTCCATTCTCGTGTTGTTCAATTTACTTTTATATATTTCCATATTTCATTTTGGCTTGCATGTTTTAATTTATTTAGGTGGCTAATTAGCCAGTCATGCTTCAGCTGAATGGCTGTCTTTCTGTGTGAATGGTCAGTAAGTCACCTAGAGAAGTGTGTTGGCAGCCTTGTATAGTGAAGTGAGACTTTAGTTTCACATCTAGGCTACTGACTACGTCCACATAATTTGTGATTTGAACCCTGGTTCTATTAAAACAAACTTTACTTCCATTATGGTACACTGCAAAACCTGCAAAATTCAACTTAAGTGACAAGATTATGGGACTACACCTGGAACTTTTGATCATATTGCAGTCTTGTGTTAGTTATTTATTCTTAGTAGTACCATTATTTTAATTTGGTAATGTTTCATTTGTTTTATGCAATTTTTTGGTAAGCTACATGTTTTTATTATTTTGTCATCACTTTTTAGCTTTTACTGAATTATGCTTGTGTTTTTCAAATGGACGCTCCTGTTCTGTATGTTCCAGTGGCTAATTAGCCAATCACACTTCAGCTGAATGGTTGCCATTATTTGTGAGTGGTCAGTAAGCTCACCAACATCAAGGTGTCAGTTGCCTTGTAGAATGAAGGGAAACTTTAGTTTCACTCACAGGCTATTGACTAAATTTGAGTTATCTTGGTTAATGTCGGAAAGGCATCAATAACCCTGATCATTATATTGCGCTATGAACTTCTTGGTGGCTCAACTACGCCGTTTGCGACTTTTACTACCTAAAATCTCAAAACGCCGAGTGTATAATCTAAAAGTGTCTAGTTTAAAAATGCTCAAACTCCCAAACCGTGAGTCCGACACTTGGCAGGTTGGTTTCAACACGTCATTTGTGCCTAGACTGTGCAACGTGCTAGATTTGAAGGCTCGACAACATCATTTGAGGCTTTCAGAATGCCGTTTGGAGTCAATCCTTGTGATTTAGGACAACATTGAAAGGTAGACTAATGGTTTAAGGATATGGACAGCTTATGGGTTCAATGTTTAAAAAGGTGGGAAAAATGCTTTAGACTTCTTTCATATAACCTAGTTGCAAACTTGGAGTGGCTTCAACTCAAAGTTATAAGTTGTTGGAATTTAATAAAGTAAGTTTCTGGAACTTTAGAGATTCTAGAATTCGGAATTTGGATGCAAGGGTTATGTCCAGTTAATTTAAACAGTGTGTTTTGTACTGATAAGAGTTGAAGGAATGAGAAGAGGAATATTTTATAAATTACACTGGATAGGCAGAAAAAACCTATGTGGTTCAGGTTTAGTGGCATTTTCTTTGATTTGAATGAGTAGTTGTATTTATGTGTATATATAAATATATAGAGGTTGCTTGCTGGCTGGTTGTTTGATTAGGTCTTAAAGATTTTATGAATGGTATCTACAAAAGGCTAATCTAAGCTATTTAAAGTCACCCACGACGGCAGACGAGAGCACATAAGCTAGCCTATGTGCCAATAAAAGGATATATTTGGATGCTTTGATGGTCCAAACCCATGAAATCTAACACTTGATAAGTAACATCAGAACACAATTTATACTACAAAGAACAAATAGCAGCCTAAAACATATATGAAATAACGATAACATGATTAGAGAATAGACAATAGGTACACCTACAATAGGGCATCCACAGTTAATTAAAAAAAAAAAAGAAAAAGGAAGAAAAGAAAAACTCGATTGGATGTCACTACTTAGCCTCACGTCCTCCAACATGTGTCAAATAATTTTTGCATAGAGGAAAGCTCAATCTCCGTTTTGAGCCTTTTTGATTTTCTTCATTCTTTTTGCTCAATCTTCAGGTTGTTTTGAGACCCAAAATGACCTGGTCCCTGTGGATGATAGCATTGTATTCATGTTCTCTGTGAATGCTCAAAAGGCGAAGGAAATTGGGAACCTCTGCCTTTGGAACTCCAATGCTAGGCATTGCTTCTCTTATGTGCCTATGAATGTCTCTCACTTTGAGATAATGGAGTTGAGGGGGGTTGGCGATACTATAAGCTTGCTGGTGATGGTGGGAAAAAATTTAGGTTTAGTTCTTTAGGGGTTGGTAATGCAGGTCATTGTTAGAGTCATAACATTAACACTGTGTTTGGATTAAGGATTTTGTGATGAAAAAAAAAAAAAAAGAAAGGAAAAGATAAAGGTGAGGGAAAAGAAGAGTAACCTTTGCTTTTCCCTTGATAAATTCGGATTCCAAACACAACATAAATGTTAATGTTCATGAGTGGGCAAGATGGTCACATTGCTCTTATTACTAATCTACACAGAGAATTGTACCTAATTTTTTATTTTTTATTTTTTCATACGGTAGTAGTCAATAAAACTAATGGTGGTATGGGGTGTGTCCATGGTGGTTTAGTCAGGGTGGAGAGAGAGAGAGAGAGAGAGAGAGAGAGAGAGAGTATTGTTAAACATTATATAAGTTGGTCCTTTATTTTCCCATGTTTGTTGTGATGAATACTTAATTTCTATTCATTACAGTTTAATCACTACAAGGATGAGAGAACTTTCTACCTATTTTTGAAATGGATTTGGCAAACCTCAAAGGGACGTTGGTACAATATATCTTAGACCAAAAACAAAAATTATAGGGTATGTAATTTTTTTACAAAATGATGTGTTTAAATTAGAGTCTTTTACTTCAAAACAAAACACCTACCATAATGTCAAATTTTTTGTAAGTATAACATTTTTCAAAAGAATATATCTATTACGCCTTAAAGACAAAAGAAATGTCAATGGAATGAAATTTTTTTACATCAATTACTGTTTGGTTACAACTTTTTTCAGCTAACTTTTCGCTTTTAAGCTACGTCGCCACTTTGGAAGGAAGGGAAAGGAAAGAAAATGGTGCTTTCTGATACTACCTCTCTTGCTTAAAACAAGAGAAATTATTTTACTAATTTTCTCATGATTCGTTTAGAATATTTGCAAATTTTTTTTTCAAAGATTCTTTGTGGTTTTCTAATTGTAGAAGTGATTGATAAGCATCAATTTGTGACATAACAGGCATAACAAATAATGTTTTCTTGCAGTTGCTTCTTGCTTTTTAGGCCTATAAGCCAGCTTTGAAAATGTTGGGAGTTCTGCCTTGCCAAATGTCAAATTGAAGATATAAATGATCATAAAGAAGCCCGATGAAATGTATAGTCCAATTTCAACTTTAGCTTTTAGCTCATAATGGATTTTTGTGACTTTTGAAAGCACTCTTAATTTTTTTCCCATTCTTACATAATAGGAACAAATTTTGTGTCTATCCCGCATGTTTGATAATTCTTGAATTTTATGCAAATCTTCCTAATATTACACATAATCCTGTATTTTCTCAAAATTTTCTCTAATTTTTCAAGACAATTAGAGAATGAAAATCTAAATTTTAAAGAATTTTTGTCATATATTGTTTTATCCAATAAGAATTATTTTTAAATTTATTAGAAACTACTACTCATATTTTGCAGAAACACTACCACATCACAAATTATTGCATTGTCGAATAATTCTGGACTATGTTCTATGTTCTGTCAATGTGAGTTTTTATTTGTTTGTCGTTTAGGAAACGTGGCAGTGCACGAATGTGCTAAAGTTGCCATTTATGCTTTTGAACCTAGCACATGGCATGTCTGAATTTCTCTCCTTCAACAGCTATGGTGGCTTCGATTTCGTTGTCTCTCCTTTGGTTAGTCACTTATCACACATTTATACATGCACGCAGTCATGAAGATATATATATGTAAACACACACGTATGTATCTATATGCTTATGCATATATCTTAATTAGGATTAGTTTTGTTTATGCTTTGGTATTGTGGTGTGTTTACATTCAAAAGCACTTTTAGTGTAATTAAATTCTGTTTGCATGGCTTATGGTGGGTCTGTTAGCAATCACATGCTGGGTTTAATGTTCAGTAACCTCACCAACAGAATGGAGTTAACCCTGTTAACGGCCTTTTCCAATAAACTGAGGCTTTTTGGTTTGGGCATAGGCTGTTAACTGCATTTCATTTGTAACAAGCCTGAAAATATGTTTGTTTCCTACTGAAATGAAGCATTGTTTTGTGCCTTTGTGTTTTATATGTGTGAAGCTGAAGTCATTCCATATAGGGGGTAACTAGGAGCAAGGTTTGATTTTTTGTACTTGAACTAAGTGAATGCCTGCTAATTGTGGGGAGAACTTGCTTAGTTATTTGTGTTTTTTGTCTAATCTTGTTAACCTTACAACGTCATTTTAGGTTTGTAGTGGCTAATGGGTTTGCTTTGGCGTTAATAATAGAATAAAGACCTTTCTTTCTAGTGCATTAACCTCAAATTATTAAAGGCAAATGCTTACATGTGCCCTTGAAGCATAGGTTAGGGACGCATGAACAGAGTTGTACGACATGGGAAAGTGAAGAAAGTGTGGACCCTACACTTTGTACAGCCCAATAATCCATGCTTAACTTGTGCCCTAAAGGCACATGTTAGTAAGACCATTACAAAAATAGAGATTTAGTGGAGCCACATAACAGCAAAGATGCTGTTGCCAACAATTTCGTAGTGACAGTCTAGGTGTTGTAAATTAGAAATAATTTGAATTGGCAGGTGTGATTGATTTGGTGTAAGTAACAGATTGAAGACCCTTATCTTTCTATCACACTCACCAAGAGCCAGCTTCCCAGTCAAAACAAATAGGCTATCAATGGTAGATATCAAAGAGAAAATTTTTGTTAGTTTTATGTCTTATATTAGGTTGAGATGAATGTATTTTGTATTTTAGATTCAACTTTATTTTGTAATGCTTACTTGAGATAATAATCCTATAGTTTTTCCATTCTCTCGTGTTGTTGAATATACTTTTATATATTTCCATAATTCATTTTTGGCTTGTATGTTTTATTTTATTTTGGTGGCTAATTAGCTGGTTATGCTTCAGCTGAATGGCTGTCTTTCTGTGTGAATGGTCAGTAAGTCACCTAGAGAAGTGTGTTGGCAGCCTTGCATGGTGAAGTGAGACTTTAGTTTCACATTTAGGCTTCTAACTACATCCACATAATTTGTGATTTGAGCCCTGGTTCTAGTAAAACAAACTTTCCTTCTATTATGATACACTGCAAAACCTGCAAAATTCAACTTAAATGACAAGATTATGGGACTACACCTGGAACTTATGTTCATACTGCAGTCTTGTGTTAGTTATTTATTATTAGTAGTACCATTATTTTAATTTGGTAATGTTTCATTTGTTTTATGCAATTTTTTGGTAAGCTACATGTTTTTATTATTTTGTCATCACTTTTTAGCTTTTATCGAATTATGCTCGTGTTTTTCAAATGTACGCTCCTGTTCTGTAAGTTCCGGTGGCTAATTAGCCAATCACACTTCAGCTGAATGGCTGTCATTATTTGTGAGTGGTCAGTAAGATCACCAACATCAAGGTGTCAGTTGCCTTGTAGAGTGAAGGGAAACTTTAGATTTACTCACAAGCTATTGACTAAATTTGATTTGTCTTGGTTAATATTGGAAAGACATCAATAACCCTAATCATTATATTGCGCTATGAACTTCTTGGTGGCTCTACTAAGCCGTTTGCGACTTTTAGTACCTAAAATCTCAGAACACCGAGTTTATGAACTGGAAGTGTTTAGTTTAAAAATGCTCAAACTCCCAAATCCTGAGTCTGACACTTGTCAGGTTGGTTTCAACACGTCATTCGTGCCTAGACTGTGCAACGTGCTAGGTTTGAAGGTTCGGCGACAACATTTGAGGCTTTTAGAATGCCTTTGGGAGTCAATCCTTGTGATTTAGGACAACATTGAAAGGTAGACTAATTGTTTAAGGCTATGGACAGCTTCAGGCAAGGAATAAAATTTTCATTTGTTTCTATTGAAACGGTCGAAACGTTTCCTTTTCCTAAGGGATCGAAACGAAACACTAGTGGAATAACAAAACACTATTATTACAATCAAAACACATGGAAACATAGAAAAATGTACCAAAACACAATGCTATATGCCTAAACAATAAGTTATATGAATTTGAATTTAAAATTTTTATGAAAGGTATACAATTTTTATACAAAAGATTGTATTTTACTATTTTAATATTTTTCACTTTTGAAATGTTTTCGAAACATTCCGAAACATTTCCGAAATGTTTCCGAAACGTTTTCGTTTCCGAGCCAACCGAAACAACCCCTCTAAACGAAAATTTGATCCTTGGCTTCAGGGTTCAAGGTTTAAAAAGGTGGGAAAAATGCTTCAGACTTCTTTCATATAACCTAGTTGGAAACTTAGAATGACTTCAACTCAAAGTTATAAATTGTTGGAATTTAATAAAGTAAATTTCTGGAATTATAGAGAATCTAGAATTCGGAATTTGGATGCAAGGGTTATGTCCAGTTAATTTTAAACAGTGTGCTTTGTGCTGATAAGAATTAAAGAAATGAGAAGAGGAATATTTATAAGTTACACTGGATAGGCAGGAAAAACCTATGTGGTTCAGGTTGAGTGGCATTTTCTTTGATTTGAATGAGTAGTTGTATTTATGTGTATATATAAATATATAGAGGTTGCATGCTGGCTAGTTTTTTGATTAGGACTTAAGATTTTAGGAATGGTATCTGCAAAGGCATACACTATTTAAAGTCACCCATGGCGGCAGACAAGAGCACATAAGCTAGCCTATATCCCTGTAAAAGGATATATTTGGATGCTTTGATGGTCTAAACCTGTGAAATCTAACACTTGATAAGTAACATCAGAACACAATTTACACTACAAAGAACAAATAGCAGCCTAAAACATATATGAAATAGGAATAAGTCCAATGATAACATGTTTAGAGAATAGACAATAGGTACACATACAATAGGGCATCCACTGTTAATAATAAAAAAAAAAGGAGGAAGAAAAGTAAAACTTGATTGGATGTCACTATTGAGTCTTATGTCCTCCAACATGTGTCAAATAATTTTTGCATAGAGTAAAGCTCAATCTCCATGTTGAGCCTTTTCGATTTTCTTCCTTCCTTTTGCATAGAGGTTGCGCCTCTTTTTGCACCATTAATATACATGATTTACCTACAAAAAAAAAAAAAAAAAAAATACTCTGGAGATTTGTTCAAGGAAAAGGAGCAACCACAACCTTGTACAATCATACATAGTGGTGCACAAATGACCTGTATAAACTGAGAACTGATTGAATCGAAACGAACCCAATGTTTGTTGGTTATCTAAGTCCATGATTCACTGTTTTGTTCCAATTCTTCAATCACTGATCCCTTGGTTGTGGGTTGAGGGGCTGGTTTACCTTGACCAACCAAAATACTTTTCATTACATTCATCCCTACTAATCTTCTTATCTGTCATAAGAGGAATGGATGTTATAAAGACTGAAAGCTTGGTTGTGTTTGGGAGATGTGGGATAACTTGCACCTGACTTCAAACTGTGCGGAGCAACTAAGTTCCTCCCATCATCTGTTTGTTTGACATTGATAAAGGTGTGTTATGTCACCTAAATCAAGTAAGCTTTGACGAGCAAATGTAGTTTTTAAAAATTACTTCTAAAGAAGTTTTGAAATATAGGAATGGGACCCATTTTGGAAATTATTGAAAGTTCTTTTTGAAATCATGACTCCGAATTGGTTTGCATACTAGAGATCAAAAGTCTCGGGATTGGTTATATGTAGGGAAGATATCAAACGATCATTACCCTACCCCGCTTGATAAAAATTGGTACCTACATGTCTTTAACTGTTGGTCTACTCATGAATTTTTTGGTTAATAAAATTCACTCTAAATTTTTGAAAATTGGGGTATGGTCTGCACTTTGGGGATATATGATACATGTACGTATGTATAAAAGAGGTTTTGAAAATAGATAGTTGGAATAAGAGCTTTGAAAATCTTGTTTGAGTATTTTTATAAATTGTCTACATATTTAATTTGGCGAGAAAGTCAGGTCAATCATAGTTTGTGCAAGAGCATGAAGAACTGGTATGCATTTTATGATGATTTTAAAAACAAACTCAAGAGAGTTTTGAGATAATTTTTGGATTAGACTTAAGAGATTTTTGAAACAACTTTTGAAATAAATCAATAGTGTTTTCAAATGGTTTAGAAACAAACTCAAGACACTTTTTGAGATGATTTTGAAAAGAACTCAATAGAGGTTTTTGAGATGAACTCAAAAGAGTTTTGGAATGATTGTTGAAACACACTTAAGAGAGTTATTTTAATGGGAATTTGGTGTGTATATTTTTGGAAAAAGAATTCAAGGGAACACTTGCTTAAAAACTTTCCCTATTGAAAATTATGGGCTGATTTGATAACTTAGGGTTTTGCAAACTAGAGTTTGATGGCCTTGTATTTTGCAAACTAGGATTTTAGCCTAGGCTATGTAAATAGGCTTAACTTCTAATAAAGCTTGTGCCTACCTCCTTTGATCTGGCTCTGCTTTTAATAAGAGAGCTTTCATTAGAGAACATGGGGGGACGAGTGAGAGTATATCTGAGTTCTTCAAATAAGTGTGTCTTCTTCCTTCCCTTTTTCTCTCTTCTTCTTCTTCTTCTTCTTCTTCTTCTTCTTCTTCTTCCTTCTCCGCTGCATCTCTTCCTTTTCTTACTTCATTGGTTCCTCTTTTCCTTCCTTCACCGTTGATGCTCTTCTCCTTTTATTGATGCTTCTTCTTTTGCTCTTTTTTCATATAGGAGTTTAATTATCTTTGCTGAAAAATAAAAAAAAATGGTCATTTTCTGGTTCAAAATCAAGCCTTCTCTTCCCCAAACGTGTTCTAGCCGTGTTCCATTTGTGTCCCAGTTGTGTCCAAGCCAATTAATAATAATAAACAAGACACGCCCTGTGGCGTGTCTGATATGTATCTAGCTCCTAGGAGTATTTGTGTCCTTGGCATCTTTGACATTGCTATGGCGCCCATCGTGGCATGTCCGTGCTTCATAGGCAATACTCTGTGCAGTTTGTTTTAGAAGGCCAACCTCAGTACGGTAAGGCTTGTACACATCTCTCTAGAGATGGCCATGGTGTTCCTTAGTTCCAAGCAAGCAAGAAATGAAGGATGTAGAGAAAGGGTGTAAATAGAAAAAGCTCAAGCGAGATTCAAGAGAGGAGAGAGGGAGGGATATTAGAAAGCATAAGGCTTTTTACCTTGATCTTCAATCACCAATGACTTAAGTCTAGATCTCTTAAGTCTTGTGGATGAAGCTTTACAAGCTTTGGATGGTTGGAGATGTGAGAATTTCAGGTTCTGGAGATATTTTTGTTGAGTAATCTTACTATTTTCAGCTTTGAATTGTGAGAGGGGTAGTATTGTATTTATAGGTGAAATTGCTTATATGGGATGCATGTCATACAAGTGTGCTAGGTGTGCGCCATGGACAAAATGATCACTTTGCCCGAGAGTCATTGGAATGGGACTATAGTCGACTCAATTGGCATCTTGAACGTGCCGCATTGTATGGAATGGTCTGTCCCTTTTGAGGGATTGTCTTTCCTTGAAAAGTATGATGGGTGTCTTGGGAAAAAATTGGTTATTTTGACCGAGAATCACCAAAATAGGACTAGAATCGACTCGATTGTTATCTTGAAGACCACACTGCCTAGAGGCAGTTTGTTGTGGGGGGTTCTTAAATGTTTTGGTCATTTTGAATGAAATTAGCTTTTTGAGTTCTTGTGAGAGGGGTAGTATTGTATTTATAGGTGAAATTGCTTATATGGGATGCATGTCATACAAGTGTGCTAGGTGTGCCCCATGGACAAAATGATCACTTTGCCCGAGAGTCATTGGAATGGCTTATCCTTTGGGTGGCTTATCCCTTTTGGTGGCTTATCCTTTGGGTGGCAAGCTAGTTTTGTGAGTGTTCTCTTGTTTTTTTTCCTCTCTTCTCCATTTTTCGGTGTCATAGAGCGCTCTAGGAAAGAGGGTAAGCGCTTAGATTGTGAGATATTACTAGAGAAGGATGGATTGGTAGTTAAGGTAAATCGTATGGGGAGACGGACATAGGGTTAGTTATTGAAAGCAAGAGGTGATGAACTAGAGTCTCTAAGCCATCAAAGGAGTTTGCTTGCTTTTACAGGAAGGTCGAGGAGATCCACTATTCATAGAAGGGTTGAACCTTGGAGGCCAGCTCACCTATGAATGCCACATCCACATGCTCGAGTGGAGTTAAAGTAACATGTGGTTTTCTTTTCTTGGCCCAACAATCTAGAGGTCAAGGCTATATTGGAAGTGGTGCGGAAATTCTTAGGGGCCTTAAGGGCTTAAGAGGTGGTTGATTGCTGTCTACATGATACAATATTGTTTACTTTGGGCCTAAGGCCTTCACGGCTTTAAAACACGTTGTATCAAGTAGATACCGTGCTTATGTATATGGCACTTCAGTTCAACCTCACAAGTGATGTGAGACTCAACTCGTGACACCACCTCACCCCATTTAAGAGACCTTAATGGCCTACAACGCTTCACTTCACCCCATTTAAGGGGCCTTTCTGATCTTGGTCATCATAGTCCACTAGATTTCTGGCCACATGTTCTTGACCCCACACTTTCGGCTAGTCTAAGTTCTGATAGAATTCTGTCACGATTGAGGATCCACATTATATAATATTGTCCACATGCCTAAGGCCTTCACGGATTTGAAATGCATTGTACCCAGTAGATGTAAGTACCTACATATAGAGCACTTCACCTTAGCTTCACCAGGTGATGTGGGACTCAACTTATGGAACCACTTAAGAAGATATTTTGGTCTTTCACAAGCGTACTCATAAGTACATGAAAGTATGAAGTCCGTCATGTCTCTTTGTCTTGGTCATAGTTTGTCTTCTTGCTGATGTCTCTCTTTTCAAGACATGTGAAGGGAAAAATTTCCTTGTGGGAGAGAATGAGTGCCTTGTCAAACCATCAACCCTATCTGTTGGACCACAATTTCTTAGTAGTCTCATGTGAAGGTCATAGGGTCTCGGGTGCCTTAAGAACCTTATCCTTGACATAAACTGGTGCCAGAGTAATCAGGGTGCCATTTGGTGTTAACATTAGAAATAAGAGACTGAGACATAGAGAAACACACTAGGGTGGAGGATTGATCAAATGAGTCGCAAGTACTGAGGGTGTCATTGTAAGTGAGAGGCGTGACACGCTCAAGCAGAGAATCACCCAATCGAGTTAAAGGGCGTGCATCAAGCATGCATGGGTGAGGGGACTAGGTTGGTACCTCAAAGATCGTCCATGAGCACCTAGGCTTGAGATTAAGGCACCACTTATGTTAGCCTCATTCGCGTGTAGGGACAAAGTCAGGAATTTTTCTTGAGGGGGCCAAGAATAGCTTTATAAAAAAAAATTAAAACTAATAATGCAAGCTATATTTAATTTACCAAAACAAAAAAATTACATCGATTTAACTAATATATGACAGTAAGATTTTACAAAATTTTTTTTAAATATATATCAAGTGCGTTATCATCACAGTGATACTCGACGATAGTTTATGTCACGAAATCCATCTATGATTAAATCTCCATTAAATTTTTTAGTAACTTATTTTTCAATGTATACAATCAAAGCATTTGTGAGAAAATTATTTTCCATCTTGTTTCGAAATTTAGTTTTAACAACATTATAGCAAAAAATACACGTTTTGTAATCGCAATGAAAACTGGAAGGGTGAAAAACAGTCTAACCAACCTATTAAAAAAATAAAAACTTGTGTTTTTTTTTTTTTTTTTGAACTAAATTTTATCCTAAATCTCAATTAATTAGACATGGGTAAGCATAACACTTGGGCCACAAACAACTAAAAAAATAAGCCCAAATATTATAAAAATGGGCCACAATATAAATTGCACAAGATGGTAAATATAATATTTTTAAAATTAGGAGGGGGGCCACTTTACCATGTTAACATTTTTGGGCCTTAATTTGTACTACATCTCGCGCAGGGCCCGCGCGGGGGGGGGGGGGGGGGTGGGGGTGTTTGGAAAATTGGCATGGCCCCTCTTGGTCTATGAATAGCTTTGTCACTGTTTGCGTGGCTCAACTTCCGGGAAAGGGGTGTGGGGTGAGAATGGGGAACATCAAGACACGTGGAGGCTGTTGATTGGTCCATGTTACCTCACATGGCTGACACATCTTCCTAAGTTCATGGAGATAATGACATGGTGATAGCATGACAGTAAATGTCCACATTCTTAGTATCCAGATTTCATTTGGTTTTCATTTCTTAAAATTTCTTTTTTTCAGTTATTAGAAACTTAAGGAAGTAATGGAAAATATATTCAAGAGAACATGTACCAGCCTCTGTAGACTTAAATGACCTAATTCTATAGAAACAAATAGAGCTATTAGTTCAAAAAGATTATCTAAATTTTGTATGTATAAAGTATATACAATTGGCCTTTCTTTTTCTCCCTCTCTAAGGTGTTCAATTTTTTTTTATTTTTATCTTATTTATTTATTTATTTATTTTGGGGTAGCTTCTCTCAAGCGCAAGTTCAGAATGTCCTTTAGAGGTTTGGGAGACCATCTATTTTACTTATTGATAGACTCTGCTTATATGACAGTTTCATGAAATTGTGCCAATAGAAAGTGCAAGGCAATCCGGCAATAACTTGTTAAAGAAACATTTGCTAGTGATAGCATTATAAAATTATACCGTTGTGACCTTTTCTTTTTTAAATTTTTATTGGGAGGGGATGTTAATCATTTGCAATATTATAAGTTTTGATCAAATAGATATCTTCTCTTGTTTTTCTTTTTTGTCATGACACATGCAGAGAATGTATTTTTCGCAAAATGTTTTCAAGATTATAGCCAATCACCAGAAAATAAGAGAGTGCGATTATTCTAGAGGTAAAATTTTTTACATGAAAAAGGTTTTTTTTTTTTTCGTTGTAAGTTATTTTACACGGGGACTTAATTATGTCATAGGTGTTGTTTCTATTGCCTGCTCTCTAGGTAAATATACCCAATTCTCTGCCTGTTGTCTGAAACATATTCAATTTTAAAAGTGCTCCTTGGACCATTGTGGCATTTTCACTGTTTGAAGGTAGTTGTTTCATATGTCTATCTTTGAGACAGTACCGTGTCAGGGTGTGCTCTTTTCAAGGCCAACCAACTTTGCTTCCATGTACCTTCGTGGTGCTTAATTCGTTCCAAAAGGGCTTTCTCTTCTAAGCTCGGGCGGAGTGCTACTCCAGTGCTCAATCATCAGTCCATGAACCAGCCGAGATTGGCGCCAACAGTCCCAGCCTTGCCCCAAAACTGGCCAAGCACAACCACAAGGGCAAAGACAGCACACAGCAAACCAAGGATTGTCCCAGTGCTGCCTGCACAACAAGCCCAAAAGAGCCCAGCAGCCAATGCAGCACAAGACTGGGCGCTCAGCACTTGCCTTCCTTTATTTATTTATTTATTATTAATTATTAATTATTATATTATTTTAAGTAGCTTAGGGTAAGAGCTATTTTAGGGAAAAATTCGTGATTTTTGGATTTTTGTAGAATTTATGAAAAACCTGTTATGACTTCTCGAGCATGACCCATTTTTCCTCTTGTAAGTTTGAAAATGGCTTAAAATACTATTATAGAAATAGAAATGGCTTAGCATGAACCATTTTGTGCACCCCGGTTGGAAGTGCTAGCTTTGGTAGGACTAGTTGAGGAGAAGGTGGGTGTTTTATTATTCTAAATCTGTAGTAAACTGTGACGTACCTTTTAGACAACTTGTTTAAGCCTAATCAAGTTTTTGCAGGAATGAAAGTTGATTTATGTTGAAGATACTGCTCGGGCATTGAAGGCTTAGCAAATCCTCCTCACCAAAAGGTAGGGATGGCAATTGGACTAAAAAAACAACCCGAACCCAGTTGTATTTTGCCTCTAATAGGAAGGGTTTGGGGTATAAATAAAAAAGTTAGAGGCGGAGTATGGAAAAGAAAATAAAATTTGATGTGGGTTTGGGATGGGTAGGGTTTAGGTCACTCTACTTGAATCCATTTCAATTATATTATGAATACTTAAATAACTAATATTATTTTTAATTATATAAAATATACTTAGTATATAAAATAAATTTGAAGATTCTAGTGTTACTTTTTATTCTTAGATTTTAGATTATTTCTTTCTCAAATTTATATTGTATTAGAGATAGTATAATTTGTATTATTATTTTATTTTTGTTTTAAACTTTTATGCAGGTTGAGGCCGTTTTAACTCGTACTCCAATTAATTTAAGTGGGACGAGGCAGGGTGTAAAGATTCAATTCGTCACAGATTTGAGATGGAGGTGTGGGGTGGAGTTTTTTTATTAACGGCGGGGTAGGGTTCAACCAAGTTTGTACCAAACTTGTTTCATTGTCATTCTTATTAAAAAATAGATCTGGCAAACTCAATTCATATAAATTGGCTTAATTTTATCAATTTAAAATTCATCTAAACCCTCTCAAGTTTATTAATGGGTTTGATTGGGTTGTTTCATAAAAGCTCAAATAGAAGTAGATTTAAGGGTAAATTACATCCACCTTCCTTGAAGTTTGAGTTATTACAATTCATCTCTTGAGATTTTAGAAATTATATTCCTCTCCTTTGAGGTTTGAGGTGAGTTACATTTTTATTTATATATTAAAATTTTTAATAGAATATATGTGATGTCAGTAAAAAAAATAAGTTCATTACCTAAATTGTCCTTAATGTGCATGAAATGACAAATAATTTTTTTTTTTTTTAGCTTATGACATGACAAATAGATCTTACATACTATAAAAAAAATCAACACGAGGGGGGAAAAAGATTGTTTGGGAAAAAAAACAAAAATTTTAAATAATTAACAGACAAATTAATTTTAGAAGCAAAAGAAAAATTCTATTTATGTCATTTCATGCACATTAAGGGTAATTTAAGTAATAAACTTATTTTTTTTGCTAATATCACATATATTCTGTTAAAAGATATAATATTTGGAGAAAAATGCAACTCATCTCAAATTTCAAGGGAGGAGAATGTAATTTCTAGAACTTCAGGGGGTGAATTGTAATAGTCTCAAACTTCAAGGGAGGTAAATGTAATTTGTCTTAGATTTAATTGGGTTGGACATAGATTCTCATTGGCCTTGCTAAAAAATTTGTCACCTGCAAAGTGTTTTATTTTTTGTATTTATTTTTAAAACAAATTTTCTTTCCTTATCCTCCCTTCAACACCCACCACCACCACCACCACTACTACTGTCACCACCGCCACCTTCAACCACCACCGCCCATCTATCACCATCGCTCACCACCACTACTTGTAGTCGCCAAGCACTACCTCCCACCCACCATTGCTACCACTCACCACTTTCGCCGAGCACCACCATCCACCCACCCACCATCAGCAGAGCTTTCCTTAGGCCACTGATATGTTTCAGCAGCTGCTTGGTGGAAAGCCATTGTTCGCAGGACATTAGACCTTTCATCCAAACAAGATTCATTCATATTCAACACACTTCATTGTTCAATGATCTCTCAAGTATAATATGTTGGCCCGAGATAAAAACTCAAGACGAGAGGGAATTGGGTTTTTAAAATTTTAAAATAATAATTATAGATTAGTAAAGAATAAAGCAATGGAGCAATAATATAATGCGAGATATATATATATATATATATATATATATGCAAACAGATTATGATGATGATAATAAAGAAAAAGAGAGCAAGAGATAGAGACATAAAGATTTACAAAGGTTCGATTCAATCATTTGTTTATGTCATATCTTTCTTGATCATTTCGAAAGTATTCTCTACTATGTAAAATTCCTTACACAGTTTTGCTAGTTGCTCAAGTACCCAGCTCATTTCTTTACAAGTGTTCTTCCTAAACTCTGAAGCCCAAGTAATTTTGTCCAAGATCACTTAATTTTACAAGTGTTTTTTTTAAACTACACTCAAACGCAAAAAGTTTATAACTTTACCCAAATATAATAAGGGTTTTTGATAAAAGAGGTGAATTCTCCAAAGAGTAGATAAAGTAAGTTTCAGCTCACACAATAACCCTTAATGAATAAAAACAGAGTATGAGATATAATCAATGAATATTCACTTTCAGCACTTGATCTTGTGTTATTCTCACTCATAAATATGTTGGGGATCTTTTATTTATAACCATCATCAAATTCTAATCGTTGGAGATGATTTTGGTATATTATAATGCAAAATTGACCTGTCAAGTTGCTCAAAAAATGTGACCGTTGTGCCCATAATTTATTGTTTGGAGGCAAGGTGTCAACACATTTATTGAAGGTGTTAGCACTATTAAATCTAGTTCAGCATTGTTTTAAAGGTATTGCGGTAGGTGCCAATGCATGTGTTAACACTTCCTCCAAATCTTCCAATTTTGAATTTTGAAGGTGTTAACCATAATGTAAAGGTGTTTACAATACTATAAGCTATATGTTTTAGTTGAATACTGTTTTGAAGGTGTCGTTGCAAGTGTTAGTGCTTTTTTCAAACCTTTGTAAATCCAACTTTTGAAGGTGTCAACCATTCTAGATGTTACTTTTCTCATTTGCATACTTTCTTCAATGTGTTAACAAGAGTCATTCAAGGTGTCGACAAGAGTTTCAAAATAAAATATGAAGATAAGGTATTTTCAATGCGTCAACTACATTTATATGTGGTGACAATAACTCCAAGTATGATTGTTGAGTCTTGAGTAAGGTGATATTAAAAAACTAAGAAAATTTGATTGAGTCTTTCAACTTTAGAAACCCGATACCATGTTGTATAATATATAGTATAGATTTGAGTAAATATAATCCATCAAAAAATTCAGTTATACAAAAGTATAAATTTAGCTAAAAACTAAATTGTAAGAAAGCCGGAATGTTTTGGAAAGGACACCATATTTTAAGAATTTAGAAAGACTGTTAGATTTAGTTACCATATTGGTTTTAAACAATCAATAATGACACATTTATGTAAATTTTGAATATAATCTTAAATGTTCAAAGTTTCTACATTGAAAAATGGCAAGTTAAAAAACAGTACTATATTGATTAAATGACCAGTGGGTTCATGACATGTGTCGCACCCTAATTTTTTCGACTTGCATCTAAGTCTTGACTCGGGTGGAATCTTTAATTTATCTGTTAGAACTCATATTAAAATGATAAGTGCGATGGGGGGTTTGAACTTCAAATTGATTTGAATAAGGTTTTTTTGAAAAAAATTTGGAGTCGCTACCTAACATAGTTAAAGATGTATTAGGTCACCTAAAACTAAATGTAATCCAAAGACTAAAAGTAGGTTATTCAAAAAAGGTTTTGAAAATGCCTTTTAGAGAAGGGTTTTGCAAATAAGGGTTTTAGCCACCTTTTGAAAATAATTTAAAGCCCTTTTCAAAATGTGATTCCGTGTTGGTTATCACACTAGAGATTTATAGTTTAGGCGTTGGTTACGTGTAGAAAAAATATCCTAAAATTATCACCCTATCCCACCTAATAATCAGTACCTATATGTTGATTCTCAATTAATTCAATCACCAATCTCTGGTTACTTAATATCTACTATATCCACTTATATAATTTTAAAAATGAAATTTTGTCATTACTTTAGAGACAAATGATACAGGATGCATACTTTTAAAAACTTTTTGAGGATAGAAAGGTTATTGAAATTTGAATTTGAAAAACAATTTTGATTGAAGAATAGTTTTGAAATGAGATTTGACTTGAAATAAGGGTTATGTGTCGCACCCAGATTTTTTGCATTCGAGGAATACAAATACAAGCAGAAAAAATACTGTACTTTCTCGTTAGAACTCATTCTCCTGGAAGAATGAGTGCAACTAGATTTGAATTGAAAATTGATTTGAACAAAGGGCTTTTGAAAAATAATTTGGAGTCGCCACCTAACTTGATAAAGGTGAGTTAGGTCACCTAAAAACTAAGCACAATTCGAAGATTACACTTAGGGTTTTTGAAAAATAATTTTGGAAAACATCCTCAAGAAAGGGTTTTTAGGAAAACAGGTTATTTGGAAACATTTGAAAAATATTTAAGCCTTTTTTTGAAAATAACTCCATTTAGTCTTTCGAAAACAGTGATTCTAGGTTCGGAGGTTGGTCACGTGTAGGGAAGATGCACTAAGCCATCACCCTACCCCGGCCTTACGGTACCTACATGTCTATTCACCCTAGATTCACCCATTAAAGTCTTTGATTAATAAATGTTCAAAACCATCCACTTTTAGAAAATAATGTTTAAAAGAATGATGCATGATATGCAAGTGCAAGAAAAGAGAGTTTGAAAATAAATTTGAAAAGAACCTGATTCGATTTTAGAAAAGCGATTTAAGAAGATTAATTTGATTTTGAAAAAAAGATTTAGAAATTGGAAATAGAGATTTGAAAATAGCTTTTTGGAATTGAAAATTTGAAAAAGTTACGGAAGTGGAGATTTGAAAAAAAAAGTTATGTAATTGGGAGATTTGAAAAAAGTTATGACCGCACTCAGAAGGGTTGCCTATGTATCTCTTTTGAGGAATCGGGTCAGCTGTAGTTCGGACAAGAATTCAATAGAAAGTATAAGGTTTTGATTTGAAAAAGAATTGGAGTTGAACTTAGAATAAAAGATTGGAATTTGGAATTGAAAAGATTGGACTTTGATTTGGAAGGATAGAACTTGGAAGAAGGATTTGGATTGGTTTTGGAAATATTGAGATTTAGGAAACCTAGACTTAAGAAAGATAGCATTTAGGAAGGACTTGACACTTAAGAAAGATTTGACTTGACTTGGAAGGGTTTTAAAAAAGATTTGACTCGAATATTGGACTTAGAAGATTAGGAAAAGATTAGATTTAGGAAATGCTCGAATTACGAAAGTTTCGTTTTCGAAAATTTTCAATTTAGGAGAGTTTCATTTTAAGAAAGTTTCATTTTAGGAAAGTTTTCATTTTAAAAAAGGTTTTGAAATAGGAAAGTTTCATTTTAGGAAAGTTTTCATTTTAAGAAAGGTTTTGAAATAGGAAAGTTTTTGTTTTAGGGAAGTTTTGAATTATGGAAGTTTCGAATTAGGAAAGTTCTAAATTAGAAAAGAATTAAAATTGGAAAGTTTTGAAATTGGAATGTTTTGAATATAGAAAGTTTTGACTTAAAAAAGTTTCGAATTGAAAAAGTTTTGGATTTGGAAATATTGAAAATTTAGAAAGTTTAGAATTTGAAAAGATTTGGAATTTGAGTTTTAGAAATATTTGAGATTAGAAAATGTTTGAGTTTAAGAGAGGTTTGAAAACTTAGATTCGGAAAATCAAAATTTGGAAAGGTGTGGAATTAAGGAAGGTTGGAATTAGGAAAGATTTGAAAGTTTAAAGTTTAAGGAAAGATTTGAAAGTTTAAGTTTTGGAAACTTAAGGTTTAGGAAAGTATGAGATTAGGAAGGATTCAAATTAGAAAAGATTTAGATTTGAAAGGATTGGTTTAGGAAAGATTTGGATTTTGTTCCTAAGAAGAAATGTTTTGATTTTGTTTTAAAAAACGGAGGATTGGATCTAATTTCCTAAATAGGCTATTGGATTTGGTTTTATAAAGGGAAGATTCGATTTGACATGGATTTAGAAGGATGAAGCTTTGAAAATCTTAGATTTAGAAGTCCATAGCTTTGGAAATATATGGTTTTGATGTAAAAAAAGAGGTTTTTGGAAACCTAGGTTTTAAAGCAATATTGAAAATCATGTTTTAGGAAAGAAAATTAGGGCTTCCTAATCATTGGCTCTAGGGCTTAATTTGGACTCCAAGGAAAGAGATTTTGGAAAGTAAAATTTTTGGAAAGAAAGGTTTTTGGAAAGAGATCTTAAAAAAAAGTTTTTGGAAAGTGAATTTTGAAAAGAGAGTTTTTGGAACAGAATTTTTGGAAAGAGTTTTTAAGGATAGAAATTTTTGGAAAGAGTTGCTAGGAAGGAAACTTAGGGAATGTTTCTAGAAAGTGAATTTTAAAGAAAGCTTTTTGGAAAGAAGTTTGAAAATGAGTTTTGAAAAAATAGATTTTTGAAGGGAGTTCTTAGAAAACAATTTTGGAAAGAAAATTGGAGAGAGTTTTTAGAAAATATGTTGGAAAAGAGATTTTGAAGAAAGAGAGATTTGAAAAGAGAGTTTTTAGAAAGTCCATAAAAATATCTCACTTTTCTAAAACGATTTTAACCATAAAAAGGCTAGAACCACTTTAAGATAGTGATTTTAAAAACAACAATGATTTGAAAATATAATAATATTGGTCACTTTAAATGTAACACTTTCCTAAAGCAACCCTAGCCATGGAAAGGCTAGAATCAACTTAGGATTGTCATTTTGAAAACAAGTTTTGAAGAAGAAAATTTTAAAGCAAGTTTGGAAACAATTTTAATGCAAGTTTTAAAAACAAGTTGGAAAATGAATTTTGGAGGAATGCAAGATCATGATATGCACAATGCAAGTTGGGGTCGTGAACATACAAGATTAAATACTTCACCACATAACCAAAGGGGCCAAACCCATGTGGTCTCAGGTTAGACTAAGAGAAAGCTCCGGACACGGTGACTTTCAATAGCCTAATCCTACACATGGACTGGGAAGTCCCTTGTTTCAAGCATGCAAGAAGGGGGGAGGGGGGGTAGAAGAAGATGAGGGATTAAAATAGAAGAAAACCCAAGTGGGTTCGGAGAGAGAAGAGAGGGGAAATTGTGTAAACGTAAATAAGAAGTCTAGCTTGTGTCTTCTTTTATTTGCTTTGTTTCACTTATGTTGTTTTTCTTGTTTTGCTTCAGTCTTCGCTTTAGTTTTCATCTTGATCTTCGAGTTCTTGCTTCGATCTTCGGAAACTTCAAAGTTGCAGTACTTTAAGTCTTCAATGGGGGCTTTGGTGGCTAGTATATAAGTGTATATGAGTGTATATGAGTGTATGGGAGCTAGGGTTTGAAAAACCTAAAGAAAACTAGGGTTTAGGGAGGCTACGAGCTTTGTGTATCGAAGAGAAGAGTTTTTAGACTAAGTTTGCGGACCCTTTTCACGCTGGAGGAGGTTCTGTATTTATAGACAGAGGAATGACCTGACGCCTATTGCAGTGGCACCAGGCCAAAATTTGGCTTGGAGCCACTACTAGTGGCAACAACCACTTTGAAAAGTTTTAAGGTCGGCAAGTAACGTATCTTCAGAAGATTTGGGCAGCTGTATTAGTGACTACCATGCAATTTTTAGCCTAGCTTCATTAGGAGTGACTCTGGAAGATTCGGGAATGGTTTAAGGGGCCGAGAATAGCCCTGAAGGCCAAAAAGGGACAAGAACCCCTAAAACAGTGTCTCGGGGGTAATAAACTTAAAGAATGATGTCAAGATGGGATGGAGGGGTTGACCGAGCCATTAGGAGAAAAATAGTCAATCGGGCCGAAAAGTTACCGGGATAGACTCAGAATGTCCCAGAAAAAGACTTGAGGTTTGGAAACATTACTTAGAATGTACGAGGAGGTTACCGGTTTGATACCCAAAGCCGGTGTAGTCGAAAAAGAAAACCGTCTCACCAGGGGCAAAATGGTTATTTTGCACCAGGTTTGTCGGAACTGACGCGGAATGATCTGGAAAGATAATGGAAGGGCAAGAATACTATAAGAAACATTCTCGGGAGACTATCGATTTGATACCCAGAGTCGGTATGGTTCTCAGGGTATTCGGATGCCTAGGGACAAAATGGTCATCTTGACTGGAATGTCTCGGAATTGGCCCAAAACTGATTGGAAGGCACCTAATCATGTCGAATTGTCTTTAAGACAATCTTGGAAGGGTGGACTTACCGTTCTGAGGACTTAGGTACTTTTTCGAAAAACGTGCCGAAAATGGCCCTAAGGGCAATTTGGTCATTTTTCACTGGAGTGGGCTAGCAGGCACTGGTGTTGACCTGGGTTTTGAGTGTTTCCGTCACTATGACGATGGTCTCGTGATATAGGGGTTTGTCAGCAATTCCCTATATCGACCTGTTTGCGGGTGTTTTCGCCACTCTGACAGTTATTATGTTTACAAGTATTTCCGTTACTCTAACGAGTCGCGATCATTCCAGAAACTGTCTAATCTCTGAAAGCTGCTAGGTGGACTTAGCGCTTGAGGAATTAACTTTCTCAGAAGGCATGCCGAAACGAACATTTTTGCATTGGCAGGCTAGCAAGCGTCAAAGGTGGACCGTTCTATCGTCTTGGGGACTTAGGGTCTCATCCCGGTCGACGGGTTTGAAGGGACTTACCATTCCGAAGAACTATTTGGGAAACGTGCCAGCAGGATGAACTTACCACCTCAAGGAATCAACTTTCTTGAAAGGTGTGCCAGATTTAATTGGAATTGGAATTGGAATTGGAATTGAACTGGAATTCGATTGGAAAAGGGGACTTACCATCTTCGAGAAGACGCGCCCATTGGAATCGGACCGAACAATGTCCCAAGGGCATTTTGGTCATTTTGCCTCTATTGGGCCTAATGGGCCCGTGAAGCGATTGATTGACTGGATCGGACTTGAAAAGCTTATTTAAATTGGAATATGTCCATATTGACTTGAACTCAAGTCTGGACGGATTGGAGACTGCCGAGCGGGCAAAAATGGGGTGCTTACAGCTGCCCCTCTTTTTCTGTCTTTGCTTGTGGAAGACAGAAAACGATAGAGTAAGAGTCCCATGTTGACCGTGAGGTGGTTGGAGGGACGGACTGTGGAAATTATTCAAAAACGAGAATTTGGAAATGGATATTGGGCCCAAAAGGCTTTTGAGATGGAGTTTTGACAGGAAAAAGGGCAAAACTGGCCGAAATTGGGAACTGGCACCATTACTAGTGGCGCCAGGCTTGAGAACAAAACCAGAAACATTTCTGGTTCGACGCTGCTGCTGGAGTTGAGGATTTTTCGAAAAAGGAGAGGCATTGCGCAAAAACCGACTTGGACATTGCTATAGCGCTTCATAGGGACCACAAAGGATTGTCAAAAATAGACACCGTCACCAGAAAAGTTGCCGGAAGAGAAGATTTCACCGGAGAACTCTAAGAGGTGAGTTTTTAATTTTATGTTGATTTCGGTGTATAGAATTCCGTTTGTGCTATGTGAATAATGGAAATTGATATTTTAATATGTTTTGAACATCGAGGTGAAGTTATTTTTGCATTTTGGTACTTGTTTGATTGATTTTGAGTGATTTTACGTGTTTATGTAAAAGGGGTTTCAGTGGGATTTGGGAGTTTCTTCCTACATCTTTGGGCATTAAGTTTTTTTGGCTAGATTTTCACATAGTGTGCTTTAAAAAAACGTGTTTAACAGCAGTGTGAAGTTTCGTGACTTTTTGAAAACTTTTTGAATTTTTAATTTTTTTTAAAAAATAGAAAAATACTTAGAAAAATAGAAAAAATTGAGAAAATTGAGAAATCGATGAAATTATTAGAGTTTAAAATTTAGAAAAAGTTGAGAATATTTTGGAAAACATTTGAAATTATTTTGAGAAAATTTAGGACAACTTTGAATACAATTGATTTATTGAAAAATAAAACAAGTCTTTTGAAAAGCTTAGAAATTTGAAAAAGTGTACGCGGGTGTTGATGTTATGTGATTTTAACATTGTGCGGTGCATAGTTTGTGTTTTGTGTTGATGTTATGGGTGTTCTATGGACCATTTTTAAGCAGAGTTCTGTCAAAATTTTTTCGAATTTTGGGAAAGAGTTGAAAAAGTTTTGGATTAAAATCTTTTTGAAGGAAAAAGACAGAAAATCCTTGAGATTTTAGAAAATCTTTTTTGACTCAAAGTTGAAAAATCGAAATGTGTAGGAATTTCATTTTGACTTAGAAGTGGAATTGTAAAATTAAAATGTGTAGGAAATTCATTTTGACTTAGAAGACTGGATTTTTGAAGACAAACGAAAAGATTTGGAATTTGACAGAAATTTTGGAACATGAATTTTTTATCGAAACCTTGAAACATTTTTAAGGAATAATTTTTGAAAAACCTGGAATATTGGTTGGAATAGACAAAAGATTAGAAAAGCTCTAAGATGGGCTGAGGAACTTTGAGATTTGATTTTGGAGAATTCTAAACTATGATTCTTAGAATGAATTTTCGGGAAGAAAAACATTTTAGAAATTGACTTTCAAGAATTGATTTTGAACTGTGAGGGGATAAGAAAATCTTTTGAAAATGGGTTTTTGAAAAAGAATCTTTGGAGGACAGTTTTTTGAAAAATTTGGAGAAAAAGGTTAAGAAACCCGTTGAGAAACTAAATTTAAGAAATTTTTTGTATTTTTAAGAGTTAAGTTTCAAAAACCTTTTGAATTGGCTAAAGTAAGACCTACTGTCAGCTGTGTCAACATTTTTTTTTACTCATACTTTTATCCTCGGTTATTATTATTAGTATTATTATTTTCTTTATATGCATATACTGTATATTAACACCTCGTACCTTGGTTTACTTTTTCAGGATGGTAGATGTAGGTGATGATAGTTCTAAGAGGAGACGCCGTTCTGGGAAGGTGGCTCGGGCGGATTCTGTTAGTGGTTCCAGTTGTTCTAGGGGTAGTCGACGATCTACTGGACATGCATCGTCTAGTCAGAGCGGACGGGGGAGTAGACCACCTGTCAACCCCTTTCCTCCTGTTGAGTAGGCTTTTGAGGAGGAGATTGGTGCAGAGGAGGAGGTATCAAGCCTTGGCGATCAGGTGACTAGTTACGGGAGAGCCTTCATCCAGCACAGACAAACGGATGCTTAGTTAGGCGACTTAGAGGTACCAGCTGTCGCGCCCAGATTTTTCGCACTCGAGGAATACTCACCCAAGCGGGAAAAACACTGTACTCTCTCGTTAGAACTCACCTTCCTAAAAGAATGAGTACGATTAGGTTTGAATTGAAAAATTGATTTGAATAAAGGGCTTTTTGAAAAAGATTCGGAGTCGCCATCTAACTTAATTAAGGTGAGTTAGGTCACCTAAAAACTAAGAATAATCCGAAGACTACACTTAGGGTTTTTGAAAAACAATTTTGAAAATATCTCCTCAAGAGAGGGTTTTTTAGGAAAACAGGTTGTTTGGCAACCTTTAGAAAACATTTAGCCCTTTTTAGAAAAATAACTCCTTTTTGGTCTTTGAAACCAGTGATCTAGGTTCGGAGGTTGGTTACGTGTAGGGAAGACGCACTAAGCTATCACCCTACCCCGCCCTTTCGGTACCTACATGTCAATCTACCCTAGATTCATCTATGAGAGTCTTTAATTAACATATGTTCAACCCTATTCACTTTGAAAAACAATGTTTGAAAACTAATTTAGCATGATGCATGATATGCAAGCAATAGAAAAGAATTGAAAAATAGATTTAAAAAAAAGAGATTGCTTTGATTTGAAAATAGATTTGAAAAGATGGAATTGAAATTGGAAATTTTGAAAATTTGGAAATAGGAATTTGAAAATAGAAATTTTGAAATTGGAATTTTGAAAATAGATTAAAATTTGAGATTTGGAAAGAATTTTGAAACCACACCCATGGGGGTGGAATTGAAAGTTTGAAAAGTATTGTGACCGCACCTATGAAGGTTGCCTACGTATCCCTTTGGGGGAATCAGATCAGTCGTAGTTCGGACAAGAGTCCGATTGAAAATAGAAGAGTGGATTTGAAGAAGGAGATTGAATTGGAAATTGAATTCGATTTGGAATTGGAAGAGGAGATTGGAAATTGAAATTGAGAAAATTGGACTTTGATTTGAAAAGATAGATTTGGACTTGCTTTGAAAAAGAGAAAGATGAAGGTTTAGGAAACCTAGACTTAGGAAAAGCTTGACTCGACTTGGAAGGTTTAGGAGATTAGGAAAGTTTGGATTTAGGAAATGTTTGAATTAGAAAATGTTCGATTTAGGAAAGTTTCGAATTAGAAAAGTTTCATTTTTGGAAAGTTTTGAAATTAGGAAAGTTTTAGGTTTAGGAAAGTTTTGAAATTGGAAAGTTTCGAGTTTAGAAAGTTTTCGAAAAAGGAAAGGTTTTCAGATTAGGAAAGTTCCCAAATTAGGAAAGTTTTGAAAATCGGAAAGTTTTGAATTTAGAAATGTTTTGAAAAAAAGGAAGTTTTGAATTTGGAAAGCTTTGAAAACAAGGAAGTTTTGAAAATAAGAAAATTTCGTTTTAGGAAAGGTTCGAAAAAGGAAAGTTTTCAGCTTAGGAAGTGTTTGAATTAAGAAAGTTTCAACTTAAGAAAGTCTTAAATTAAGAAAGTTTTGAGTTTAGAAAAGTCTTAGATTTGGAAAGATTTGAAGTTTAAGAGAGTTTAGAATTTAGAAAGTTTTAGGTTTAGAAAAATTCAACTTAAGAAAGTTTCAAATTTAGAAAGTTTTGAATTTAGGAAGCTTAGAATTTTAGAAAGATTTGAAATTTAGAAAGTTTAGGATTTAGAAAGTTTTAGAGTTTGAATTTTAGAAAGTCTTGAAATTAGGAAAGGTTTGAATTTATGAAATGTTTGAAAGCTTATATTTGAAAAGTTAAGATTTGAAAAGAGGGTATAATTAGGAAAGGGTTGGATTAGAAAAGATTTTTATGTTCAAGTTTTGGAAACTTAAGATTTAGGAAAGTGAAAGTTTAGGAAGGATTCGAATTTGGGAAAGATTTGGATTTTGAAACTTAAGGAAAGATTTGAAGTTTAGGTTTAGGAAACTTATGGTTTAGTAAGGTATTGAATTAGGAAAGGTTTGGATTAAGAAGGGATTGGATTTGGTTTCTAAAAGAAAAAGGTTGAATTTTATTTCCAAAAATGGAGGACGGGATCTAGTTTCCTAAACGGGGAGATTAGATTTGGTTTCTTAAAGAGAAGGTAGGATTTGGCAAGGATTTGGAAAGGGAGATTCTAAAAACCCTAGATTTGGAAAAACGTAGTTTTGACGTAGGAAATAGGTTTTGGAAACAAGGATAGCTTTGATGTAGAAAACAAAAGAGTTTGGAAACCTAGGTTTAGGGCAAAGTTTGGAAATCATGTTTTTGGAAAGAAAACTAGGGTTTCCTAATTGTGGGTTCTAGGGCTTGATTTGGGCTCTAAGGAAAGAGTTTTTGGAAAGTGCGATTTTGGAAACGAAGGTTTTCTAGAAGGGAAATCCTAGGGAGGAGTTTTTGGAAAGTGAATTTGGAAAGAGCGTTTTTGGAAAAAGATTTTAGGAAAGAGGGAGTTTTTGGAAGGAAAATCCTAGAGGGGAATTTCTAGAAGGAAGATTCTAGAAAAGAGAGTTTTTGGAAAGATTTTTAGGAGAGATTTTTTAGGAAGATGAATCTAGGGAGTGTTTTTAGAAAGTGAATTTTGAGGGAAGAGAGTTTTGAAAAAGAGATTTTGAAAGGGAGTTTTTGAAAACCATTTTGGAGAGGAGAGTTTTAGGAAAGTATGTTGAGAAAGAGATTTTTAGAAAGGGATTTTTGAAAAGAGAGTTTTTGGAAAGTATGAAAACGTCTTACTTTCCTAAAGCGATTCTAGCCATAAGAGGGCTAGAACCACTTTAAGAAAGTGTTTTTGGAAACCAATAAGATTTGAAAATATAGACCAAAAAGGTTACTTTTAATGTAACACTTTCCTAAAGCAACCCTAGCCATGGAAAGGCTAGAATCACCCTAGAATTGTGGTTTTGAAAACAAGTTTTTGAAAAAGAGATTTTGATGCAATTTTGAAAACAAGTTTGAAAACGTTTTGAAAAACAACTTTGAAAACGGTTTTTGGAAGATGCAAGACTATGATATGCACAATGCAATTTGGGATCATGAACATACAAGGTTAAGGTTTCACCACATAATCAAGGGGGCCGGATCCACGTGGTCTTTGGTTAGACTAGAAGAAAGCCCCCGGCACGGTGACTCACCAATAGTCCAATCCTACACATGGACCGAGAATCCCCTTGTTTCAAGCATGCAAAGAAAGGGCGGGAAAGAGATGGGGGATTAAAATAGAGAAAACCCAAGTGGGTTGGAGAGAGAAGAGAGAGGGGGGAAGTGCGGAAATTTAAATAGAAAGCCTACCTTGTTTCTTGTTTATTTTGCGCGCCATGTAGTCTTCAGTCTTCGGTCTTGATCTTCGCCTTTCGTCTTCAAGAGTTATCTTCAAGCTTCGGGTTGCAGCTCTTCGAGTCTTCAAAGAGTGGTTGAAGGCTAGTGTATGAGTGTATGGGGGAGTGTATGAGTGTATAAGAGGCTAGGGTTTGTGTATAGTGGCTAGGGTTTGGAGAACCTAAGGAGGCTAGGGTTTAGGAGGTGCTCGAGCTCTGTATATCGAAATATAGGATTTTTAGGTTAAGTTTGCAGACCCTTTTCACGTTGAACGAGGCTCTGTATTTATAGAGGGAGGACAAGCCTGGCGCCTGTTGCAGTGGCGCCAGGGCAAAATTTATACTGGCGCCACTAGGAGTGGCGCTAGGCCATTTTTTGGCTTGGCGCCACTGCTAGTGGCGCCAGCCATTTAGGAAACAATTAAGGTCGGCAAGCAACGTATCTTTGACTAGATTTGGGCGCCTGTACTAGTGACTACCACGTAAACTTTAGCCTGACTTCACTAGGAGTGACTACGGAAAATCCAGAAATGATTTGAAAGAGCCGGGAATGACCCGGGAGGCCGGAAAGGAGCAGGAACACTTAAAATAGTGTCCTGGAGGTATTTGACTTGAAAAGTGAGGATTGGATGTGTCGGAAAGGTTGACCGAGCCTTTAGGGGCAAAACGGTCAATCGGACCGGAAAACTGCCGGGACAGACTCAAACTGTCCCGGAAGAAGACTTGGGATCTGGAAACATTATTTAGAATGTTCCCAGAGGTTGCTGGTTTGATTCCTAGGGCCGGAGTGGTCGAAAATGGAGACCGGCCCACCAGGGGCAAAATGGTCATTTTGTACCGAGTTTGCCGGAACTGACTCGGAATGATCCGGAAAGGTAAAGGAAGGTTGAGAACACTATAAAAAGTATTCTCGGGACCTTACTGGTTTGATACCCAGAGCCGGTGTGGTCGAAGAAGGAGACCGGCCCTCCAGGGGTAAAACGGTCATTTTTACCGGGTTGGCCGGAACTGACTCGGAATGATCCGGAAAGGTAAAGGAAGGTTGAGAACACTATAAAAAGTATTTTCGGGACAGTACCGGTTTGATACCCAGAGCCGGTGTGGTTCCCGGGGCGTTCGGATGCCTAGGGGCAAAATGGTCATCTTGACCGAAAAGTCTCGAAAAAGGTCCCAAGGGTAGTCTGGTCATTTTTCACCGAAGTGAGCTAACAAATATGGGTATTGACCTAGGTTTTGAGTGTTTCCGCCACTCGGACGGGGTTGAGTATTTCCGCTACTCGGACGGGGTTGAGTATTTCCGCTACTCGGACGGGGTTGACGATTTGAGAGTATTTCCGCTACTCTAACGGTTCTGTGAGTATTTCCGCTACTCTAACGGTTCTGTGAGTATTTCCGCTACTTGGACGGCTCTGTGAGTATTTTCGCTACTCTAACAGTTGTGTGAGTAGTTTTGCTACTCGGACCGTCTCGAGGAATAAACTGTCTCGAGAGAGGGATTGGAAAGGGGGCTTACCGTCTCCGAAGAGACGTGCCTGGATTGGAACCGTCTTGAGGAATAAACTGTCTCGAGAGAGGGATTGGAAAGGAGTCTTACCGTCTCCAAAGAGACGTGCCTGGATTTTGAGTGTTTCCGCCACTCTAACGGTATGAGTGTTTCCGCCACTTTGACGGTTTTATGAGTGTTTCCGCCACTCTGACGGTTTTGTGAGTAGTTTTGCTACTCGGACCGTCTCGAGAAATAAACTGTCTCGAGAGAGGGATTGGAATTGGAAAGGAAAGGACAATGCCCCTAAGGGCATTTTGGTCATTTTGCCTCTATTTGGGCCTGACAGGCCCGCGAAGCGATGGAAAGATGAAATCTGGACCTAGGGAATTGGATTCGATAGGAATATGCCCAAAATGACTTGAAAACAAGTCTGGACGGAGTGTAGACTGCCGAGCGGTCAAAAATGGGGTGCTTACACCAGACATTCCACCGCTGGGGGATCTTGCCTATCATCCTAGTGTGTATTCTGGACAGCACCTGCCTTCTCCATGCGTTCACACAGCCTTCAGAGGGGCCGTACATCAGGTGTTTGTGACCATGCAGTGGGCCATTCCATCCTACCTTGCCTTCTTGGTCGAGATTGGATTCGGGGCTTTCATGGGATTACAGGCTAACCGCTTGAACCGACATCTAGTAATAGCGTTTATCGAGAGATGGTTTGGAGAGACTGGGACCTTCCATTTTGTTGGTTTCGAGTTAGGACCCACTCCATTGGACTGGGCAATCATCACGGGGCTTTCATTCATCGGTCGGCGGATCACTTTGCAGTCAGTTAGTAGAGGCGATGCCTACATTTTGCTAAACTTGCCCCCTCCTGAGAGTTCTGCTTTCCCCGTCTCTTGGCTCAGTCGGGACGACAATACCTTTGCTGCTGAGCCACTACCTGTCCCGCGAGATATCATGAGGCGACGACTTGTTTTGTACATCATCTTTAGCTGCTTCTGCAACAACAAGTCGCTTGTTCCTTTTCGGTTGGTGAGCATAGTGGCTGATTTTAGGGCTTTGTATAAGCTGAATTGGGGGTCCTTCTCTTTTGGTTGTTTCCTTCGATCGATGCGAGTCCAGACTTCCTCCTGTTGGGGGAGCATAACTAGTTTCTCGCCTTTTCTTTTTTGGTGGAGCTAGAAGTACCTGCCTGTTCGTCGCCCTGTGGTTATCGAGGACGACCTTTATCCTTGTGCGTTGAGGTGGGCTCGTGACTAAGTAGCCCAGCGATCAAAGATCACTGACTTCGTGAGCATATGGGCAAACTTGGAGTTGTTCGAGGCGAGGGACGTGACTTGGCGGCCCTTTATTAGGTCAGTTCACTATGAGACGGTGCGGTACTTGGTCCCATTGTCCTTGTCGAGGGCTTCCTTTCTCAGTGATAATTCTTGGGAGTCCTATTTAGGAGATTGACATTGGCGCCAGTTTCATGAGGACTTCCAATCAGCAGGAAATTCACCGGAGTACATGTTTGGAACCTTGGTGGAGGGAGTTCCTATTCCTTATCAGGAGCGCCAGCCGAGTGCCGAGTTCTTACTTCCTCTAGATATAGACTATACTACGCACGTTGGGGCTTATCCTGCCGGTGCCTTCACTCGGTTTGAGGTAGTGGTTGGCGGATACGATGTGGGCTAGGAGGTAATCGACTTGTGGCGTCGTGCCGGGGGATACATGCCCCAGGTTGAGGTTACTGCTATGAGAGACCAGAGGGATCGATACCAGACAGAGCGAGATTAGTACCAGGCAGAGGTAGCTTCCTTGACGGCTCGGTTAGCCCAGATGGAAGGTGGCGGGGTATGTTGTCTTTTCCTACCTTATTTTCGTTCTGCTGTTGTTTAGTTATTCATTCATGTTGCTGACTACGGTTCTGCCTTCTTTGCAGGATGCTGGTGATTCTAGTAATTATCCACCTCCTCCGGATCCAGGTTTCGGCGATTTTGATCTTTAACAGATGCCCCTTGTATAGACCCAGATCTTCTTTTGCCCCTATCTTGGAGATATATTTATATTAGATAGCTTTATTTTGTAAATTTTGTACGAAGATGGATATTTATGATAGTTAGACACATGGACATGCAAAGATATTTATGATTTTTACAGTTAAGTATATGATTAGATGCATGCGTAGAAATGATGATGATGTATATTTATTACATGGGTCGATATTAAATTGTGTTGGTGATTTTTGTTTCTATAGAAAGTTATGTCTTGTGTTTGTAAAGCTTATGCCAATTTTTATTTTTATTATTTTATTTTTTTATGAAGATGCATGCATATATTAGAAATATTCTAGTTAATGGAATGACAAGGGGTGCAGTCAAACTCAGTATCTTTGGAATGACAACTCCTTCATTTTCCGGGGGGGGGGGGGGGGCCTGGCTTGTCCTATGGCTCAACCTTACCTTGACTAGATGATAGCACTTCGTACCTTTCTCAACCTCTTGACCGCCTCCGATTCTCTGCCTCGGGGTTAATGTATAGGATTATTGGGGTGAAATGCTCAACTCTCGGGGTTTTGACAACAGCTTACTTGACTTTTAGCAGAGATATAAATAGCCAATCTTTTAATTTGAGGCGACTTTGCTTTAGGACCGTAATGTAGGCTAGGTTATGGGTTTCTTGGAATAATGGGATATACAGGCTCAAATTTGATATTACTTTCAGTAGGGTTTAGATCCATACCATCTTTGACTATTTTTCTTTCTAGTAGGGTTAGCATCCTTCTTTAGCTTTGGTAGCATGTCTAGCTTATTTAGATCAAACAATCCGTTTTCAATCAGAGCGGACTTTAGTAGGGTTGTGGTGTAGGCGATGGTTTTGGGATTTTGCAAGAAAGTGTAAAGGCTCGAACCAATTGTTTCTACTAGGCTTCTTCGTAACCTAGGATCACCTTTAAATTTCCTCATTACTCTTACTATACACTTCCTAGGGTGAAAATAACTCTTTTCTTTCAACCCTTCTACATGCTTTTTGAGATACACATGACTCTCTTCTCTTTCAGCCTTTTTATTATACTTTCCAAGAATGCTCAATCATGGTTGTCTTCAGATTTTTGATAATATTTTTATTTTCGGCCTCTTGCCCCTTGGCAACTCTTTTCTTTTGCTCTTTTTTTTTTTTCTTTTCTTTTTCATCTCTTTTCTTTCCTTTTATAAAATGAATAATTTTACAACCCTTTTTTCCTTAAACATTTTCTTTAACAATTCAATCTAACCCAATGTGGGCGGTGATCACTAGGTTGGGAGTTTTCTCTAAAGAAGATAAATGGCTTAACGGGTTTGACAAGGGGTTGCTTCTGACTGTATGGGAAATGAAATGAGGGCCTCTCTTCACTTTGAATTAGATTGCTTGATCCATAAAGCCTTTAACGCTGCCCTAGCACGATAGAAAATGGACACCATTCTTAGAGTTCAATTATTGTCTGCCCTAGTGTGGGGAGGACAATCTTGGATTGGGATTGACAAGAAAAATTTCGTTTGTTGCGAGGCACTAGGGGCTAAGCAAGGGGAATATAAACACATTTGTTTTTATACGAAAAAATGAAAGATGGCTCATCTTTATTTTGATAATCTGGTCACTCATTACTTAGCTTTGTTGTCTTGCAAGTGTTGCCTTTGGGTAGTTTCCTCACTCATCCTTATTTCTCTTTCTCTTTGGAAAGCTGATCATTTGGTGAGCGGATAACTCATGTTATCATCCTTTCAAGTTAGATCACTCCACAAGATAAACCATGCCCTTTGTATAGGAAGTAGTTAGCATTCACACGAGAAAATAAGATAATAGCAATGAATGAAGAAGCTATCATTTGATTAGTATTATTTTTTATGAAAAGCATGGAGTTTTTAAGTAATATAGAAATGTAAACATCAATTTAAAGACGTGAAATAAAAGGGATAGAAAGAAAGTCGGTGAAAACACCCCTCTCTTGTACGCATTTGACGGGACTCCCTTCTTCTTTAGTATGGCTTTGGGACGATGCCCACATCTTCAACACTCCATCCACGGTCATGGCTTCTAGCCAGGGTAAGGCAAGCGAAGGCTTCTTCTAGAACTCTAGGCCTGTTGGCATTAATGGCACGGTTGTCAGCCTCATTGAGCTCCTTTTTGTTCTTTGCAGCAGGTTCTTCTGTAAATAGGATGGCTAGTTCACCTCCTTTTAATTCGAACGGCTCCGTCTGTGCTCTTGACTCTTCTAGCTCCTAGTTCATGTCTTCATAGTAGTACTCGGTTGCAGGGAAAGGGTTCTCCAACAAGTGACATTTAGCTGCGGCATACTCTGGATGTAGAAACTCAGCACCCCATCCGTCCACAGCCATGCTTTTGGTGAACTCGTCTTCCAGAAGCATTGGCTCCTCCAATGGCCAATCAGAAGAATCTGGCACCTCATTAGAGTTATATAGATAGATCAGGCATAATGGGAGATGATCGTCCTAGTCATCCTCTTCATCGGTCTCCCAATTCTCCTCGGAATCCTCGACCATGGGCTCATCGAACTCTCCATCGCCTTCTATTTCTACTAGTATCATATTGACGGTGTGGTTCGGCAGAGGGTTGGTGGTCACATTGGGGGTTGGAGTAGGATTCACCGGTTGAAGATCAATAATCTTGTTATCGATTAAATTGTGGATCTTATGCTTGAGAGAGAAGCACCTTTCGGTGTCGTGCCCTTGGCCACCCAAATGGTATTCACAAGTGAGGGCGGCATTGAAGGTTGGGGGTAGAGGGCTTGACAATGGGCGAGCAAGTATGGGCTTCAAGATACTGTTCTTCAGCAGGTTATGGTAGGTCTCAGTTTGGGTGCAAGCTAAGGTGTCAAAGGTACGGATGCGTCAGGTAGGTCTATTAAAGTTGGGTCGTGCCCCAGCAGTACCATAGTTAAGGGTTGGAATAGGCATGGTTAAGGTGGGTAAGGGCAAGATAGGGTGTGATTGTAGTGGTGGACAATATTGGGGTGGTTGGCCCGGCAAAATGGCAGACACCTCACTTTCCTTTTTGATTATTCCCCTTGTAATAGCCACCTTCTTGGCTATGTTAGCAGAACTTTCTCCAGTCTTTGCATAGGGGTCCGTAATCCTCCTTGTCTTGAGACCGTTTTCTATCATCTCCCTTTGCATGATGAGTTTAGAGAAGCTTTTCCCTACGCTTGTGCAGAGCTTCTCATAAAATATACCTTGAAAGGTATGTATGAACAATTGCACGGACTCCTTCTCTTCTAGTGGGGGATTGGCTTGTGTAACGCCTTCTCTCTATCTCAAGGCATAGTTCTTGAAACTTTCTTTTTCACCCTTACTCATAGTCATCAGAGACCATCAGTCAGAGGTGAGGTCGATATTGTGGCGGTAATGAGCTTTGAACACGTTGCCCAGCTCGATCCAAGTCGTGATCTTCCTTAGGTCCAGATGGGCAAACTATTATAGGGCAGATCCAGTAAGACTATGTTGGAATAACTACATGAGGAGTTTCGAATCGTTGCCATGACCGCTCAGTGCCCCGGCATAGAGACGAAGATGAGCAACAGGGTTACCAGTGCTGTCATACTTATGGAAGTTAGGCATTTTGAACTTAGCAGGTCTTGGATGGTCAGGAAAGAAACAGAGCTTGTCATAGGAAGTAAACCCGTAAGTACTTCGCAGTGAATCCTTTAGCCCTTGGATTTTCAAATTAAGCAGGTCTAGGGGAGTCCTCTTTATGGCAGGTGAAAGCAATATAGTTTCCTCCTCTTTAGTGTTGATCCCTTTGGCGTTTTAGTTATTCCTCCTAACATTATTAGATTGAAGCACGATCCTCGGGTTAGTGGGTTCAAGGTCCTTAGACGAAGTCAAGAATGATGATGGGATTGTAGCAATATCCTTCATGGCCATAGTTTGAATGAGTTTGAGCATTTCATCCATCTTGATCCTCATTTTGTTGACCTCTTTTCGAGAGACTTGGGACGGTTCCTCAAGTTTGGCATCCATAAGTGATGCTTTTTGTCGGGTGACAATGGGGTCCTTAGGTGGATGTTGACCCTTCTTGGGAGCAATGTTGACTCAGTGCTGGGTGATCTCTGTAAATGAAAAAGAAACAGAAAAACAAGGACACAAGTTGCAAGTCAAATTTTGGTTTTTAGAGAGCTCTATGCAATGCATGTCCTAGGGTGTCCCTACTTGAGAGGGAAACTAATCATGGTGAATTCGGCTCACTTCTTGGAGATAGGGGGTTTTCCCCTGTATGCGAGTACCTTACTATTGATCCATCAATCTATACCCATCCTTACATTCATTCACTTGCGAAAAAGAGGTACATTGAACTTCTGAGTTTAAAACAAAAGAGACAAAGTACACTTTAATAAAGGGAGGGGGAACATGTTTTTTTGGACTTCCACTTATCTAATTTTACAAAAGAAAACCTAAACTACTGTTGAGTCTTCAGATTTGCCTTCATTGGATTTGATGTCGAGGAGGTCGCTGAGAGACCTTGTTGATCGATTGCTCCTTGTCTTCTTGGTAACCCTATCTCCGTGAGCATAGATGGATTGGGGCCCCTCTTATTGAATGAATTGATGTGTATGCCATAAGTCCTTAGGGTTACATGGGAATCCTTAGGGTTTGGGTAGGTTTAATGCAAGGGAGATTAACCTCGGTGTCACTCTCTTTAGGTTGATCATATGCTTGAGAATGCAGTAACTTGAGTTACTCTGAAACTCTTGTCTTGACATGGAATATGAAATGCGTAAATATGGATGCAAAGAGTATAAGGAAAGAGAATGTGATGGTAAAGTAAACGTGCACGCATGAGTAGTTAGACAAGCATTATAACAGTAAGAATACAGTTATTATAACAACATGAATACACAGGTATAAAGGAAAGTAAAAGCGGTCGCCCTTTCCTCCATGGTTTTGAAAACGGCGTGTGTGTCTTAAATTCTGCAGAGGTTCAGCTATGCATAGTATCTATATGAGCATGAGGTTGAGGGTTTACTAATGCGTCCTAAAAAGACTAGGTTTTTAGATCTTCAAACCTAGGTCCACTCCCCGAGGTGGTGCCATGATCGGTTGGTGATCCGAGTGGGGGAACCATTAAGAGGTCGTAGGCTAAGAAACTGACACAACATCTTGCCCACAACTAATATACCGTTCCCCCTTCTAACTAGAAGGGACATATCAGGGTAAAGAATGCAAGTATGCAGAATGCAGGTGCACGTGCAATGTGTGTGTGATTTTTAAAAGCAGAGGAAAGAGCCCAACAACTCTCATCTATCCTGTTCATCACATTCATTCATCCATAGCAGTCAGTATAAAACAATAAGGCAAACAAAAGCCCACCTACAAAACAAAGATGCAAGAGTTAGTATGTAGATGGCAAACTTAATGCAAGATAATATGAAAGGAGTTAAATGCATGTTTTTTAAAATAATTTTGAAAATTTGATTTTAAAAATTGAAAGTGGATAGAATTAGACAAGTTAATTGAAGACTCTCGATGGTTGAAGGGTGAAGAGACATGACTATGGCCTAACCCTCTAGATGTCCCCAGTGGAGTTGCTAGCTGTTGCGCTCAGATTTTTCACACTCGAGGAATACACACATAAGTAGGAAAAATACTATACTCTCTAGTTAGAACTCATGCTCCTAGAAGAATGAGTACGACTAGGTTTAAATTAAAAATTGATTTGAACAAAGGGCTTTTGAAAAATAATTTGGAGTCGTCACCTAACTTGATTAAGGTGAGTTAGGTCACCTGAAAACTAAGCACAATCTGAAGATTACACTTAGGGTTTTTGAAAAACAATTTTGAAAAACATCCTCAAGAGAGGGTTTTTAGGAAAATAGGTTGTTTGGCACCCTTTGAAAAATATTTAAGCCCTTTTTTGAAAATAACTCCATTTGATCTTTTGAAAATAGTGATTCTAGGTTCGGAGGTTGGTCACGTGTAGGGAAGATGCACTAAGCCATCATCCTATCCCGCCCTTGCGGTACCTACATGTTTGTTCACCCTAGATCCACCCATTAAAGTCTTTGATTAATACATGTCCAAAACCATCTATTTTTAGAGAAGAATATTTAAAAGAATGATGCATAATATGCAAGTACAAGAAAAAAGAGTTTGAAAGTAGGTTTGGAAATAGATTTGTAAAGAACTTGATTCGATTTTAGAAAAGAGATTTGAGAAGATTGATTTGATTTCAGAAGAAAGTTTTAGAAATTTGAAATAGAGATTTGAAAATAGATTTTTGGAATTAGAATTACGAAAAAGTTACGGAAGTGGAGATTTGAAAAAAAAGTTATAGAACTAGAGATTTGAAAAAAGTTATGGAATTACAGATTTGAAAAAAGTTATGACCGCACCTAGGAAGGTTGCCTACGTATCCCTTTTGAGGAATCAAGTCAGCCGTAGTTCGGACAAGAGTCCGATAGAAAATAGAAGGTTTTGATTTGAAAAAGAATTGGAGTTAAACTTAGAATAAAAGAGTGCAATTTGGAATTGAAAAGATTGGACTTTGATTTGGAAGGATAGAACTTGGAAGAAGGATTTGGATTTGTTATGGAAGGATTGAGATTTAGGAAATCTAGACTTAGGAAAGATAGGATTTAGGAAGGACTTGAGACTCAAGAAAGATTTGACTTGACTTCGAAGGGTTTTAGAAAATATTTGACTCAAATATTGGACTTGGAAGATTAGGAAAAGATTGGATTTAGGAAAGGCTCAAATTAGGAGAGTTTCATTTTAAGAAATTTTTATTTTAGGAAAATTTTCATTTTAAGAAAGGTTTTGAAATAGGTAAGTTTTCGTTTTAGGGAAGTTTCGAGTTAGGAAAGTTCTAAATAAGGAAAGAATTTAAATTGAAAAATTTTGAATTTAGAAATTTTTGACTTAAGAAAGTTTCGAATGTAGAAAGTTTTGGATTTGGAAAGATTGGAAATTTAGAAAGTTTAGGATTTTGAAAGATTTGGAATTTGAGTTTTAGAAATATTTGAGATTAGGAAAGGTTTGAGTTCAATAAAGGTTTGAAAACTTGAATTTGGAAAGGTGTGAAATTAAGAAAGGTTGGAATTAGAAAAAATTTGGAAGCTTAAAGTTTAAGGAAAGATTTGAAAGTTTAAGTTTTGAAAACTTAAGGTTTAGGAAAGTATGAAATTAGAAAGGATTCAAATTAGGAAAGATTTAGCATTTGGAAGGATTGGTTTAGGAAAGATTTGGATTTTGTTTCTAAGAAGAAATGTTTTGATTTTGTTTCCAAAGACAGAGAATTGGATCTAATTTTCTGGATGGGAGATGAAATTTGGTTACCTAAAGGGAAGATTAGATTTAACATGGATTTGGAAAGATGAAGTTTTGGAAATCTTAGATTTGGAAGTCTATAATTTTTGAAATATATGGTTTTGATGTAAAAATGGAGGTTTTTGAAAACCTAGGTTTTAAGGCAAGATTGAAAACCATGTTTTAGAAAAGAAAATTAGGGCTTCCTAATTGTTGGCTCTAGGGCTTAACTTGGATTCCAAGGAAAAAGATTTTGAAAAGTAGAATTTTTGGAAAGAAAATGTTTTTTTAACGTAGATCTTAAAAATGAGTTTTTGGAAAGTGAATTTTGAAAAGAGAGTTTTTGGAAAGAGTTTTTTAGGAAAGAAATTTTTGGAAAGAGTTTTTAGGATAGAGATTTTTGAAAAGAGTTGTTAGGAAAGAAACTTAGAGAGTGTTTCTAGAAAGTGAATTTTAAAGAGAACTTTTTTGGAAATAAGTTTGAAAAGGAGTTTTGAAAAAATAGATTTTTGAAGGGAGTTCTTAGAAAACAATTTTGGAAAGGAGATTGGAGAGAGTTTTTAGAAAATATGTTGGAAAAGAGATTTTGAAGAAAGAGAGATTTGAAAAGAGAGTTTTTAGAAAGTCCATAAAAATATCTCACTTTCCTAAAACGATTCTAACCATAAGAAGGCTAGAACCACTCTAAGATAGTGGTTTTGAAAACAATAAGGATTTGAAAATATGGACCACATTGGTCACTTTAAATGTAACACTTTCCTAAAGCAACCCTAGCCATAGAAAGGCTATAATCACTTTAGGATTGTGATTTTGAAAACAAGTTTTGAGGAAGAAAATTTTAATGTAAGTTTGAAAACAATTTTAATTCAAGTTTTGAAAACAAGTTTGAAAACGAATTTTGGAGAAATACAAGATCATGATATGCACAATACAAGTTGGAGTCGTGAACATACTAGGTTAAAGGCTTCACCACATAACCAAGGGTGCTAAACCCATGTGGTCTTCGGTTAGACTAAGAGAAAGCCCCCGACACGGTGATCTTCAATAGCCTAATCCTACACATGGACTGGGAAGTCCTTTGTTTCAAGCATGCAAGAAGGGGGGGGGGGGAAGAAGATAGGGAATTAAAATAGAAGAAAACCCAAGTGGGTTCAGAGAGAGAAGAGATGGGGGAATTGCATAAACGTAAATAGGAAGCTTGCCTTATGCCTTCTTTTATTTGCTTTGTTTTTCTTGCTTTGTTTTGATCTTTACTTTAGTCTTTACCTTGATTTTCGAGTGCTTGCTTGGATCTTTGAAAACTTTAGAGTTGCAGCACTTCAAGTCTTCAATGGGGGCTTTGGTGGCTAGTATATGATTGTATGTGAGTGTATGGGAGCTAGGGTTTAGTGTATGTGAGCTAGGGTTTGGAAAACCTAAAGAAGACTAGGGTTTAGGGTGGCTATGAGCTCTGTGTATCAAAAAGGAAAGTTTTCAAACTGAGTTTGCGGACCCTTTTCATGTTGGAGGAGGCTCTGTATTTATAAATAGAGGAATGACTTGGCGCTTGTTGCAGTGCGCCAAGCAAAAAATCCTTCTAGAGTGGCGCTAGCCACTTAGGAAAGTTTTAAGGTCGGCAAGCAACGTATCTTCAGAAGATTTGGGCGACTGTATTATTGACTATTATGTAATTTTTAGCCTGACTTCATTAGAAATGACTCCGAAAGGTCCTAGAATGGTTTATGGGGCCGGAATTAGCCCGGAAGGCCAGAAAAGAACAAGAAGCCCTAAAATAGCGTCTCGGGGGTAATAGTCTTGAAGAATGATGTCAAAATGGGACGGAGGGGTTGACCGGGCCATTAGGGGCAAAACGGTCAATCAGGCCAGAAAGCTGTCGGGAGGGACTCAGAATATTCCGAAAGAAGACTTGAGATTTGGAAACATTACTTAGAATGTCCCAGGAGGTTACCGATTTGATACCCAGAGCCCCGTGTGGTCAGAAAAGGAAACCAGCCCACTTAGGGCAAAACGGTCATTTCGCACTAGGTTTGCTGAAACTGACTCGGAATAATCCGAAAAGATAATGGAAGATTGAGAATACTATAAGAAGCATTGTTGGGAGACCACCGGTTTGATACCTAGAGCCAGTGTGGTTCCCTGGGCACTCAGATGCCTAGGAGTAAATAGGTTATCTTGACCGGAATGTTTCGAAATTGGCCCGAAACTGACTAGAAAGCACCTAATCATGCCGGATTGTCTTTAAGACAATCTTGGAAGGGTGGACTTACCATTTTGAGGACTTATGTACTTTCCCAAGAAACATGCCGAAAATGGCCCTAGGGGCAGTTTGGTCATTTTTTACTAGAGTGGGCTAGCAGACACTGGTGTTGACCTGGGTTTTGAGTATTTCTATCACTCTGACGATGGTCCTGTGATATAGAGGTTTGTCGGCAATTCCTTATATCGACTTGTTTGCGAGTGTTTCCGCCACTCTGACGATTACGATATTTACGAGTATTTCCGTTACTCGAACGGGTCGCGATCATTCCAGAGACTGCCTTATCTTTGGAAGTTACTAGGTGGACTTAGTGCCTAAGGAATCAACTTTCTCGGAAGGCATGCCGAAACAGACATTTCTACATTGGCGGGCTAGCAGGCGCCAAAGGTGGACCGTTCTACTATCTCGGGGACTTGGGGTCTCATCCCGGTCGATGGGTTTGAAGGGACTTACCATTCCGAAGAACTATCTCGGAAACGTGCCGGAAAGATGGACTTACCACCTTGAGGAATCGACTTTCTCGAAAGGTGTGCTGGATTTAATTGGAATTGAAATTAGACTGAATTCGATTGGAAAAGGGGACTTACTGTCTTCGAGAAGACGCGCCCACTGGAATCGGACCGAATAATGCCCTAAGGGTATTTTGGTCATTTTGCCTCTATTGGGCCTAATGGGCCCAAGAAGTGATTGATTGACAAGATCGGACTTGGAAAGCTGATTTAAATTGGAATATGTCCATATTAATTTGAACTCAAGTCTGGACAGATTGGAGATTGCTAAGCGGGCAAAAATGGGATCCTTACATTATGACTGCACCTATTTAGGTTGCCTACGTATCTTATTTGGCGAGACTCAGGTTATTTGTAGTTCATGCAAGTGCATGATTAAAAATTGGAGTCGAGAGTGCCTTTGATTGTTTTGAAACTTGAACTTAAGGGAGTTTTGACTTGAAAGGGGACTTAAGAGAGTTTTGAAACGTGTTTTGAAATCAACTCATGGAAGTTTTGAAAGTGTTTTCAAAACATTGATTTGAGATTTTTAAAGATGAAGTTTGGAATGGGATGAACATAGTGCTCTCGAAAACTTATCTCGAAAAGACTTTTGAAACCATTTTCTATGCCTTATGAAAAGCTTGTTTGAATGTTTCATCACCTTTAAGAAATCAGTTATTGAACAAACTAAACTCCTCTAGGGTTATATTTTTGAAAAATACTTTTTAGAAAAGGGCTACAAACTTCCTTTATGGTCTTTAAAACTTTAAGGTTATAAAACCCTATTTTGATATCAAACTAAACTTCCTCATGAGAAGACTAAGGTTGTCTCAAGAATGTAACTCTTGAAAATCCTTTTCGAAAAAGATTTTTGAAAACCTTTAGCGTATGGAACCTTAATATGAACAATGACAGTTTCATTTAATGTATCCTCTTCCTTTGGAAATCCTAACCATGAGAGGGTTAGAATTATACTTCGGGTTACGAGTTTTAGAAAATATTTTTGGAAGATAGTTTTAGAAAATGCCAAGTGTCTAGCAATTTTTTATTAAGACAAGTTTAAGAGAACTATTGGAAAAGAATTTAAGAAGGTAACAAAAGAATTTGAAAAGGTTTTATTAACATGATTTTTTTTGAATACTTAAGAGAGTGAAGATTTTTTAAAATAAGTGTGAAAAAGTTTTTTGAACTTAAGATTTGGAATTGTGGCTTGTGATTAGAAACTTGAGATCTGGCAACTAAAATTAACTAACTAGGGTTAGATTGACCAAGGGTTAGGATGACCTAGGATTAACTAAAAGTTAAGTTGAACTAGGATTTTGGAACCTAGAAAGAGAGACTAGGGTCTTGGAAACCTAAAGAGAGAAACTAGGGTTTTGGAACCTATTGGTTTTGAAAGGTGATTTTGAACTAGGGTTTTGGACCTTAGTGGTTTTGAAAGGCGTGGATAATGTTATTATATACACAAAACTTGAAAGTTTATTTTTGAAAACTATGATTTCTTGTAAACACTCTATGATTTTATGTGAAAAACTTTTAAGAAACACTTTGAAAAATGTTATTTCATGTGAACTTTTTGTGATTTCATGTGAACTTTTTTAGAAAACCAACTCAAGAGAGTTGTGAGTTTTGTAAAACTATTTGAAAAATGAATTTAAGTGATAGATGAATTTTACTGACTACTTGAAAACCAACTTAAGGGAGTTGTCTTGAAATCCATTTTAACATAAACTCAAGAGAGTAACATTTTAGAAAACCCCTCAAGAGATGGTTATTTTGAAAATCATTTCCGAAACATTAAAACCACTCAAGTGAGCATGTGATTCATATGATTGATATTTGAAAACCACTCAAGAGAGGGTTGTCTTGGAAACTATTTCAATTATAGACTCAAGAGAGCATAATATTTGAAGGCCACTCAAGAGAGGGTTGTTTTGAAAATCCCTTTTGTACAAACTCAAGAGAGTTATATGAAATAATACAACCTAGAGGTTAGGTGGTTTTGAAGGCCTTCTAAGGCATATACACTTAGGGTTTTGGGTAGGAGTACTAGGAAACCCTAATTTGGAGACTTTTGGAGAGACATTTTGCAAAGCTTCTTGTAAACACCCTATTTTTGCCCTCTCGACAATATTTAAACCAATTCTTCCTATAAAATGTCACAACATTATCAAGCCTAAACTGACTTTTCATACTCCAGTTCAGTCAATTGGTTGCTTTCTGAGCCTAGAGGACCCGATTGAAGACAAAAAGACCAAAATGCTATTAGGCAGTCTAGGCAACTTCCCTGAATCAATCGGTCTCTTAAACTAATGCCAAATACCGTCAGAATGGTGGAAGCACTCACAAACCATCATATCGTCAGAGTGACGGAAGCACTCACAAACTATTAAGTTGTTGAAGTGACAAAAGCAGTCACAAACCCTCATACTGTCAGAGTGATGAAAACACTCACAAACTTTAAATGCTCCACTTCTAGAGCCTGTTAGCCCGTCAATGTAGAATGTTTGTTATGCTCCTTGGCATCAGGTAAGTTCCTTGAGATCAGGTGGTCTCTGGAAACCAACACCATCCCATCGGAGTGGCGAAAACACTCATAAACCTTTAAGCTATTGGAATATTGAGAACACTCACCAGGTCGATATGGGTACACTACAAATAACCTAGTGTCATGAGACCGAAATTGCCCCTTGGCCGTGGTAAGTTTTTAAGAGAAAAGAGAGACCTTCAAAAACCAACTCGTCACAACCATCGAAGTGATGAAAATACTCGTAAACCTAGGTCAACACCGACGCCTACTAGCCTGTCTTAATGAAAAATGACCAAACTGCCCCTTGGACATGGTGGCACGTCTTGCGAGAAAATACAAATTCCTCGAGACAGTAAGTCCATCCAACCCGGCACATCTTTGAGAAAATACTAAGTCCACGAGATGGTATGTCCACCTCCAAGGACTATCCTTGAATAGTCTGGCATGTTCAATATGCCATTCTAGTCGACTCCAGACCAATTTCGGTTGTACTTAGTCAAAATAACCATTTCTCCTTAGGCACCCTTTGTACGTCCTTGAGAAAGTATTAAGCCCTTGAGACGGTAAGTCCACCCTCTATGACTGTCCCTTGATAGTTTGGCACATTCAAGATGCCAATCAAACAGACTCCGGACCCATTCAGGTGATATTTGGTCAAAATGACTATTTTACCCTTAGACAAGCTAGCACGTCCTTAAGAAATACCATTTTACTCCTGGCGACTCGAGCACCCGGTCCTAATCACACCGGCTATGGGAATTAAACTGGAAACCTGATTATTTTCTAGGCGTATGTAGCATTGTTCTGCCACTGGGACCTCTTATGCTGATTATGCCTTGATATTTGCGTAATCCAGGAAAGATTTGAGAAAATTAGTTGCGTTTATGACGTTTCTCTGTTGTTTCTTATGAATCGGGAGCCCTTGGGGAGCTTCAAAGGATTCCGAATGATAGAGATATTTTATCGAGAAGCATGTATGAAAATAAGTTGTTTAGAGTGTCAGTGATATGCTCCGAGGGTTTCTAGAAATGACAGTTTTGCACCACATGATCGTGGCCTACGAGAAGCAACCTCCTTAATAAAACCGTATTGATGGTAGGTCCTCTGAATAAGTTTCAAGAAATTTTCTAATTTACACATTTCTCAAGTCATTTGACTGTGCATTTTAATCAAGAAATTGAAGAAAAAGCCAACCTTGACGGAGCATTTGTGAGACGCTCTACGGGTTTTTCAAAGTGGCAATTTTTGGGCAATGAGATCGAATGCTTTGGGAAGCGATCTTTTCAATCAAGCCGTATCGATAGAAAGACTGTGACACCCTAATCTCATATTTTTATGATTAGTTGAATTGCATCGTAAACGTAGTTGAAGTAGTTTATTTAATTTACATCTATTACATGGTTAATTATAAATTGTGTGTGCCACTTGTATTATTTTATTAGTGGTAAGGTAAATGGTGAGTCCTTAGTGAGTGGGTATAATAAGTGGGTGTATAAAATACCTAAATGTGAGTAGGTATAATAAATGGGTGTATAAAATACCTAAAGGTGAGTGGGTATAATAAATGGGTATATAAAATACCTAAGGGGGGGTGAGATATATGATTGTATCTCTATTGAAGTTAATTGAGAGGAGGGGAGGGTGTCGGTGGAGAGAAAGATGGAAAGATGACAAGAGGGGACAAGGAGGCAAATGAAGAAAGAAAAGAAAGAAAAAGAAAGAAAAAAACAAGAATGGTGGGGGGTGAGTGGTCTAGCATGATGGGAGAGAGAAGAGAGGAAAGAGCTGCCATTATAGAGAGAGAGATATATATATATAGAGTTATAGAGAGAGAGAAAAGCTTGGAGACAGAAGGAACAATCGGTGGAAAAGAGGAAGAAGAAGAAAAAAGGGGAAAAATCTAAGGAAACTTTCTTGCACTTTGTTTTCCTCATTTAAGGTGAGTATCATGCTTGTTTCATCTTATTTTCTCTAATTATTGCATGTTATATGAGTCATGCCATGGAAGGAGGAGGATGAAGGAGAGATCTTCCATGGTAAAAACTTAGAATCACCCATGGCAGCCATAACAGAGTATTTTCTATGAAAAGGCTACTGTTTAGAGATATTTCGACCTAGCTAAAAATTTTATTTGTGGCTGAATTTTTGAACACTGTAAGGTAGAGTTATAAGGATCATTTGGGCTTTGAATTCACTTAAAAATGTTGTAATTTCAAATTATGGTGAATTTTTGAAATGAGACTGTCTCTGCAGATTTTTGATGCCCAGATCTGTAACCTTTGGTTTGACAGAACATTCGACCAAGTTAGAGTAGTCCAAAAATTATGAAATTTTTACTGTATCTAGGATAAAGGTTGATGATAATCTGTACCAAATTTCAGATCATTTAGATATCGTTTACCTATGTTATTAATTTATCAAAGATAGACTATTTACTGCTAAATTCGAGTTTCTGCAGCACTGCCCTGTATTTGAAAATACCAAATAAATACTTAGGCATGTTCAAAAAATGTACAATTTGGTCTGGATACTCTTTGATATGTCTAGTTCGTATTTCTAAAGTTTTATAATTTTTGGGTATAAGCTCACGAAGTTATGTCCAGGTTATGAAGCCTGTGTCAGTTTTGGCAGATTAGAGGACTTGGTGTATTTTGGTATTTTTCAGCTCTAGCTTTACATTGGGTGTGTGATTGAGATTAGCATATGGTAGTTCTAATGTATAATTTCAGTGTTATAACTTGTTTGTATAGACATTATAGCTATGATTATTGGAGTATACATTGAGTTTCCTAAACTAATACGGTTGTGGTGATAGGAGCTAACGGAGAGCAAGTTCCTTCAACGTCAACCCCGAAGTGATCTTTGACGTAGTGTGTGTGCAGTGACAGGTGGGATCATAAGATAATCTTATTCATATAGAAGTGAATATATATTACTTGTATTATTATTTGTGTTGGTGTTAATTGTGGGATTGTGGGATTTTGAGATAATCTTATTCATGTTAAATGCATTGTTTATTTTCATGTAATGGTGGTGAATGCATATGAGATGTTGAAGGTGTTTATATATGAGGTGAAAGTGATATTATATGAGAAGCTCTGTGGAGACATTGATGATTTTATATATATGGTGGCATTGCATACCATTCATATTGTATGCCTTGCATTGCACTGGAGAGAGTTAACCACGGTGGATTAACCAAGGCTTAGTCACGGTGGACTAGCGTAGGGGTGCCACGGTGGGCATTCCTTGAAAACGCGCCATCGATATATTGGGTCAACGTTATCTAAAATTGAGCGCACATGTGGGTGATACATTCATTGCATTGAGGCATCCATGATATATCCATGATATATATATATTGATCATTTATACCGTGTACATTGTGGGTGTTTATTATCATTCTTTATGAATTTGATTATCTATCGTGAGCATGTTGATAATTAGCTCACACCCACACAGACTGTCTTGACAGGTAACTTGGAGATGACGGTTTGGTTCACTGCAGTCTTGGTCCTTGCCGTGATGGCAATCATGTCGATGTCAGGATGTCGAGTCTCGGGGCTTGGGAGAGCTCCATTGTTTTACTTTCAGTTCATGGTTGTATTTTATATGAGACGTTGGGTTTTGGTGTTATGTTTTAACTTTGTATAATGGTAAAGAATTTTGTGAAAGGATGTTGATTATTTTCCAGTGGTAATGTATTTCTTTTGGAGAGTTTATTATATTTTCCTCATTGTATTATTTATCTCGTATATTCCGCTGCGTTTTTTTATTTTCGAGTATGTGTTGAGGTGTCGTTCGCAGGTACGGTGACCTGTGCGATCACACCTCACCTAATGTGACATAATTAATGTCTAATTGGGTTGGGGGTGTGACAAAGACATTTGAAAATTGTTTGATTTACACATTTCTCAAGTCATTTGATGGTGCATTTTAGTTTAGAAATTGAGAAAAAAGTTAACTTGGGCGTAGCGTCTGTGATACACTCTGCGAAGGTTTTAATAACTTAAGTGTTTCTCAAGTCAAGGGACTCACTTGGAGTTTGATAGGGATCTCGTTCAGATTATCCCAATGTTTTTCAATTGGAGAAAATAGCCTAACAACACACATCCATTCTGTAGCATTCATGCATTCATGACAGTTAAAGCATTCATATAGAATAAAGTAAATATGAACAAGGGTTTACCTATAAAAGAAATACAAAAAGTTAAAACTTTTTAAAAAACTCAATGTAAGATAAAATAGATGATTAGTGCAAGAGCATGAACATGGAAATTAATGTAATAGCATGAATATAAACAACGAATGAAAGTCACGACCCTTTTTGAAAACATTTTTTGGAAAACATTGTTTGATTTTACGAACTTGAGACTTTTGAAAACTTTTTAGAAAGTCTGAGAAGAACTTATGATTTTTGAAAACTTGATTTGAAAAGCATGAAATCTGGATAAAAATAGACAAAGTAACTGAAGATTCTAGATGAGTAGAGGGTGAAGAGAGACATGATAATGGTCTAACTCTCTAACTAGTTCCTAGTAGAGTCGCCAACTATCACGCTCCGATTTTTACCTAAGCTCTCTTGACTTAGGAAAAGCCAGCTGTTAGAACTTGCCCTCTTAGAAGAAAAAGTGCGACGGGTGTTTAACTTGAAAAATGGTTTTTGAGTATGAATAAGGGTTTTTTAAAAAAATTTGGAGTCGTCACCTAACATAGTTAAAGATATGCTAGGTCACCTAAAACTAACTGTAATCTGAAGACTAAACTTAGATTTTTCAAAAATATTTTGAAAATCTCCTTCTTAAGAAATTTTTTAGACAAGAGGTTCTTTGGCAACCTTTTAAAATATTTTTAAAGCCTTTTGTAAAACGTGACTTCGATTTTGGTCTTCGAAATAGAAATTTATGGTCCGCGGGTTGGTAATATGTAAGGAAGATATCCTAAGATCATTACCCTACCTCGCCCTTTCGGTACCTTCATGTCTAATCACCCTTAATTCACTTACTTAAATCATCGGATACTAAAAGTCCACTTGTATCCACTTTAGAATTTTGAAAATGGGGTTTAGTCCTCACTTTTTCGATGAATGATGTATGATGCAAGTTTTGAGAGAGTTTAGAAAGATTTGAGAGTTGACTTTTGAAAGAGTTGGAATTTTTTGAAAATGGGCATTTGACTTGAAAATAAGGTTATGACCGCACCTATTTGAAGGTTGCTCATATATTTCATTTGGCAAGAATCAGGTTGCTCGTAGTTCGGGCGAGTTTTAAAAATTGTGTGATTGAAACTTTTTTGAAATGTGTCCATTTTAGGGACGTGGTGACCATAACTAGGTTTTCCTCAGCTACCTACGTATCTCATTTGGTGAGAATCAAGTTAGTTGTAGTTTGGGCAAGTTTTAAGAATTGTATGATTGAAATTTTTTGAAAAGTGCCTATTTGAAGGATGCGGTGTCCACTTGAAGGATGTGGTGACCGTACCTAGGTTTTCCTCAGTTACCTACGTATCTCATTTGGCGAGAATCAGGTCAGTTGTAGTTCGGGCAAATACCTAAATGAAAATAAACTCATAGGAGTCTTGGAAAGTTTTAGAAACTCTGGATTCAAGAATTTTAACTTGAAATAGAACTTGAGAGCTTGGAAATGTCTTTGGACATAGAACTTAGGAAAATTTTGAAATATTTTGAAACAATTCAATAGAGTTTGGAAAATGCTTTTGAAATAGAACTTGGAGAATTTTTGAAGTGTTTTGAAAGTAACTCAAGAGAGTTTTAAAATGTTTTTGAAATAACTCAAGAGAGTTTTTCAAATATTTTGAAACAACTCAAGAGAATTTTGAAAATGTTTAAAAGCTTGATTAGAGATTTGGAAAATGGAGTTTGAATTGGAGTAGGGCAAAAGCTCTTGTGAACTTGTGTTTGAAAAGTTTTGGAAATCGTTGAAAAGTTTTTGGAAGAGTTTCAAAATGTACTTTGAAACGTTCATTACGTTTAAGAGGTTAGCTAATGAACAACTATATTCATTTATGGTTATAATTTTTGAAAAACATTTTTAGAAAGGGACAAGAAACTTCCCCTAGGATTTTGGAAAAAAAAAAAACTTTGGGGTTATAGAACCTTACTCGATATCTTAATTTCCTTAGGGAACAATAATCATGAGATGACTAAGATCACCTTATGGATGTCACTTTTGAAAAGCATTTTTGAAAAAGGTTTTTGAAAACACTTAGGGTTTAGAACTCTAATATGAACCTTGGAAGTTTCATTTAATATATCATTTTCCTTTAGATGCCATAGCCATGAGAGGATTAAGACTACCTTAGGGTTGTGAGCTTTCGGAGAAGATTTTGAAAAATAGTTTTTGAAAGTGCTTAGGTCTTGTCATTTTTTATTAAGACAACTTTAAGAGAGCTCTTGAAAATATTTTGAGAGAAGCATGGATTTGTTTGAGAAGACTTTGGATTCAACGATTTTTCAAAACTCAAGAGATTGAGGTGTTTTGAAAACACACATTTTGAAAATGGTTTTGAATTGAGTGATGACTTTTAATGGTCTTGAAATTGGAGCCTTGAAGTTCACTAACCTTGGTTGGGTTGACCTAAGGTTACTGACTTGGGTTATGTTATCTTAGGGTTGGACGGACCTATGGTTAACCAACTAGGATTAAGTTAACCTAACGTTGGATCACCTAGGGTTAGGTTAACCTAGAGTTTAGTTGACCTAGGATTAACTAACTTGGGTTAGGTTAACCTAAGGTTGGATAACTAGGATTAAGTTAACCTAGGGTTTTGAAAGGTGGTTTGGGAGAGTGGTTTTGAACCTAATGGTTTTGAAAGGTGGTTTTATACTAGGGTTTAGACTTAGTGATTTTGAACTACAGTTTGGACCTAGTAGTTTTGGAAGGGTGGTTTTATGCATGAAACTTTAGAAGGAGGTTTTGAAGACCATGATTTCATATAGAAAACTTATCATTTCTTGTGAAAAACTTTGTAATTTTATGTGAAAAAGCTTGATGAAAAACAACCCAAGAGAGTTGTAGTTTTTTGAAACCATTTTAACAAAACCACTCAAATGAGTGTAGAATTCACATGATTGGTATTTGGAAACCACTCAAAAGAGAGTTGCCTTGTAACCATTATAACCACTAACTCAAGAGAGTAAAATTTTGAAATCAATATAGAATAGGTAGTTTTGAAAACCATTTGAAAGTTTGAAAACCACTCAAATGAGGGTTGTTTTGAAAACCACTTTTGTGCAAACTCAAGAGAGTGAACTTTTTGAAAACCTCCTTAATTAGGGTTGTTTTGAAAACCACTTTTGGGATATTAAAACCATTATAGTGAGCTAGGGTTTATATGATTATTTTGATGAAAACCACTCCAAAGAGAGCTTCCTTAAGATCATTCTAACCTCAAAACTCAAGAGAGCAAAATCATTGAAAACCTCCCTAAGAAGAGTTGTTTTTGAAAGTTTTGAAAATATTGAAAATCTCTTTTAAAGGGGGTTTTGGAAGCCATTTTTATGCAACTCAAGAAAGTGAAATACATAGATGCAAGGGTAGAGATTGGGGGTTTTTGGAGAGCTTTCTAAGGCTTGAAAAACTAGGATTCTTGGCTTAAATTTCAAGAAACTCCGACTTAGATCCATAGTTTTTTAAAATTATTTAAACATGAACTCTAGAGAGATTTAGAAGATGGAAATAATGGTGTGTTTGAAAATGGATTAAAACATAGAAAATGAAGCCAAGGCAAGCAATACAAGAACAATATAACATTTATATGCAAAGGGTCATAAATCATACAAGGTTTAAGGCTACACCATATTGCAAGGGGCTCTAAGGCCATACTATATTTAAGTAGGCCTATGAGAGATCTCCCAACCAGTGGTTTTCATATGCTTTTCTCTGAGCATGGCCTAAGAGCCCCTTTGTTCCAAACATGCAAGAAAGAGAAGTAGAAGATGAGGATTAAAATAGAAGAAGAGCTCAAGTGAGCTTGGAGAGAGAAGAGAGGGGTGGGGGAAGCATAAATGTAAATAAAGCTTCACCTTTGGCCTTTAAACTTCTTCAATGCAACATGGTTGAAAGGGCTTGAGCTTGAAGATTCTTGAATCTTTGAGCTAGAGGTTCTCTACCGTTTTTGTCCCTCGAATACGTAGAGGGGTGGCCTACTATTTATAGGACAAGAATAACCTTAGGGGCATATGTCCTACATACGCCTAGCCAAAAATTGGCCAGGCGCATGCATTACATACGCCAGTACCTCTCCAGTGGCTGAATGCCACGTGGCACCCCTATATTACCTTATCTTAGGCAGCAAGCAAAGTTTTGTTCCACACATTCATGGAGGCGATCACAAGCTTGTGTATATATATTTGTATTATTACCCATTACTACCCTTTAGTTAGAAGGGGGAATAATACATTGGCTGCCAGCGGATGCAGTGTTTGCTTCTTACCTAACAACTTTTAGATAGTTTCCCCACTCGAATCATTGACTAAAGATAGGGTTCATCCTCTTAGGGGTGGATGCTAGAGGTTTGAAGATTCGGGAACTAGAAGTTTTAGGAAGTATTAGTTAACCCCCAACCTCATGCTCATATAACACCCCTTGCATAGTCAAACCTTAGTCGAAATTAAGACACACATGTCAAATTCAAAAATCGAGGAAAGAGCGACCGCATTACATTTCCTTACTCCTATCCATTAAACTATTTATCAACTATCATTATATTATCCATACATTTACTACGTTGTTAATGTATCAAGGCCCATTCTAAGATAAGAGTTGGAAAGTAATTCAAGTCATTACATTCTCATACAAATCAAAACCTATCCAAATTCCCAAGGGTTTTCTCATAACCCTACGGATTCATGGCATGCATTTAAAGACTTTTCATCAAGAGGGGCCCTAATCCCACTCCGTTCGTGGAGATAGGATTGTCAAGAAGGTAAGGGGCAACCAAGAATTAAGGTCTCCCATTGACCTCTAGCGAAACAAAAAAGGCGAATCTGAAGACTCAAGAGTAGTTTAGGAATTCAATGTATAGGAGATAGGCAAAAGATCCTATGAAAAATGTTTCCCCTCCCCTACAAATGAATTTCAATTTCCATGTACAAACCCAATTCAATCGAATGAAAGCTATCATTTTACTTCTTTTGAATGAATGGATGTTTGGATAAATGAAAGAGTACCACAGGTCTTAGGTACGGTATTGCATACAAGGGAAAACCCTATCTCAAAACATGAACAAATCATCTTGCTTAGTCCTTTCGAAAACCAAGGGCACCCTTAAGGCATGCATTGCACAAAAACTTTTAAATCAAGGCACTAACTTCTCTTTTGTTTCTTGTTTTGTGCTCTCTCCATATTTTCCCTCATCTCCTAATAGCGAGAAAACCAAAAGCTAAAGCAAGGACAGAAATGAGGTCTTCTAAATTGTTTATTTCCTTCTATTATGCTGCTCATGTATTCATTGCTATTACTTATGCATCGATATCCATTCCAAGATAAGAGTTTCATAAAATTCAAGTCTTTGCATTCTCATGCATTCAATCAAATGTAGAGAGAAAAGAACAATCTAATCTCATTCTAATCAAACCTACCTTAAACTCATAAAGGGTTTCCCATAACCCGAAGGACTTATGGCATTCATAAGAAAATCATAGCCCAAGAGGGACCTAAATCTCTCTATGTCCTTAGAGGTGGGATTGCCAACAAAAGGAAGCATTAACCAGCCTATGTTGACGAAGAAGCTACGAAGATCAAGCAAATCGCACTATTTCAAGAGCTTAAGGGTAGCTTAGGAAGAGGGTATTCCCACTCCCCCCAATCCCTTGTAAAAATAGACAGAAAGTCCTATGAAAAATGTTCCCCTATCCCTTGATGTGTATTCAAAATTAATGAGCAAAAGTGAACAAAGTAAATGAAATTCTTCTCGTACATTCTTCCTTTGGATGAATGAATATTATAGGAACATGTATTGCATTGCATATAGGGGCAAAACCCCACCTCCAAAATGGACTTAGCATCATGCCTAGACTTCCCCAAAGAAAGGACCTCCATAGGACATTCGTTGTATAAAACTTTCAAATCCACTTACTAATTTCATTTTTGTGTTCTTTCTTACCTTCACTCCCCTTTTACCCCAAAAAAAGGATAAGGGGGGTTTCTTTCTTTCCCAAGTCAAAGAGCATAACTGAACTCATGAAATTCCTCCAGCATCCCACCCAGTTCACAACTCATGCAAGGACGAGCCCAGTTATTGGAAGAGGCATAACCTATGTTGAAAGACAAGAAGAATTGACCATTCAAAAGCAAAATTCTATCTTTCACCCACAACCTCGACACTATATTACCATTCCACCCAATCCTCAAGCTCCTGTAGCTATCCCTGCACAACCAAATGAAACAAACGACAAATAGAGTGTGGAGGATGCCAGCGTGGTTCCCCAAACCGGCTTGAGGGGTTTGTTTCAAAAAAGGGATTTCTTTCAAACCTATCTTTCAGTTTTCAATTAAAATTTGAGCACATAGACAACATCATATAACGAAAAAGGTTCAAAGTTTGTATGTCATTGTCTCATTGCTTGCCATGAATGATACTTTCTCTATGAATTTCCTTGAAACGTTTTACCCCGACTTGAACAAAATGATAGCGTATGCTCCTACTTCAACAAAAAATAGCCCCCAACTTTAAAAAGAAGGGTGAGAAGAATAGGGAAAGCCAAAAGAGGGGAATACAGAAGGGGTAGGAAGACCAATCCTATAGCTTCTTAGAGCCCGAAATGCAGTACCTAAGGAATGTCCTGGCAAAGCAATGAGTAGCTGAACCCTCAAAAGGAAGATTAGTGTACGTTGACAAGCCTAAGATGATTGAATCTAATCTGAAAGAATTTTTTAAAAAAAACTAAAAAGATTTTCGATTGTGTTTGTCCTATGTGTGCATAATCATTGGTTTAGATATTTAATTATGAATAGACTGATATGCATGCTTGTTTTAGATTGAATCTTGTGTGCATGATTGCTTGCGTAAATATGAGTCAATTATTTTGATAATCTTAATCATATTGGTTGCACACTTCTTGAGACTTCTTAGTATATGCAATCCACCTTTATGATCTATTTAACTTCACCATTGTTAAATATTTATGGATTCTTTCATACCTAGATTGATCTTTTGTTGATTCCCTCTCTCATCACTTATGTAAAGAGCTATCAGTGAGTGTGAATGCAGCTACCATTATTATATGACAAGAGGAGAAGGCTACCTACTCATATGTGTGAAAGCTACCATACCTTTCTATTTCAATATTATTATTATTGGAGAGATAGAGTTGGAATTCTATTGATAAGACTGAATGAGAGTAAAAAAATATATATATCATTCAACAGTATGGGATGAGATAGGTTTGACTTCTAGATGTGTTGATCTACAAGCCATTAAACATGGTATATTATCCTAGATCACTCCTAGGATCTATATTCTCATTAGTCTTTATGAAGTTCACGTTGACACTACTATATTATCATTTATATACTTTTGATCATCTTAGAACCAACTGTGCTCATTTTTGTGTGGTTTTATGCATGTTTGATGTTGATTTTTTTTAGCTAAGTTGTATATTTATATTCATAAATCTATATTTGCTCTACATTGATTGATCATGTTTTTACAAGGATCTTATAGTTTGAAAATGTTCACTGATTTTATAAAAAAGAAAAAAATGGGCTCTTCTGCACTTTTTGATAGCTTTCAAAGTCTTCTCGGAATGGAGAAGAAAGCTCCCCGTTGCTTTGCCAAAGGGCAATAGCGGCTGTCACTCAACAGAGTCCACCAAAGAGCGTTTTCCTTTCAACAAAAGAGAGTGGGGAAAATGAGCAAACATGTTAAATCTTTGAGAATGGGGCAAGTGATATCACATCTTGGCAAGAAAATGGCAAAATTAGAAAGGAGAATCTCAAGAGAAGAACAAAAGTTCAAAAGATTACCTGATTTTGGGATACAACACTCACAACTGAACATGAATCCTGGGGCAACCCTGGAGCATGCATTCATTTCTATTTCTGCATAAACCTATGCCTACATTCATCAAAAGTATAACATGCATCAATTTTCATCTATAAAACTTGTGCATTCATTAAAACGTATGACATGCATTCATTTATTTCTGTATAAACATGTGCGTTCATAAAAAAAAACATGACATATACTCATTTTTATCCCTATGTAAACATGTGCATTCATCCAAAAGTATGACATGCATTCATTCTAATTTGTATATAACTTGTACACACGTTCATTTGATAAGCCTGTGCATCCATAAAAAAAATGATAATAGAAATCTTATCACCCGTCAAGGGTCTAGCATAAAAAGTGTCTCATCATAAGATCACCTTGTTTTAGGTTACATAAACTACTGTCCATGAACGCCAATCCGCGACAAAAAAACAAATACATATAAAATATCTAATAGAATGCACTAACTACGTGATCAAGTAGCTACAAAAGAAAACAAAATCTCTCAAAAGCACAATAAGAAGTAAGATCCTCATCCAAGTCAAAGTCCCTAGATGTCTGACTCAAAGGGAGGAGGTCGACTAGAAAAAGCTCCTGCATTGTATGGGCCCTGAAAAAGAGAGAAAGAAAAGTAAAAAAAAGAGGGAAACAACACATCTCTCAGAAAGCTCAAAATGTCGTCCATAGTTGACAAGAAATAGAGAATGGGGCAACGGCCCACCCTTGGCCTTCAAATCAACTTTGAACAAACCTTTTTTTAAAATATGAAAATTAGGCCAACGGTTCACCCGAGGTTAACACTGGCACCTGTTAGCTCGATACGGTGAAAAATAACCAAACTGTACCTTAGGCACCCTGGCACGTCTTCAAGAAAGTATAAAGTCCTTAAGATGATAAGTCTAGGCTCTTGGGACTGTCCCCGAACAGTCTGTTATGTTCAATTATGCCATTCCAATCAATTTCGATCAAAATGATCATTTTTCCCTTTGGTACCCCAGCAGCTCATCGGAAAGTACAAGCCTCCCGAAGCGATAAGACCAGACCCAACTACCTCTGAACAGGGAGGCATACCTTTGTGTGCTAATAAAGTCCATTCCGGTCTCATTTTGACAAATTTTGGTCAAAATAACCATTTTACCCCTATAGGCCCGATCACCTCTTCCAACCACACCAGCTTCAGGTATCAAATTAGCATCCACCGGATACTTCCAAGAGCATCTCTATCCATTTCCAAGTGATTCCCTTGACTCGAGGCACCTCTAAGTCAATAAAAGCTTCGCAAAGCGTGTCATAGACGTTCTACCAAAGTTGACTTTTTCTTTACTTCTCTAACATAAATGCACCGTCAAACGACTTGAGAAATGCATAAATCAAGGAGTTCCCTAAGTCGGAGTGATGGAATTTTCATCATTACGGTTTGATAGTCAAACACATATCCCAAAGGTCGCAATCGTATGGCCCAAAGAAAGGCATTTTTTCAACACTTAGGAAAGTAAAAGTATGCCTCCCGATGTTGATTGAAATCTCGATTCCCTGATTAAAATGCACGATCAAATGACTGAAGAAATACGTAAATCAAAGAATTTTCAAAAGTCTTTTCAGAGAACTTTCCATTTGTACGGTCCGATTAGGATTATCACTTCTCGGAGCCCCGATCACATGGCACAAAAATGGCTACTTTAAAAAACTGGAAGAGCATCTCACGAACACTTTCAAAAGCTTATTTTTTGGCACGCTTCCTGAGGTGATATCTCTGTCATTTGAAATTGTTCAGAGCTCCTTGAGGGCTCTCGATTCAAGAAAAACTATAGAGAAATGTCGTGAATGTGACTAATTTGTCTATATCTTTCTCGAATGGCACGAACAACAAGGTGAAGACAGTATAAAAATCTTGTGCGTGCTACATGCGCCCAAATTGTACAGCCCAAGTTGAGATAGTACAAGGATGCCATGTGGCATCCTGTGAGTGGAAGAGCCTTGTTGCATGTATCACATGCGCTTGGCTTATTTTTGGCCTATAAATATCAGACCACCCCCCAGCGTGTTTCAGAGGCAAAAACAGAGAGATAATTCTGCAAAAATCACTCCAAAAATTTTGAGATTCAATACAAGCTTCTAAGAATCCAAAATCCTTTGAAAATAAAGTCATTTCTTGAAGAGCCTAGCAATGGTGGATTCAAGACTGAGGTAAAATCCTATTTAGAATTATGCTACTCCTCACACCCAACACCACCCCCCCCCCCCCCCCCCCCCCCCCCCCCCCAATATGCTACTCCCCCCTATATATTTTTTAAACCCCATCTTCTTACATGTTAAAAGAGGAGGGCTTTTAGGCCATGCTTAGGGAAATGCTTATCAGAACCACCGATTAGGGGATCTCTCATGAGCCTACTTGAATATAAAATGGCCCTTCGAGCCCCTTGCAATGTGGTGTAACCTTGAACCTCTTATGATTCATGACCCCTTTACATTAAGATGGTTACCATGTTCATTTATTACTTGTGATGGCCTTATTGTCATGTTTCAAACCTTTTTCAAACTTTTACAAGTTTTATTTTCAAAAGTTCTACAAAGTTCATATTAAAATGGTTTTCAAAAAGTGTCTCTAAATTAGAGTTTCTTGAAGTTTAAGCCGAGAACCCTAGTTTTTCAAACCTTAGAAAGCTTTTCAAAAACACCTAACCTCTACCTTTGCATCCAAGCATTTCACTCTCTTGAGTTGCATGAAAATGGTTTCCCAAAACACTCTCTCTAAAAGAGGTTTTTAATATCTTCAAAAGTCTTAAAAAACAACCCTCCTTTAAGGAGGTCTTTAATAGTTTTGTTCTCTTGAGTTTTGAGGTTGGAATGGTCCAAAGGAAGCCCTCCTCAAAGTGGTTTCCATCAAATCAACCATATGAACCCTAACTCACTAGAATGGTTCTCAACACCCTAGAAGTGGTTTTCTAAAACAACCCTCTTCATAAGAGATTTCCAAAACCTTTACTCTTGAGTTTTTATTAAAATGGCCTTCAAAAACTGCATACTCTATACTGATTTTTAAGGTTTTACTCTCTTAAGTTAGTGGTTGGAATGATTTCAAGGCAATCTTCTTTGAAATGGTTTCCAAGTATCCACCATATGAACTCTACACTTATTGAGTGGTTTTGCAAAAATGGTTTTTTAAAACTTACAACTCTTTTGAGTTGGTTTTTCTAAAAAGGATTCACATAAAATAATAACTACTTCACATAAAATGATACTTTCCTATGCATTTCATTAAGTTTTTCACATAAAATAATAAGATTTTTATATGAAATCATGATTTTCAAAACCTTAATTCAATGTTTCATGCATAAAATCACTTTTTCAAACCTTCCAAAAGTACTAGGTCCAAAACCTAGTTCAAAACTATCTTTACAAAATCATTAGGTCCAAACCTTGGTTCAAAACTATCTTTCCAAAACCACTAGGTCCAATTCCTAGTTCAAAACCACTTTTCTAAACCTTAGGTTAACCTAACCCTAGTTGGCTAACCCTAGGACAAATCCAACCCTAGGTCAACCTAATCCAAGTTAGTTATCCCTAGGTGGACCTAACCTTAGTTGTTCAATCCTAGGTTAATCTAACCAAAGTTAGTTAATCTTATATCAACCTAACCTTAGTTACCTAGCCAAGGTTAGTTGACTTCAAGGCTCTAATTTCAAGACCTTTTGAAGTATCTCCAAATTTAAAACCCTTTTTCAAAAAAAAAAAAATTGTTTCAAAAAATACTTGGTTTGATCTCAAAGGTGCTCTAGTTAACGGTTGTAGTTTTATCCGAGAAGTCCGGAATCATATTTCCTCAAGGACCAAGTCCCATACAGGCTCTTGATACTAAACTCCCGCTAAACTAAATTAGATTGAATAGAAATTATGTGAATTAAATCTAAATAAAATACACTAAAAATTTATTAGGTTTTGATGAGAGTCTTAAATTACTAAACTCTTGTAATGAAAATAAAAGTAATTAATAACTAGGCAATTAAATTAAAGCAAATTGAAACTAAATTTAAAGCAATTAAAAGAGATTTGAGTGCAATTGATCCAACTCACCAAATCCTACACAAATTACAATGGAGGATTTTATATCTCAAATCAAGATTCTCATCATGGATCCTTGATTCGGGAGATTTCGACTATGAATTCTTGGTTTCTCTCTCAATTAAAATTAGACTTGAAAACTTTTGTGAGATTCTTAGAAATTAACCACAAGTTCATCAAACCATGATTATAGATCTAAATTTTCTAAGTCAATCAATTTCAAAAGAGTAGAGAAAAATAAATTGAAAGACAAAATTATGAAATTCTTATACCTCCATTGGAATTCATGTAGATCTTTGGCAAATCTTCACAAATGCACCTAAATTGAGAAGCTAGCTACCTGAATCCATCATAAAAGCATGTAAAAATGTACAGAAAGGTTGTAGAGATGTAAATCTAAACTTGAAAAATAAAGGTGTTTGATTACAAGAAAAATAAAGAAAAATGTAAGAAAATAAAGGAAAATACAAGGAAATGAAGGAAATTTACAAACCCTAACTCTATAATACTCATACAAAGCTAAATCTAAGTTAAAAATGAAGAAAAAAATAAGGGAAAACCCCATGGAGGAGCTGCTGGCATCGCCCCCTCTTCTAACACTAACCTAAAAAACCCTAATTCTCCAAAAACTTGTCCAAAATTAGGTTTAAAACTCATTTTCTGCGAAATGCGTTTGAACAGTGTCCGACGGGCATCCGAAGAGTGTCCAGACGCACTTCAGACACAAAAAATGCAATCTGGAAGTACTGTTCACGTCCGGCCAATGCATTTGACCGGTGTTTGTAGTGCGTTCGGGTGTTTGTTCAGCGTCCATATGGGCACTATTCACCGTTCAGACTGGTACTGTTCACGTTTGAATGACCAGCAACCTTGAACCTTGATTTTGACTACATTAGAGGTCAATTAAGCTGATTCACATTAGAGGCAAAATTGTAGATCTTGAATTTTTTTCCAATGATGAAAAAATCTGCTCAATCAAACATCGAAGTAAAACGTTATGGCCATAATACCAAGAAAGTTTAGAATTCTCATCACCAGTTTATTCGTTTTGAATCCGCTTGATCATTCTTGCTTCTTTTTGCCTTTATTAGCTTCTATAACCTGCAAAACGCACACAAAACATAATCAAACATATATGTAACTAAAATAAGGTAATTAACACTAATCTAAGTCTAACAAAATACAAATTAAAAGCCTATGATTACACTTTTATGGTATAATCAATACTTCACTCTTCTAAATCATGACTCCAAAGTCTTTTCAAATACTTCCAACACCTCCCAAAAATATTTTCGAAGAGCTCTCCTTAACTTGTTTTGTCTAAAATGACTAGACACTTAAGATTTTCAAAAAACTACTTTAAAAAATGTTTTCAAAAGCTCACAACCTGAAGATTACCCTAACCTTCTAATAGCTGGGGTTTCCAAGAAAAAATGATACATCAAATAGAACCTTCAAGATTCATAGTAGGGTTCCAAACCCTAAGTGTTTTCCAAAAACCTTTTCAAAAATCACACCCTTAGGACAATCTTAATCATTCAATGATTGTGGTTTCTTAAGGAAGTTGAGATATCAAGTAGGGTTCTATAATCCTAAATGCTTTCAAAACCCCAAGGGAAGTGCCTAGCCCATTTTCTAAACATTTTTTCAAATTCATAACCTCAAAAGAGTTTGGCTTTTCCATAGCTAACCTCTCAAAGGTGATGAGATAGTCAACATACATTTCTTAAGGTGATTCCAAAAAACTTTTAAAAGACAAGTTCAAAAGAGTTCTTATCTTACTCCAAACCCAACTCCAACTCCAAGATTTTCAAAACAAACTTTAAGAATCTTTCTAAAACTCTCTTAAGTTGTTTTTAAAAATATTTCCAAACTCCCTTGAGTTATTTTCAAAAACTTTCGAAAACTCTCTTTAGTTATTTCAAAAACATTTCTAAATTCTCTTGAGTTGTTTTCAAAAACTTTCTAAAACTCTCTTGAGTTTATTCAAAATATTTTCAAAACTCTCTTGAGTTCCAAAAATATTTCAAAACTCATTTGAGTTGTTTTCAAAATCTTTTAAAACTCTCTTGAGTTGTTTTAAAAACATTTTTAAACTCTCTTGAGTTGTTTTAAAAAGCTTTCCAAAACTCCCTTGAGTTGTTTTAAAAATATCCTAAAACTCTCTTGAGCTAATTAAAAAATATTTCAAAATTTCCTCAAGTTGATTCAATAAACATTTCAAAACTCTCATGAGTTACTTTTAAAAACACTTCAAAAACATTCCAAGTCTTATTTCAAAGGCACTTTAAAAAATCTCCAAGTCGAAATCAAAGTCAAAACTCTTTTAAGTTTTCCAAAAACTTTTCAAGACTTTCATGAGTCCATTTCCAATTAGGCCCTAGCCCGAACGACGGATGAGCTGATTATTGCCAAATGAGATACGGAGGTAACCTTTAATAGGTGCTGTCATAATGATTATTTCAAGTCAAATACCCTTTTAAAACTCCTCAAATCAAACTATCTTTCCAAAATCAAGTTTCAAAAACTTCTAATCTTTCATATATCAAATTTCAAACTCTCTCAAAATCCTTCCCAAAAATTTGCATCATTCATTCAAAAAGTGATGAGCAAACCCCCTTTTCAAAATTTTTAAAGTATATATTGCAAGTGGGTATTTAGTAACCGGTAATTTAAGTGAGTGAACTAAGGGTGATTAGGCATTTGGGTGCCAAAAGGGTGGGGTAGTGTGATGATTTTTGGATATCTTCTTTGTTCATAGCCAACCCTCGAACCATATATTTTTATTTCGAAGACCAAAACCGAAGTCAAGTTTCAAAAGGGCTTTAAAACACTTTCAAAAAGTTACTAAAAACCTTTTTTCCAAAAACCTTCTTAAGAGGTCCATTTTCAAACTTTTTAAAAAAACCTAAGTTTAGTCTTCAGATTACACGTAGTTTTAAGTAACCTAGCACATCTTTAATTATGTTAGGTGGCAACTCTAAATTTTTTTCAAAAGCCCTTAATCAAATCAAGTTTTTAATTTCAAACCGTTGTTGTACTTGTCCTTTTAGGAGACTAAGTTCTAATAGAAAGAGTACCTAGTTTTTCTCGAGCCAAGAGGGCTATGCTGAAAAATCAGGGCGCGACAATTGACGACTCCACTAGGGACTACTTCGAGGGTTAGGCTGTTAGCATGTCTCTTCACCCTTCACTCACCCAAAATCTCTGGTTACTTTGTCAAGTTTTATCCACTTTTTAAATTTCAAACTAAGTGTTCAAAAGTTTTCAAAATCATAATTATGTAAAAATCAAACATTATTTTAAAAAATTTTCAAATAGTGTTCAAGGTTTCCAAAAGTCCCATCACTTGTAGTCATTCTAATTATTCATGCTCTTGCATTGATTTCCATACTTGTGCTCTTACATTGATCATCCATTCATCTTGCTTTTAGTTTTTTTTTTTTTTAAAATACTAACTCTTTGTATTTATTTTGTATACAAACCCTTGTTCACATTTATTTTATACTATGTGAATGCTTTAAACTTCTATGAATGCATGAATGAAACATGATGGATGTTTGTTGTTGTGCTCTTTCCTCCAATTGTGAAAATTTCACACACACTTGGTGCGAATATGAAGTATTTGCATTCATACTTGCATTATTACCCATTACTACCTTATAGTTAGAAGGGGGAACAGTATAGTGGTTGTCAGCAGATGCATATCTGTTTCTTACCTGACGACCTATCGGTAGTTCCCCTGCTAGAATAACCAACCAAAGATGGGGTTCACCATTTCGGGGGTGGACACTGGAGGTTTGAAGATTCGAAAACTTGCTTTTTAGGAATCATTAGTCAACCCCAACCTCATGCTCATGTAGCATCCATTGCATAGCCGACCCTCTGCCGGAATTGAGACACACCCGTCAATTTCAAAAACCAAGGAGGAAAGAGCGACAACTTTACATTTCCTTACTCTTGTCCATTAAACTGCTTATTTATTATCGTTACACTGCTCATGTATTTATTATGCTATCCATGCATCGTTATCCATGTAGTGACATGAACTCCAAGTTGTTCAAAATCATTACACTCTCATACACATGATCAACCTAAAGAGAATGGTCCAAAACCACTTTTGTTCGAATCAAAGCCTACCTAAGCTCCTGAAGGTTTCTCAAGACCCTTAGGGTTCATGGTATGCATCCAAATGGCATCATTTCAAAGGGGGCCCCAACCCCTCTTTGTTCATGGAGATAGGATTGCAAAGAGGATAAAGGCCAACCAAGAAGTAAGGTCACTCAACGACTGACCTCAAGAATAAAGAAGGGAGATCTAAAGACTCAAGAGTAGTTTAGGAATCCAATATATATAAGATAAGCAAAAGTTCCTATGAAAAGTATTTCCCTCTCCCCTTTCAATGTATTTACATTCCATGTACAAAAAGCAATTTAAAAAAATAATAAAATTATTCTCTTTATCTTTCTCAAATGAATGAAAGCAACAGATCATAGGTATGGTACTGCATGCAGAGGCGAAACTCTATATCCAAAAATGAGAAAACGTCATGCTTAGCTCCCCTCGCAAGCAGGGGCACTCCTAAGGCATGCATTGTATAAAAATTTTCCAAAAAAAGACACTAACTTTTGCATTGTTTCTTGTCTTTTTACCTTTTCCCTTTCTTTCCCCTATTTCACCAAGGTTAAAAGCAAGACACGAAAAGATCTCCACACATAGGCCACCATTAGTCTTAAAGGAAAGGAAAGACATAGCTAAAGATCATGGAGTCACTTAAAACACCATCTAGTCGACCACTAAAGCAAGGACAAGCCCGGATGATGAAGGAATTAACAGGACTATGAAAAAAGATGATGAAACTAGAGACCATATTCTCTATACTTCTATCTCGTACAGGCATAACCTACGTGGAAGAAAAAAATGAGTCAACCTCTTGTCAGGATTTCATCACCCAACCACAACCTCAATTCCATGTTACCACACTACTCAACCCTCAAACTCCTATCAACCTTCTTTCTTAGGGTTCAGATGCTAGTTAGACACAAGTTGCAGATGGGCGCACCACTTTTAAGAAGAAGGCAAAAGTAGAAGACCTAGACTTTACTCCGCTAGCATGCTCTCAAGTAATGGTCTACCATCGGCTTCATCAAACCAAACACTTGGTACCCATACCTCCCAATCTTTTTTTCAATCCAATCCTCAAGCCATATAATCCTAGCTTGTCTAAAACATTATACACTAATTTCCCAGACCATAACCTAAAAAGCTACCTCACATTGAAATATAAAATCCAAAGCCACACTAGCCCTCAAGTCATCGCCTAGCCAAAGTCTCTACATCGGGGTTTGGCCCATTGCCTTCACTACCACCTCTCCTCGTGATACCCATAACACCTGAGCCCGTTAGGGTTCAAACATACTTCAGCCCTAAAAAGACAAGCACGAAGTGCTGGGCTTTTACACAACTAACTTGTACACAAACCATGGCTTATTATGACCTTTTGGAGGTAGGACGCATAAGCCCAATAACAACCTGACCATTATCCTATCTGTTACCCAAAAAGCAACCTAAGAGAGGGGTAAATTGGGTTTATTTGATTTTTACCAATAATAAATAATTTTAACTTATTTAGTAAAATGAGCAAACTCACAAACAAAATGAGAAGTCTCACAAGATTCAGAGAGTCAACTTATGTAGACAGTTAAATGACCAGACTCAATTAACAATATGAGCAATCTCAAAAACTTTAGAGAAAAACTTTTGTAAATAGAGATATGAGGAGAATTAATATACAATATGAGCAATCTCAAAAACTTTAGAGAGTAGATTTCATAAACAAATATATGAGCAGACTCTATACTCTAACTGAGTAATCTCATACACTTTAGAAAACAATTTCAATATATGATACTTGATCAAACTCAGTTTCACTTCTTTAAGAAGAATTTCAAGGCAAGATATTCAACTTAAATATCAATTAAACTCATGCAATAATAGAGTAAGTATGGATCAATCATACATAGTTAAGTATGACAATCAAATATAGATAATCTAAAGCATATGCAAAGAAGAGATAGCAATAAGAGAGTATGACAAACTGATGTTATCGTGGTTTGGTCACCCCCAGACCTAGTCCACTCCCTAAGGCTCATTCCTTGAGATTTTCTTGTCCACTATATCTAAATCTAGAATACAGTACATTAGCCTTTCCCAGGCGCTAGTCCTTCCTTCACAAGTGCCCCTCACACTCCAACTAGTTGAACCCAGGTATTAGTCAAACCCAAAACCAAGCTCTATCCCCAAGCTAGTCTCTCTCTTAGAAGAAGAAAGATCAAGAGTACAATCACTCTTGATTTACAAAAATTTCTCTCATAAAATAGATTTGCCAGTGAAACTCAAAGAAACTACAAGAATAAACTTTGTGAAGGCTTAAGAATTTTGCAAGATGAAAATTTCACTTTCAGAAAATAAATTTTCTGGGTTTTAGTTCCTTGCAGCTATGTATGCATATATATAGCTTCAATTCTTGTCTTTCTCTTCTAGCCGTTAGATGAGATATTTGTCAATATGTTGTTATTAATATTAGCTTGATCTCAATCTTTATAGGCTCCTCAATCTTCATTGCTGGATTGTCTTTTGAATAGAAAGTCTTCTATTATTTGAATTTGCAGCAATATAGAGTTTCCTTGTTTGACAAATATAATCTTTAAAGGCACCTCAATATGGTTGCTGAAGTGTATCTTGAATTCAAAAAGCTTCCATAACTAAAGGTTTTATCTTGAATTTGAAAAGCTTTTATTATTGAAATATTCACCTTGAATTCAAAAAGCTTCCACACCCAAAAATATTCATCACATTGAGTTTCCTTTCATGACAATATAGATCTTCCCTTTCTTTGTATTATTGTCCTTTGAAGAAGTCTTAACCCAAAACATATATAGCATCTTTCCTTTAATCTTTAGTCAATCTTCAATATATCTTTAAGCAAATCTTCTACAGTCTTCAAGATATCCCTTTAGAATATTTAACATATCTCTTTAGAATATTCTTGTTTGCTGGCAAATATCTTCCCTTCAAGATAACTTGATGTGCACATCTTTCCTAAGAAAGAAGGGTTGTATCTTTGGATATAGTATCATTGAAGTCCAAGTGTAAGAGAATCAAGTTTTCTTAAAATATGATTTTCATATATTCTTTTGAAATTCGAAGTTTTATGAAATTTGTTTGGCAACATTTGAATTTGAATTTCTTCCTTCAATTCAAAAAGGCATATACTAATTGTATCACTTTAAATATCCTGCAAAACCTTATAATCAAAACTCATAGACCAAGGATTTGAGCATTAGGAATAAATAAATTAAAACAATAAAGTATGTTATCATCAAAATTAATAGAGATGTATTTCACATATAAACTTTGGGCTAACATTATCCCCTACGACTCTCTTTTAACCCAGCACTTTATTGTGAGTACCACTCGATAGTGCAAGGCCACAATATGGTGGCGTGTTTTACCTTAAGACACAAGATCCAAGACTTGACTAACACCAAGGCCGTCAAAACACAAGAAGTAAGAGCAATCTTTACTCCCAATGTTATTTCCAACCCACTGCCAAATAACACTGCCAACTTGACTATGGAAGAAAGAACCGAGCCAGAAGCTGGTAAAATCAAGGACCCGCAAGTCCAGAGGGAAAGCTTGGGCAAGATATCTAGCCACAAGAAACCCACTGAAGACATGGGGACTGGTTCCTTTCTATTGATGAAAAAAGGAGAGAATGAAGTCATCAAGAATCTGGAAGTCTTGGGAGGTATCCTGGGCACAGTCGCCAAGGCTGAAGAAGGAGGAAAGAAGGAAGAAATCCACAACTACACCATCATCACTGGCTCCCCGAGTGCCCCGGGCCATAAATCAATCTACCTTGCTCAACCAAGTGCCCTCCCTGATAGATGGAGCATGGAGAAAATTGGTGTGATCCTAAAGCCCATCTGAGGGGCTTCCCAATAAGAAAAAGGATGTTTTCTAAAACTGTCCGCTTTTCTTCCTATCCTTTGTTATTTCTATCTGTTGTTATTCTTTCTTTTGTTTTATGTTTGAAAATCAAGGGTCATGCCATGTGAAAATCTCTAAATGAAAAAAAAAAGTCTAGTTTATCTCATTGTCTCATACTTTTATGGATAATGATAACTTTTAGGGATTCTTTGCCAATCTGTTATGCCTTAACTTGAAAGATGGGATAGCATAAATATCCATTCAAGGGAGATAAAGCCTTGAGAGGAAAAAAAAAAAAAAAAAGAGTGAGAGAGATGAGGAAAATATATTCAATCAAGGAGTGCGGAGCTAATTGGAACCACCAAGGCGACACTCGAGTAATGTTTAAGCATAGCAATGCACAACCGAACTCTCAAAATGAAGAGAAGCCGTTGTTCTATCTATCTAAAGAAATAAACATCTCCTTTTGCTTAGCCCACTAAAGCTGTAAGTGATTTCCATTCAAATATTCCCAAACCAAGAACCATCCCCCACACTAGGGTAAGCACAAGGCGATCGATCTGATAGAAAATGTAGAAATTTATTGGTAAAAGCACAACGTCCTTTTAAAAACATTGTCTAAATTTTATAAAAAGGCTTTATGGACTAAGCAATTTAAATTGAAATGAAGAAAGGCCCTCAATTCTGCTACCATACAATTGGAAACATCCCATTGCAAAGGCCACTTGAGCCAGTCACATTCTTTAAAAAAACGCCAACCTGATGATCATCGCCCATACTAGGTCAAGGTAAAACTATGACTGGGAACTAATAAGCACATAATAAATGAATGGTGATCTCCAAGAGGATACAGTGTCGACGACATCTCCAAGAGCAAGCATATGAGCAAGTTTTTCAATGCATAAAAGAGTCCAGAAGAACAATGAGAGTGAAAAATAAAATAAAATATTTTACGAGCAAGTTTTTTTGATGAAGAGAAGAGTCCAGAAGAACAATGAGAGCCAATTTCCTAAGGTGATCATGGGTCTTCAAGAACCTTGCAAACGTTAATGTTTGAGCCTTTATATCTTTTCGTTCATAAACCCCTTAACCTAGCTTACGCTACGATACAAATGAAAGTCCTCTCTGATCAAAGAGAAGAATGCATGGGAATTTCATGCCCTAAGGTTTGCTCAAATGGTTTTGGTTTAAATAACCTACTAAAAATGTTGAGCCAAATATCCTTTTATTTCTTACAACCCCTAAACTTGGCCTATATTACGGTCCTAAGAGAAGTCATCTCGAATTAAGGATAAAGTTGTTTATCGCTCTATAAACGATAGACAAGATGTCGCTTAAGCCACGACGAAATTCAAAGATCTAAGATAGAAGCCCACCTAGAGACAAAAAAAAATCCCAAACAGCAACCGCACAGAGAGTAGGAAGAGGGATAACAGTTGACAAAACCAAAAGGTCAAAATCCTTGAAAATAATGCAAATGCTATCACAACTTTATAAGGACGGGACAAAACTGAAGGGGTAGAATCACGAAAGGGAAACCATATCCTGAGACTATGGACCCTGGGCCAATCCTGTGGCATTCTTCAAGAATAACTTGTGTACATGTAATACTTGTACATTCACTCAATTCCTATATAACTTATAACTGTTCATGCATTCATCAAAAAGTATGAGATGCATAACCTGTACATTCATTCAATTCCTATATAGCTTGTATCTATTCATGCATTCATAAAAAAGTATGAAATGCATAACCCGTATATCCATTTTAATTCTTGTATAAACCTGTGTATTTATCAATTTCAATTCCTATATAAACCTATATATACTTAATCTGTGCATCTATCCATGGGTATAACATACATCATTCTGAATTCCTAGGAAAACCTGAGCATTCATAACATACATCTCTTTAAATGGAACATCCTATCCATAATTATATGTTATATAGGTATACCGTCTATAAAAGCTGCCATGCGATGCAAAAATAAGAAATATATACACACCTACATGTACTAATCCAACTAAAGGATAAACAAGGAAGGGATGATCCCTAACAAGTGTCACATCAAGGATCCTGGTACCCATCCAAGTCAAAATCCCTAATGTCTAGGTCAAAAGAAGGAGCCTGGCTGCTAGAAGCCCCGGTGCCAGTCCAACCCTGAAGAAAAAAAAAAAAGGAAAGGAGTAGAGAATGTCAGAAATCCTATGTCAAATGAAAGAGAAAGAAAAGCGGTGAACAATTGAGTCCGCATCATAGAGATCTGGGCAATCAAAGCATCCACCTTGACATGATATCAATCTCTGTTATGAGTCATAGCGTTTGCCTCTAAATGATATTGGTCCCTATCCTAACCTAACTTTAGGCTCAATACTCCTTCTACAAGAGCAACATTGACAATCTCTAACCAAATCAGCAGCAACATCAGTCAACAACAACCTTCATCATCAATCATTCTTTCAAACCGAAATATTCATCATTTATATTCTCGTTTAATGAGGAGTCATCTGCATCGGCATCAATGAGAGAAATCAAAAGAAGAAGCATGGCCTGAGGACATAGTGAAAACCTTATGGGGCGTTATGGGCAAAAAAGTAAGGTCATGGCAAGATTCAAAACTACCAACGCAGTGAAAACCCAAAAACGGGCATTGACATGCAAAATGGTAGAACCGGCATTAGTGAAAACCTGTAAGGAGGTGGCAAAAATGGTAAAAAAAAAAAAAAAAAAAAAGCCCTCTCAAGCAGCAGCAAGAAGACAATCTTACCAAGGCAACTAAACCTCTCACACCTCAACAATAGGTTAATAGATGCCAACTTAGGGAAAACTTACATTGCCCGACAAGATCTAGCATCCAGCGATTCAAATCACACAGGGTATGTTAATGATCTTCGAATATCTTCTTTACAGGTAACCAACCCCTGGACCATAAATTTCTATTTCAAAAACCAAAACCGATGTCGCGTTTCAAAAGGGCTTTAAAACACTTCCAAAAGGTTGCTAAAAATTACTTTTCTAAAAACCTTCTTAAGATGTCCATTTGCAAAGCTTTTTCAAAAAATCTAAGTTTAGTTTTTGGATTACACTTAATTTTAGGTTACCTAGTACATCTTTAATTATGTTAGGTGGCAATTTCAAATTTTTTCAAAACAACCCTTAATCAAATCAAGTTTTCAAGTTCAAACTCCGGTCGCACTTGTCTTTTAGGAGAATAAATTCTAACAGAGAGAATATCGTATTTTTCCCGAGCCAAGAGGGCTATGTCAAAAAATCAGGGTGCAACACTTGGTTTCCTGAAATGACCGCCTTTGATTCATGTGATCATAGGCTTCAGGAAGCAATCTTCTTGATCAAATCGTACTGATTATGCAGTACAATTGATGTGAAGAGTATATAACATGTTTCTCAAAACTTCTTATTGATTGATGTGTGTTTCGAGCCAAGGGGCTCACGTGAAAATATTAGGAACCCTTTCTAGAGTGTCTTTATAGAGGCCGGTTTAATATCTAGAGTCGGTGTACTCTCAAAGATGCGTTTGGGCAAGTAGGGGCAAAACTGTTATTTTAACCAGAGCTTGCAGAGTGAGAATGGGATGGATTCTATTTGGTGATTATGCGGTGCCCGACTACCTAGAGGTAGTTTGGGATAGTTTTACTACATCGAGGGATATTTACTTCTCGATGAGCATGCTAGGGTACTATGGGCAAAATGGTCTTTTTGACCGGTGTTCTGCAGAATGGGATCGAAGTTGGTTTGAATGGCATATCAAATGTGCTGGACTACCTAGAGACAATATTGGGGGTGGTCTTACTATCTTGAGTGATTTGTACTTTCTCAAAAGATGTGTTAGGTTGCCTAAGGGCAAAATTATTATTTTTCACTAAGTATCATTGGAATGAGATTGGAGTTGGTTTGATTGGCATCTTGATCGTGCTGAACTGTGTAAAGATAGTTTTAAGGGTGGTCTTAAAATCGTAAGGAATTTATACTTTCTAGAAAGACTCTGGTGTGGACCTAGATTTGCAAGTATTTTCATCATTTCGACGGTTGTGACGAGTTGATTTTCAAAGATATTTTGTCCTTGCTAAACGTGTCACAACCTAGGGGCCTTTTCGGTCTTTCGACATTGGTTGTTTGCGGTATGCCCGTGTGTGTTTGTGAGTGCTTACGCTACTCCGATAGCTTTGGGGTTAATTCTAGAGATTGCTTAGGGAAGTTACCTGATACTATGAGGCATAATAGACATTCTACATCGGCGGGTTAACAGGCATCGAAAGTGAACTGTTTAAAGTTTATAAGTGCTTTTGTCATTCCGACGGTTTTGGGATTGGTTTCGGAGACCGCTCGGCCTCCCAAGGCTGCCTGGAATGCCTAGGGGTGCAAGGGAATGCTAAGGGGTATTTTGATTATTTTAATTGGGAATTGCCAAACGGGAAAAAATGGGATGCTTACAACATATGTATTTGTTTATTTTCTAAATTAAAAAACTTGAAATAAATAAATCAAGACTTTCAAGTTCAATGACCGATTAACATATTACTATAATATATAGTATAGACAAATTTCAGTGAGCTTGGCAAGAAAATAAAATATTAGCTAACTAATAAAACTAATATTACAGTTTAATTTGTGTGTTTTGTGGGGAGGGGCCAAATATCTATGAAATATTTCCATCACAATTTGCAAAATAATCATAATTATATTCCACTAGATGTGTTGAGCGGCGAGGGCCCAATTAGTATGCATCAAATGGAGTAGTTATTATAAGTTCCTTTATTTATTTTTATTGTTATATCATGTAATATTTTAGATTACTTAATTTGCTAATAATTTCTTTTTATTTTAAAATTCATGTTAACTATTTTTCTTTATAGTTATTGACAAGTTTGAATATTTATAGATTTCTTAGTTTTTGCTAGAATCCTAGATTTGAAGAGAAAAAGGAAAAGGATTTGAAGAAAGTAGATGAAGTAAAATAAGATAAAAGTTTTTTCCTTTGTTTGATTAGGTTAGCAAAATGTTAAGCAAATGAATAGGTAATTGTTAAATAAATTATATATTTTGTTTAGTAACTGATAAAATGCTGCTATATATATAAGTAATTTCATTTGCCATTCAACCGTTTTTTTTCCTCATGACAAATCCAAAATTGAAACATGGCCTTAGAGCTGGAGGTATTGGAAGACAAGTTTGAATATAAAAGTCTGTAACTAATCACTAATTATGTTGTAGTCAAGTGTTTGGGCGGCCAGGGCCCAATCGTCGATCTCTATCTCCAAATCATGTGAAATAGGTGTGAAAAATATAGTTAAAAGACAAATTGATTTAAATGGTGTAGGGGGTGAACGATATTGACAAATCACGCACGTTACCTTCAATTAGATTAAAAAAGCAAGGGTGTGAGCAGGTTAGTAAATACTTACAAATATAGTATCTAATTAGATTAAAAAAGCAAGAATATAGTTTGGCGGGGTTTGCCAATTTATTGTCATAAAAAAAAGTAACTAATCATTTTATCTCTTCAACTTTGTTTTAGATTTTAATATCATTTTTCTAATTTTATTTATTCTATTTAAGCCCTGTAACTTTTAAAAGTAAGCCAATGTGGTCTAATGTATTAGATATGTGAAAAAAAGTTAAAAGACTAATTACATCTTGAACCCCTAAACAGTGAACCAGTATAATCTTCTGATAAGAAATGAATGAGAACGAGAGCTGACCCCATTGCAGGGAAAGATAGATGGGATAGTGATATATAGACCATATAATCTCTTGAAGGTGTATGATCTAGACATAGGATTACTCATGCTCAGCTCAATGTCAAGAAGTAAAATAGTTGGTGGTCATTTCTTTTCTCACTTATATAACCATATTTAAAGTTTAAAAATTGCAATCAAGACAAAAGGAAATTATAAATTATAAATGGCTACAGGAATAAGAGAGGGATCAAATTTAACACCTTGTATATACTTTAAGCATATCCAACAAAATACAAAAAATGAAATGGATAAAGAAATCAATATGATTAAATCAGATGACACTAGCAGAGAGATAAATCGCATGCTTATGGTTCAGCCGTCCTTGGTTTGACGTTTTCAACAAAGCCAAAAAATAAACCAACCAAGCGTTAATATAGTAAAGGCCCCAAAATTTTGAACCATATGGGCAACAAAGCCTCTGGTTTAGGCCTTGAATTTTCGAAGGTCCCAAAGGTTTGAATATCTTACATGTTAGTAAATGCTCCATATAGCTTCTCCATCCTCCTTTTTTTTTTTTAATAACAAAAAGGCCCCAATCTACATGACATAAAAAAAGACCTATTAAATAAACGATGCATAAAATCAACTACACTATTGAACTTCAAAAAAAAAAAAAAAAAATTGTGGATTTAACCAAAAAAAAAAAAAGAGTAGATTGTTCAAACAAAATTTTTTTTTGAAGGCCTCAAATATTTTAAACTCTTATGTGCTGTAATTGAGACCCTATATACTTTTTACATCCTTTTTTCAAAAAAAATAAGCCAATGGAATTATCTTCATCCAAAACTGTAACCAGGATACATTATTAAGACGAACCTTAACATATCCAGTGCAACATAGGAAACAAATAGAAGTGAAATTATATCAACGACAAACATTGTCAAGATCCAACACAAAGTACATTATTATGTGTAAGAATCATTTGCATCCCCAGCTAATACAAGTGAGTTGAGAATCTTGGCTCAACAATTACAGCAAGTGGGATCTTTCGATGTGTTGTCAGTCCATAAAGTTCCTCCATTCCCACGTCTTTCGGCTTCATGTTGTCGGATAATTTCCAGTCAAATCCGTGCAACAAGTTAGCCGAGGTTGATTGAATCAACTTCAGTCCAAGGTTGTAACCAGGACACATCCTTCGGCCTGAACCAAATGGCAATAGCTCAAAATGTTGTTCCTTCACGTCAATCTCCTTCCCTAAAAACCTCTCTGGGTAGAACTTTTCAGGTTCATCCCAATATCTGGGGTCTCTCCCTATACTCCATGTGTTTATGAGGACTGTAGTTCCTTTTCGAATGTCATGACCAGCTATATTACAATCTTCAACAGAGTAATGCGGTACAAGTAAGGTTGTCACTGGATGTAAACTCATCGTCTCCTTCAGAATTGCGTCTATGTAAGGAAGTTGTGGCAAGTCTTTCTCCTCCATTCATCTCTCTCTCCCTATTACTCTATCAACCTCTTTGGTTGCATTTTTGAGGACATCTGGTTGTTTCAGAAGTTCAGAGATTGCCCATTCCAATGTGACTGCTGAGGTATCTGTGCCACCAGCTATTAAGTCCTAACATTGGCAAAGAAAATAAGGAAATGTAAGTAGACTACATATGTACGTGTTAGGTTGACAAAATCAAAATAGATAGAGTAAAAATGAAAACTTGGAATCCAAGCTATGATATTGGAAGTATGATTGTCGATGAACTTACATGTAAGCATCTATATGTTCATTACCCTTTTAGAATATCATGAAAATTAATTTCGTTTGAAGAATAATGAAAACTGTACAATAAAGGAATGAAAATATGTGCATAAAATATATAAACATACATACCTGCACTGACCCCTTTATAGAATCATTACTAAGCTTCACCTCAAGATTAGGGTCATCAGTCATCCCCAACAATACATCTACCATGTCCTTGGAGACAAAATCCTTCTTTGCATCCCTCCTAGCCTTGTGACTGTTGAGCACATGATTGTTAAACGCGTCCAATTTCTTATACAAAGCCTTCATTCGCTTCACATACCCCTGCAAGTCCAAGAAGCTGAGCCAGGGTATCCAATCACCGATATTGAAAACACCATTAAGATTGAACCACTCATCTAGCATCTCGCGAAGTTCTTCTAGCCTTACTATCGAACTCTTTGATTCAGATTCACTGAAGTACTTGTCACCTAGTGCCATTCTGCTTATATTGACTAGGGTGAAACGGACTAAACGCTTTCTAAGTGGAATTGTGATGCAGCGGGATTTACAAGAACAAGATAATCAACCCTAACCCGTTGATTCACTGTGAATACCAGATTAAAATTCTTCCTCCAACCTATTGATTTACTATGAATACCAGGCTCAAAGGTATCAAACGTTCGTTGATTCTCAAAAACACCGAACGATTGGGAAAAAGTGCAAACTCTCATGCAAACTATATTAATCTCAAAAACTACAAAAAATGTCTTAAACAAGAGTATAAATATGCGGCACGAAACCCTAAGGCCCGGGGCAAACCGGGTTAATAGAAAAAAACTGACAAAAACCCAAAACAAATAAGCCAAAAACACTAAACGGGCTAAAAATCATACTTAGAGGCATTTTTCACGTTTTCCTAGCCTGAAAAATCATTTTTTTCCCTAGCTTTTCGAAAACATATTATAATAAGAAAACAGAGTTACAGAACAAAAGTTATGGCCGATTAAAGTTTATCGACTATCGGTCCACGCGCCGCACTGGCATAACAACGCCCCCGGGTCTCTAAGTAGTCTTCTGCTAAGCTATCCGCATCAAATTGTGTTTCTAGACAGGGCATAAAGGTGAGAAATGAGAGCATGCCTTTCCTCAACCCGAATGTATTCATAGGAGTCAACTCATATTGAATTGAAGAATTCATTGAGGTAGATCTTACGTGCTTGGTGCCAATATGGCCCATAAGGTGCCCATGTCACATCAGAGAAGTTGTAAGTAGTGCACTTACCAGCGGCAGTTGCAGGACGAGAGGCAAAACTTTTGGCGATGACGTTTTCCCGACCAGACCAGATACCTCACGAGGACTGATTAGACCCCGACCAGATCAGCATCACCTGGCTTGGCTCCAACTAAACCCCTCGGCAGTGGCCCCTCACTTGTCCCGAACAGACCGACTGGTCGAGAGGACTCCCCACTCTGTTCGATCTTCACGACCACGTTAATAGAGCCCACGCTTGATATCGGACACCCTAGCGCGCACTTGGGGCGTGGGTGTGGAGTGTACAAGTGACAACCGCCTTACCCCTGACACAATTCTGACACACGTCACCATGAGCTCCAGCTCCACCTGGAGGGATTCCACCGCCAGCCACCCCATTGGCGGTGGAACGGGAGGACTAGGAGGTTGACAAGGAGCCTTCCATTCCCCCCAATGGCAACGAAAATGACAATGGAGGACGGGTTGAGGACCCATTTCGCCGTCGTGAGCCCTACATTGAGGAAGCACAAACCAGCCATACCATCCCGTCGAGAATAGAGATGGTAGGTGACAAACCGAAAAGCTCTAATGCTTGGGACGAACAACTGAGGGCCATGTAGTCCCAGATGATAGGAGTCTTGGCCATTATGGAGGCCAAAGCTCCAAACACGGTGGACCCGCTTATTGGTAGAACGGCTTTGCCCTTCACCCAGAAGGTGTTAGACTACCCACTTCCCTTGAAGTTTAAAATGCCAACTGTGGACACATTCGACGGCTCCAAAGACCTAGCGGACCACTTTGAGACATTCAGGGCACTCATGAACCTGCAGCAGTCCTGGACGAGATCATGTGCAGACCTTTTCCCGTTACGTTGAAAGGTTTGGCGCAGACCTGGTTTAACAATATCAAACCAGCAATGGTCTCCACCTTTACTGAACTTAGCAAGCTCTTTATGAGCCATTACATCGGGGCTTAGAGGCAAAGAAGGCCAGCAGCATACCTGTTGACTGTGAGGCAGAAGAAAAAGGAGATGCTGCGGGAATATGTGGGGAGGTTCAATCAGGAAACTCTAGCCGTGGACGATGTGGACGACAAGGTAGCCGTCATGGTGTTCATGAGCGGCATAAGAACTGAAAAACTCCTCTTCTCCTTGTCGAAGAGGCCACCCCAAGACATGGTCGAGTTGATGCTTTAAGCTCAGAAGCACATGAATGCAAAAGATGCCATGAGTGCCAGGCGAGACAACGATGAAGGGAGCAGCTCGTGCACTGATAAGAAAAGCTCAGGTGGCACGTCGAATGAGGAAAGGGAAGCAAAGATGAACAGGACCAACAACCGAACACGGAGTCGGGGAGAAGAGAGGCGTGAACACTACTGTAGGCTAGACCAAACGTTCACACCCCTCATGATGAAACTGAAGGACGTCCTGATAGAGATAAGGGATGATCCGGACTTGAAATGGCCGGTGCGTCTAAAGACGCTTTCGAGCATGCGGAATAGAAAGAGGTACTGCCGGTTTCATCGCGATCACGGGCATGACACAGAAGACTACATTGACTTGAAGCAATAGATCGAGGATCCAATCATTCAAGGCAGACTTAGTTGATATGTAGTTCGCCGAGACCGAATGCGAGGAGACTGACGTAGCCTAGCATAAGTCGAAACCAACACCCAACCCCTCCGGGAAATAAGGGTTATAGCCGGGAGATTCGCAAGAGGAGGGGAGTCCTCTTCAGCATGGAAGAAGCATGTTCAGGACATCCGAACTGAGGTGGAAGTAATGCTGGTCAGGGTGACCAGCAAGAAGACAAAGGTCGAAGGCCCCGTGATCACTTTCACGGAAGAAGAAGCTTCTAAGCTGTATCAGCCACACGATGATCCCTGGTCATCTCCTCGGTGATATCCAACTTTAAAACTTGGAAAGTCCTAATTAATAGCAGGAGCTCAGCGGACATCCTATTCTGGGAGGCCTTTGAGAAAATGCAGATCGGCAAGGAGAAGTTGTAGCCAGTCAGCTCTCCCCTGGTCGGCTTTATAGGGGATTGGGTGGTTCTCCTCGGGTCCATTATCTTACCAGTGACCCTGGGGGAGGAACCACATCGGTTGACGAAAATAATCCATTTCTTGGTAGTGGACTGTTCGTCTGCCTATAATGCCATTATTGGATAAACGGCTCTGAGCAAGTTCAAAGCTGTCGCATTCACATATCACCTCAAGATTAAATTCCCGACCGAGACTAGGGTCGAATGCGTAAGGGGCAACCAGAAGGAGGCACGGGAGTGTTACTTGGCTTCCCTAAAAGGGGAACCCAGCAAAGAAACCCTGCTCATCGAAAAGCTCAAGCCAAGGGATAAAGAAGAAGTTAGAAAGGGCAAGCTAGTGGAGGAGCTCGAGGAAATTCCTGTCAACGCTCAAGGACAGAACAGAACCATGAAGATCGGGGCTGCTATGCTAGAGGAGTTAAAGCAAGAGCTGCGAAGGTTCTTGGGGGACAATGTTGACGTGTTTGCCTGGTCCTATGAGGACATGCCCGTTATCGATACAAGAGTAGTAACTCACTAACTAAACATCGACCCCGATGCTAGGCCGATCAAGCAAAAGAGGATGAACTTTGTGGCAGAAAGGAACGATGCAGTGGCCGAAGAAGCCGAGAAGCTGGTTCAAGCAAAGTTTATAAAAGAAGTGCAATACTCGACCTAGTTCTCCAACGTGGTTATGATGAAGAAGTCCAATGGGAAGTGGTGAATATGCGTTGACTTCATCGACTTGAACAAAGCATGCCCGAATGACAGTTTCCCCCTGCCAACCATTGACCTTCTCATTGACTCCACCGCAGGGTATGAAATACTAACCTATATGGATGCTTTTTTAGGGTACAATCAAATCCGGATGGCCGAGCGCGACCAGAAGCATGCGGCCTTCATCACTGACTAAGGGCTCTATTGTTATAACATCACGCCGTTTGGACTAAAGAATGCAAGGGCAACATACCAACGGCTGGTTAACCTTATGTTCAAATCGCATATTGGGTGTAATGTGGAAGTCTACGTGGACGATATATTGGTGAAGAGAAAGGAGGCCACCAATCACCTGCATGACCTCAAAGAGACGTTCTGAACACTACACAAATACCAGATGAAGCTCAATCCCGCCAAATGTGCCTTCGGCGTTGCATCGGAAAAATTCCTAGGTTTCATGGTCTCACACCGGGGGATTGAGACTAATCCAAAAAATATGCATGCCATCATTGACATGCAAGCACCTCGGACGACAAAGGATGTTCAACGGCTGGCAGGGCATGTGGCAGTTTTGAACAGGTTTATCTCCAGGTCCACCGACAAGTGCCTGCCTTTCTTCAAAATTCTACACAAGGCGTTTGAGTGGACCAAGGAATGTGAAGTGGTTTTTAACCAACTCAAACAATATCTAAGCTCAGTCTTGCTGCTCAGCCGAATTGTCCCGGGGGAAGAACTGTTTCTGTACTTGGCAATTTCGACGACAGCAATGAGCTCAACTCTTGGCAAAGAAGAAGAAGGAATCTAGAGGCCAGTATACTACACCAGTCGTGCATTACGCGGGGCAGAAGAACGGTACCCGAGGATGGAGCTCGTGGCCCTCGTACTGGTGACCGCGGCTCGGCGCTTGTGACCTTTCTTCCAAGCCCACACGATTGTGGTACTCACCGACCAACCCTTGAAGAGCATTCTACACAAGCTAGAGATATCGGAATGCTTGGTAAAATGGTCAGTCAAACTCAGCCAGTTTAACATCCACTACCAACCCTGATCGGCAATCAAAGGGCAGGCTGCTACGGAATTCATCACAGAATTCACCAACCCACCCACTGCCACCCCTAATAATGACCCCACCGACAGCCATTGGGTCTTGAACGTTGATGGTTCCTCCACTGACAATTCCAGTGGTGCCGGTATGGTCCTTGTCACTCTTAATGGCCACAAGATCGAATATGCTCTCCGTTTCAAGTTCCCTGCCACCAAAAACATTGCCGGAAACGAAGTCCTAATTGCTGGACTCAGAATGGCTCGGCAAATAGGGGCTAAGCAGATAGTTGTGCATAGAAACTCTCAATTGGTGGTGGAGCAAGTCCAGGAAGAGTATGAGGCCAGAGAGGATAACATGAAACATTACTACCAAATGGCTAAGAGCTTAGCCAGGAGGTTTGCGAAGATCTTATTAGAATGTGTCCCAAGACTGCAGAACGAAGAGGAAGACCGGCTGGCCAAGATCGCCTCGTCCAATTAGCCAGACCCGAATAATCTAATGGAGATTCTTAATTCACAGAGCATCCAAAGTCCAGAGTCAACCAGACCGAGCCCGAAACTTCATGGATGAGCCAGATCAAGAATTTCTTGAAAAGCAGAGCCCTACCTGAGGATAAGAACGAAGCAAGGTAGATACAGTACCGTTCGAGCAAGTACCTCATATAGAACGGGGTTCTCTACAAAAGGGGGCACACCTTGCTGTTGCTCCGCTGAGCCACGGAGGAAGAGGCAAAGTACGTGATGAGGAAGGTTCACGAAGAGGTGTGTGGAAACTACTCGGGTGGTCGATCCCTCGCCAAAAAGATCCTGCGAATAGCCTACTATTAGCCCACTATGGAGAAAGACGCCTAAGAATTCGTCAAGAAGTGCACAAGTGTCAGCAGTTTGCCAACATCCCTAGGTTGCCTACTCAGGAGCTGCCCCCGATCCAGACCCCGTGGCCCTTCGCCCAATGGGGGATTGACATCGTGGGACCATTGCCACTGGGCAAGGGGCAGAGAAAGTTCGCGGTTGTGGCTATCGATTACTTCACCAAGTAGGCGGAGGCAGTGGCCCTACCGACAATCATCGAGGAGAAAATGAAGAAGTTCTTGTGGCAGAATATTGTTTGCAGGTTCAGAATCCCCAGGATCATCATCACGGATAATGGGAAGCAGTTTGAAGGCAGACAGTTCAACCAATTATGCAACAATCTGGGAATCAGCCACCACGCTTCCTTCCGCCAGCATCCTTAAGCCAACAGCCAAGTCGAAGTTACGAACAGGTCCCTCTTGAAGATCCTCAAGACAAAACTGGAGAAAGCCAAGGGCTTGTGGGCGGAAGAACTCTCTAACATCCTCTAGGCTTACAGAACAATGGAGAGAGTGTCTATGAGGCAGACGCCGTTCTCGCTGACCTTCGGCACCGAAGGAGTCATCCCAGTGGAGATCGGCCTCCCTAGCCGGAGGACGGTGCAGTTCGACCCCGAAACCAACAATGAGGCTATGAATGTGGACCTAGATCTGTTAGAAGAACAGAGGCTACAGGTAGTTATGAGGGTAGCGTCCTACCAGCAGACAATGTGACAATACCATAACTCTAGAGTTTGACTGAAAGACTTCTCAGCTGGAGACCTTGTTTTGAAAAGAGTCAACCAGTCTACGAAAGATCCGAGGGAGGGCAAGCTCGGGCCCAATTAGGAAGGCTCCTATGAGGTGATCGGTAGTACTAGGAAAGGGACCTACAGGTTGAAGAATCTAGAGGGCAAGGAACTTCCGCACTCATGGCATGCAGAGCATTTGAGGAAGTACTACTTTTGAAAGGCTCCTAATTGTAACTCGACGAACTATCAATAAAAGTGATCGTTCAACAGTTGTCTACTCACATGAAATCAACATAGAACCTGCTCGGTCTATGTGACCGAGCAGAGCAAGATGGCCTTCATGACAATGGCACAGAATCTGCTCGGTCCACGTGACCAAGTAGAGCCAGATGGCCTTCATGGCAATGGCATAGAATCTGCTCAGTCCATGTGACCGAGTATAGCCAAATGGCCTTCATGACAATGGCATAGAATCTGCTTGGTCCACATTTATGGCAATGGTATAGAATCTGCTCAGTCCACGTGACCCAGCAGAGCTAGATAACCTTTGTGGCAATGGCATAGTATCTGCTCGGTCCACGTGAACGAGCAGAGCCAGAGGCCTTCATGGTAATGACGTAGAATCTACTCAGTTTGCGTGACCGAGCAGAGCTAGTATTCCTTGAAAGCAATAGCTGAAGGGTCTGCTCAGTATACATAGACCGAGCAGGGCCAGACATTCAGCAGCATCACCCAACTTCAGCATTCGACCATGCAAAGATAGAAAGAATTCTACAGACATTCTACAACTTATCAAAATAAAGCATTCGACAAGTTCTGGGCTGAAAAAGTAATTTCCATTAAGTATTGAAGGGAGTACAAAGGCAAAACGCCCCTTTTAAAAAAAAAAAAAAAAAAGAAGAACAAACTTCTATTACAGTCATATCTGGGCCTGCTCCTCAGCGGCTTTCCCCTCTCTCCCCTCAGAGACCTTCTGCGGAGCCTCTTCAATCGCCGTCACCTATGGGGCCTCCTGTTGAGCCCCCTCAATGGCCTCCACCGTCATCTAACCAGCAACATCCTAATCAATCCCTTCAGTGGCAAGCGGGGCTTCCTCCTCAAGTGGGTCGAGGCCAGAGAAGTCCAGTTCAGGATACCTCTTGGACACCTTGACCTTGGCGTGGTCGAAGCCTTGGTGGAAGGTGGATGCCAACAAGGCTTGGAAGTCATCCCCATCCTTGAACTCTTCTACCGCTTCAGTTCTCACTTTCACAAGTTCTTCATCGAAAGCGGCTACCCTCCTCTCCAGGTCATACCTCGTGGCTTGCTCAGTCGAGAAGTCCATCAGCAACTTGTTGGCTTACCTGTTCAGCCTCTCGTTCTCCTCGGGGGCCGACTTGAGTTCTACTAGGGCTAAGTCCCTTTCGGCACGAGCAGTAGCAACATCATCCTTTAAGGAGTGAACTTCTTGGATAAGGGCCCCACTAGTCTTCTTCTCTTCTTGTAGGGCCTTCTCCGAACTACCCAAGCGATGACCCAGGGTCATGATCTTGGTTAAGGACTGAAGTCCAAATAAAGTTAGAAGCATAACAAACTCTAGTAGGGGTAGAATAGAGTAATGTAACAGCATAAGGAAGCTCACCTTGAATAGGTCATAGTTTGCATCCCTGACCAAGCGAGAATTTAGATGCTTACACAACCTCTGCACATCTGAGGGTTTTATCGTGTCCGCCGCCCTCTCTTAGGACACGTCCGAGCTGTCGATCACGTTGCTTGGAGCTAAAGCAGCTGGACTTGCATGGGCCTGGGGGTTTGTAGGCACAACCATGCTGCACCTCGGCTCAGCCGGTGGAGGAGACTTGGTGACCGCCAGAGTCATGCTCTTCCCCTTTTGTGGGGATGCCTTTTTGGGAGGAAGGGCAAATTCCTTTGCTACGTCCGCTACGTCAGCAGTCTTTTGGCGCTTCGCCCCTAGGGAGGCTGACCCAGTTGCCCTCTTCCTCGACAAAAAATTGATGTCGAAGCTCATGGCTTCGAGCTCGGGAGTTGGTTAAGCTGCCATAGGATTGGACTAACTGGTGACGAGAGACTGGCGATCTGCAAGGAAAGTCATGAGTTAGACGAGGACCAGCCTATGAATAATAAAAATCTACTCATTTCTCTCACGTTTGGTAGCCAACGCCTCCCTGGTTGGTTCGGGCCCCAAGAGGTATTGAGCAAGCACCTCGACGATCACCAGGTCCTTGGCGTTTCAAAACTCATACTCTTGGACCTTCTCTATGTCCCTCTTCTGCTCGTCAGACAGAAGGGACTTAACTTGACCTGACACTCGTAGAACACCTAAGTCAGAACGGCTGACACTTTAAAAATAAAGAAAAAGGGCAGACTCAGTGAAAAGAACGTACCCTTCTTACTTGGATAGCCCCATTACGTGGGGACCCGAGCAGAGAAGTCTGTCTCCCAGGGGCAGAACTTCTAGCCCTCTGCGCTAACAAAGAAAAACCGATCCTTCTAGTTCTTATGTGACAACGGAAGTTCGCCGATCAAATCGAACCCTGTTGATCGGCCCGAGAACTACCAATAGCCCTTTCCTCGCTTGGCCAGCCTATAGCAATACAAGAACTCCTCAGGCATCACATCCCTCCCGTGGACGATCTGCCAGAGGATCATACAACCCACCATGATTCGCTAGGTATTTGGCACAAGCTGCTCGGGAGAAAGGCATAACCTTTGCAAAATCTCCTTAATGGGCCGAGGAAATGGCACGAGGAGACCGCCAGCCAGTGCGCCCTCAAATACAGTAATCTCACCCTCCCTGGCCCAGCATGCCCAGTTCTTAGGGTTGGGGACCCTACACTTCACTGTTCTCAGGATCTGGTACGCCTACCGAAGAGCAATGACCTTCTCCCTATCCAGAATGGAGGCAATTCTTACAGCCTCATATTCGGGACCCTCATCTTCCTCCTCCTCTTCTTGCTCGACCTTCCGAGATCGGGCAATGACCTCAATAAGCTGATCCCTTTCTCCACCAACACTAGAGTGGGAGACCCCGACCTCCTCTTGGGTCTCACACCTCACGACTTTAAACAAATTAGAATCAGTCTTCTCAGAGTCCAAACTAGCACCTTCCGGGTTCGACATTGTACCCAAGGGCCTACAGTCCCTAATCCTATCAAACACCAATTTAAACAACTCACACAACACGTGGATCAGGAATCTGGCCTATCGACGAACCACGAAAGATCAGGAATCTGGCCCCTTCTCTCGAATATCGACACACAACACGTAATCAACCAGTACATATAACTAGGAGGTGAACCTTACCACGACACGAAGTGCCGGCAGTGAGTTTGGAAGACAACCGGCGATGCGTCGCGTAAACTGGTACCCCGTCAACTGGCTAGAGATGACGAAGATGGAGGCTGGAGATGGCAAGGAAAGTTTCTCTCTCTATGTATTGTGTAAAAAGTTCTAAAGGCAAATGGGGGAAAAACGGGGACAACAGCCTCACAAAACTCCCCCCAAGTCTTTGAAATCAACGACCCAAATGGCCTACGATGATAGGACCCCAACGGTTGGGATTCGGCGTGTCCTTTTAACTCCTAACCACTAAACCCCAGCTGCCGTGTGGCGGCATGCGAAGCGACGCTACAATGCCAACCATCATTGCGCTACCCTCACCATAAATGCAATTTGGATTTCACGGGTGGGCCGACTCGTGGAATTCCCCTGGCCCCAAGTAGATGGCTAGAGACCCCACGAGGACTGATCGGACCCCGACCAGATCAGTATCACCTGGCCTGGCTCCGACCAAACCCCTCGGCAGTGGCCTCTAGCTCGTCCTGAACAGACTGACCGGTCGAAAGACCCCCCACTTTGTTCGATCTTCACGACCCTGTCAATAAGGCCCACGCCTAACACTGGACACCCTAGCGCGCACTTGGGGCGTGGGTGTAGAGTGTACAATTGACAACCACCCTACCCTTGACATAGTTCTGACACACGCCACCATAGAGTGTAGAGACGACCCTCTCAAGTGCCTTTTCACAGTTCTGACCCTTCAAGAAAAGGCCGTCACGTGGAGAGGCCACCAACCACTCCCATGCAGGCATACAAAGGGAAAACACAATCCCTTCTTCAGGTACACATGAAAGAAAACCCTAGCTACACACTCTCTCTAGCAATATTATCTCCTTGAATCTAACTTGAACGTCGGAGGGCCCTTGGTAGGCACTGCACCGATGTGTTTAGAACAGGAGATCATTGATCAACGAGGGTGAGCTCGTCTAAGGCCTGGGGACAAGACGCCACGAGATTGTTGCATCATCAAGTTTGATCATGTGTTTTCAGGAATTCATTTGCCATTTCAGGGGATGAAGCCACCACAACAAGGAAGGAACCGAGCTTAACGTGCATTATGTCTTCATAATTTTTGGATAAAATGCAGAAGGATTGGTGGGGCATGGAACCAAGCAGGTTTAAGTTGCCGATGAATGGCCATGGCTTGGGACCTGGTGGATTTTTTTTGTGTGTGGCTTCCGACGGTGATAAGTTTTCGAAGAAGGGCTAGTGCAGCTAGTAATGCTAAGGCTAGAACAGCCCAAAAAGAAGCCTCAATTGGCCATGGCAGATGGTATATAATGAAAAAACGGTCTGTAACGGCCGTAACGACCATTCCGTAACAGTAACGACAAGTACTGAGTCGGTTACAGGCATTTTGTAACAGAGAAATCGGAATTACGTGGGTAGCAGCTGTTACGGCGCCGTAACGGCCGTAACGCCATTACAATCAGCGTAAAGGCCGTTACAGACTGTAATAGCAGTTGCCGCAGTGAAGAAGAAGAAGAAGAAGAAAAAGAAGAAGGAGAGGAGAAGCAGCAGCTGCTGCAAGGCAGTGGCGACAGTAGCAGAAGAAGGAGAAGAGGAGGAGGAGGAGGTGATTACCTGTACTAGCCTGCTGGAGCTTAAGAAGAAGAACAACTTAGATTTCTATGCAAAATAAAGTTTCAAGTTCTAGTGGAGTATTTCATCATGCATGACCTCATGTTGTATTTCAAAGTTGAGAAAGTGATTGTACAATATTTACTTCACGTGGGCTTGCAGCTATAAGTGTCAGTGTTATTCACTATTTGGTAAAAGCATAACCTTCACATGGGCCTCTTTATAATGCAACTCTTTAATTGGGCTTTTTTATTGCACCATGGGTTTATCTACTTATTTTCATTGGCCCAAATAAATATTTATGGACTTATAAACATATCATACAACTTAAGGATAAGGCCATTTTTTTATATTGTGGCCTATTGAATATCATATTTAGTCATTAAATATGCTCAAAATTAATTAAAATTTATAACATAAAAAATTTTCAAGTTAAAACATGGATAGTTATAAATTTTAATAAAATTTGCTAAGTTAAAAAAAATTCACGACCTCGACGACCGCGTTCTGTTACGTAATGTCCGCGACTACGATTTAGTTCTATGGCTGATGGTGGGTGCAGTGGTGAAGCTTTGGGAGAGGAATTAAAAGTTGAATTATCAGAGGCACCCCTTTGTGGCCATTATATAAAGAATTAGATTAAATTTAAAATGTTTAATCACGGGCTAGCAATTAAACCAATTTATAAACTTCGTATAATATCATTAATTTTGCTGTTGATTTCACTATCTGGTATTCTCTCTGTAGCATATAGTGTAGTGACAATCATGTTATCCTCACCTACTACCATTAAAATTTTGGACCACTCGATCATGATCACATGGATCAGATCAAGCGAACAAGTTCCATTAGGGACCCGGAGTTTTTCATTGCCAAACGGCCTCCATTGTTACATGAGTTGAGAACATAGCTGCCAAAATGAGAAATATACTGTGTAACAACCTAGTCCTTTGTTTTTTTTTTTTTTTTTTTTAAATTAGGGAAAATCAGTGACGAGCTACAAAAGGACAATGGTGGTTTGTTGACCATAAATTTAAGAATGTTCAATGCCCATGCATCTAGCTTGTATTTCTCCGAAGTGGCTCACTCTCTCAACAAATAAGATATAACAATTCATGGATTCGAAATTAAAGGTTAAAAGAATAAAAATCTGGAGGAGTAAAAGACTCTCTTTGTATTGCTAATCATATCCCTTTTGCTGTAACCGAATGCCCAACGAGGCTAGACACATAATAAGTAGCTCAACCCGATGGTCTTATCCCCAAAACAAGCATGATCTAATGCATAAGGGAACATACTACTACAATTTATCTCTCCGGATTTTTCTTAACAAAATTACCATAGCCACCAAACTAAATTTTCAAATTTTACATTTACAACATATAGAAGCTGTAAATGTCCGGCAAAATATGAAATGCAATCTCACAAAGTAACAATTTTTAGTTGCTTCTCACCTGTTGTATTCTTTTATTTTTGTGATTGAATATTTTGGTTTATTTTTGGTGTGTAAAAAAACCGTCGCAAAAAAGTCTGATGCCTAGTGGTAAATACCATGTAATTAGCGACATATTAGTTTGTTTTTATGACGTTTCAAGCCGTCGCTAAAACAAATTATTGCGACAACACTCACACTGTCACTAACGCTATTTTGGAACCAGAATTTTCAATAGTAAAAAAATTTAAATTAGAAAGAAAATGCTTTTCTTAAATTGGAAGTGGAGGAAAAATATAAGTAAAGGAAAATTGATGAAAAAGTTATAAAAGGAGATTGGATTCTCACTTCCATTCTAAAAGGCAAGAGAAAACCACAAAAAAATAGGGGGGAAAATTTTGTCCGGGCCAAAACTTCTACTCCGATATATCTTCCTCTCTACTCTGCGATGGCTTTGAATGACTCCACATTGCGATGGCTTCGACCTGCGACCGTTGTCGAGCTCTTGAAAATAGCAACAAGCATCAGGCTCTTGGCCATCATTGTTAAGTTTTGAGAGACAACCACCAGTCACGACCAATTTCTGTCAATCTTTGAGTTCCGGAAAACAATCTATAGATTACAATATGTTCACCATTGATGTTGCAAAGGCGACCATTGATGTCAGATTTTTGAGCTTCAGTATGTAACAAAACAAATCATAATTTGGAATATGAAAATGTAGAGCAAGTATGTATCTCGAACTTTTAGATTATTGTATTAATTCTCTATGTTTAATTATACCGTGATTGCTTAATTTGGTAACTCATTTCTTGTATCCTCTGTATTGCTATTACATTTTGCATTTGAATCATTTCTTTATGTCCTTGTATTGCTATTCTATTTTGCATTTGAAGTGTTCAACGAAATGCCTAGTTGGTTCGTTCCTAACTGAGGCACAGTTGCATATCACAAATTGTAATATGTATCTCCGGCCCAACCCTTTCCCTCTTGGTACTATACAAAAACCCAAAAATCGAGACCATTATATTTCCATAACCCAGTATGGGTTTGATTGATTATTCCATGCTTCTTAAGGCTTCTGGTTGCCAACAGCTGACTGCTAAAATTCATGAGGTTAACAGAATGGAGTCCTCCTGAAATGCCAAAATTTCTTCCTTTGTATAAATCAAAACAAGGTTTTCAAATCAGGTGCCTGATTATGAAATGAAAGGAGCGTAAGGAATACACTGAGAAATTAGATGAGGTAAAAACACAGTACTCCAACTGAAATAATGCCATGTTAAATTTATATCTGACATTAGCAGATAACATTTGTGGGTTCAAGAAAATAAAAACTCTGTTCAGTCAAAACAGGTTTTTCAATGGGGTGCCTGTTAGCAAATTTCAAAAGTAACTTCCATTCTCCATTTTGAAATGATAATTTTGATGCCTAAAACAGGTTAAGGTTAAGCTACTAATTTTCCTTTCCTGCAAATTTTATAATCATCATTCTCTATCAAATACATCAGCCGTTTTTCAATTAGATTTATCACTTATACTCTATAGGTCTATCATAATTTCATTGTGCTTAGTTAATGGACTATAACAAGTTCCCTGATTGCTAGTTCATGTCTCTAGAAGTGCATAGCTTCTTTTTCATTGTGCTTGGGGAATTACTTTTGTTGGTTGCGAAAGTCATGATTTAATAATTGCTTCTAATTCTAGTCTTGAACTTTGCACTTATTAGCAGGTGGGTGTTTGTTATCCAGAAGTAATTTAAATTTGAACGGTAATTGTTTCTACGTTCAGTTGCATTTATGATGCGTAAAACTTTGATTTGCTTCAACATTTTGCTTTAGTTTTCTATTTGAGAGTGGATCGATTATTTCATTGGATTCTGTGCATTTGCAACTTAGACAAACAAAGCCTTTGAAATTGGATCGCTGAAAAACATCTCGTTTGAAATCTGGTTTAGCCTCTTAATGCTGGTACTTCCATCTTCTAAGGCTGGCAAGCTCATATTTTTAAAGCCTAGTTGTAACTTGTATCTGCTACAAATGCAGAAAATATTAGGTGTAACTCTAAATCGGTGCTAATCAGGTAACATCGATTTTTTTTTTCTCCTATTTTTTTTCTTCTTTCATCCTTTCTTTTTTTCTAACATCTATCCTCTTTATTTCTTCTTTTTTTCCTACTTCATTTTTTTTTTCTTTCTTTGTCAATTGTTTTTTTTTTTTTTTTTTTTGCATCACATCACAAACATATCTCCATCTTTCAATTCAACTCTCGCAAATGAATATGCTTTTGTTCTCATATTAGGGAAAATACTTTAACAATGGCGTATTTAACAATACCACCTCAAACACATAGGTTGAAGAATAGTTCCAAGGTAATAATATCAACAATAAAATATGTGGCTCAAAATAGAAAAGATGGCCTAGTATCATCTCTTAGGATTCATGTGATTCTTCTACTTCCATGAATTAAAGGAAATCGAAATATAACAATTATTCATAATCTTAGCAATAACTAAAACAACAATAATGAGACTATTTATCAAAACAACGCTGAATAACAATTTTCAAAAAGAATAAATGTGTTTAACCCTCCAAAGAAAAGAATGGCTCTAAACCTCACAAGGGTCAAAAGTCTACTAAATTCGTCAAGAATTCAAATCATGTACACTATTCAACTAAACTTCATATGTACATAGCTATTGTGAGTGTGCAAAGATGAGTTTCAAATAATCATATAACATCTTAGCAACATAATAGAATAAGAAACTACTTCTTACCAAATCAAAGCCTCCAAATCACATGCTAAAAATCTCTTTCTTCTAAGCGTTGAATAATTTGAACATTCATCCAAAGAAATTCAAGGAATGTAATTAATTTATTTTTAAAAAATTTTCAAAACAAAAAACTAACTTAAGGTGACAACCTTACACCTCCAACTTAAATTAAATATTATCCTCAATATAACAAATATAATAATAAAGCGCAAGAAAATAAGATGTAAAAGTTATCCTGAAAGAAGAAAATTCTTCAAAAACTAAGAAACCTGCAAAAATCAGTTAAAACAACCAAAAAGAAAAAACTAATACTATACAAATAACATATACTAATGTACACTAATATACAAAATACATAGTTAGGTAGAGATCATCCCACACCACTTCGTGGATGCTTGCTTATATGTAGTTGCTTACTATTCTCCATTAGTAAACAGTTCAACATCATCCTCTTGAACAATCAAGATTTGCGTTAAAAGAGCCATTAGACTCTTTATTTCTTTATAGGTTCTCTCCCATCGGTGTTCAAGAGTGCTATCCTAATGTTCAAGAGTTTGATTAAACCTAGAGCATACACTTGTTTGATGTTACACAAATTGTGAAAGTATATTCTCTTGGCTCTCTACATGAGGTTGGTAGGGTGATTGAGCAGATGCTGCATGGTAATAATGTGGTGTTGGTTCATAGTATTGGGATGGAGCTTGGTAGATAGGTGGATAAGGGTTTAGTGGTTGTACCATGCATGAGTCAGGGTTGGAATTAATAACATTTATGTAGTCTCAAAGTAATCGACAAGGGATTGTAAGCTCATCCCTCATAGCCACATTTATGTAATCTCTAAGAGATCAATGAGGGTTGCAGGCGCATACTTCATATCATGCATGCTCAAAGAATTATTCATAAATAGTCCTATTTCAACCTCAAAATCTCCATATAACAAGCCAACCAATTTGACAAATACAAACCAACCTATTTGTCAAATCTCTACAAAATATATCACCAATTAGCAAATAGCACCACTCAAACCCAACTAAAAAAATAATAAAAAACAAAAACAAAAAGATTTGCTCAAAAATAAAGGACGAAACGAAATTACCTAAGTGAGTTATTGAGTCTCTTTGTGGTTGTAAAATGATGGTGAAGTGCTTCTGTCGAAATTAAATCTTCAAGGTTTGTTCGCCAATGCCAATTGTCAAAGCTTTCTCGGCAACGACGCCAAAAGTTGTTCACTCCAAAAATGTGCAATAACCCGCAAGTGTACAGTCACGATGCAATAATAACTCGGTGAAGTTTGAGATAGATTCACAGGGAAGATGATCAGTGCATTCAAGAAAGCTTACATTGGTTTAGAAATCCGAGGGAAACACTCCAATAAAATAAAAAGAAAAATATTTTGGGATAGAGAGTGATTTAACTAAACTAAACTATTGAAAACGATTTTGAATTAATAAAAAAAATTCTCGAAACCAATTGTTCCAATAAGTTGTTTTATCTAAAATTTCAATGAAAATTTTTGATACCTCAAATTATCGACTACGTCGCGAGTCTTTGATTCGGAAGATTAAGTAATAAGAGCGTGAACTCTTGAATAGTCAACCATTAATTTGTAATTAAGTTAAAGTTATAGATTCATACCAGCTATTTGTGCAGTATCTATACCAAACTAAGGGTTGTACATAAATATTACCAAACTTAGTAAACATGATAAGTTTTCATAAATATCTAGAGTTTGATCACCAAGAATTAATAAGAATAAGATAAAAATATTAAAACTATAATTACCTCCGTTGTTCTTCCAAAATCTTCAATTGATCTTCATAATTGAATCTAATATGGAATGTAGATACTCAAGGTCATTATAGATAAGCAAAACAAAGAATTGAAAGATTATAAGATGCTATGAAATTCTATTCTAACCTAATTAAACCTTTCAAAGGAATCCTAAAACTTGTAAAACTAACTACTCTCAAAAATAGGCTCTAGTCCCAGCTTTTATAGGAAGAGAAATTTGTAAATTTTTTTTAAGCCATTCAAACGGATCGGCACCACGTTTGAACGGGCATTCGAACGTACTTCTAATACACTTCTGACTTGATTCAAATGGAAAAATTCCTCTCAAAAGTTTCTGACGCACTTTTGATGCACTTTTGACAACGCAACAACCTCAAAACCCATTCGAACGGGCGTTCAAATAACATAATTGAATAGATTTCGAAAAGTTATAAGAAATTAATATATTATGATCCTGGTAGTTCTTCTAGTTTGAGAGATATGATATTCCAAAATTTCAGTCCTATGTGTTTCAATAACTTGTATCACAGTTTTAACAGCTTGTATTCTAATAGTATACTCTTGAATCCTATGTTCAAATTTTGTCCAAAATTCTTCAATTTAAGCTCAAAACCTATACAAAACAAAACATACTTAATTAATACTAAAATTTAACTAAAAAGGTATATAAAATCTTAAACGAAGGCTAACAAGCCACAAGTTAAGATTTTGTAATTGCACTTTTAAAATACAAAAAGTGCATATTATATATATATATATATATAGTTTGTATAGCACATTTCTCCTTTTTATTTTACTATCCACTAACTCAAAAGTGTCAAATTGGATGTATTTTGAGGCTATGGCAGGCTGAACCCACCATCATCATCAGACCATGTTGTTAGATATCCCAGGAAAGTAATGGATAGTAGCAGATTATATTTATTGTCCAATGTGGACTAACGGAAGCAAAACTACCGAGAATTTTTAGTTGAAGTCCAACATTTTTATATATATAAAAAATGACATTGTGGTGATTTTTATTGACTTTGTTCCTATCAGTTTTCCCAAGCAACCAAACGTAAAAAAAAATAATTTCTGTGGAAAAGCAATTTCTTTTACTTTTAGTTATCCTAAACAGCCAAATAAGGAAAGGAATCATGTTTCGCTTTCATTTTCTTTTCCTTTTTCTACTAAAATTCGGGTACTAAGCACAGAGTAAAAGTAAATAACAAGACACTGCGACGTTTCAGAAAATATTGTAATTACCATATCAAACATTAGAATGAAATTTCCATCTTTGCTTTCTTTCTTTATTCATTTATTTCTTCTTCTTTTCAATAAACTCAGTTTGAATAGATTCCAAAACTACAATAACCTACGAAAGTCAATATCATTGCATTTTTATCACAATAACATTAATTGTAAACACTTATCTAGAGTTTTTTTCTCTTCAAAATAACATTCTTTTTAAAAATAACTAGTATTGATCCGATGCACGGAATTCGTTAGACTTATAATCGTAATTTAAATTGAGAGGGTAACCTTACCCTAGCAAATTTTGGTAATAAATGGCAGAATTTTTTATATATTTTGATTACACAAATTATAAAAAAAAAAAAACTTTGCACGGGATCCGTAAGATGTTTTGCCATAATTTTCTGGAATAATTAGAGAAATTCAACAAAAAAAAGGAATTATTTGAAATATTTTGTAGGATTATAATTATTTTGATAATGACAGAAGTATGTTTTGATACACTGAAAAATTATCTATATAGAGAAAGAATCGGGAATTTGATAATTTTCTAAAAATTGGGATAGTTCTATTACCAAATTAAGTTCTATTTGATAGACATATTGATACCTTTATAGATATATACAAACAGAAAATAATCAATCACTTTAAATATGAGATCTTGGTGAGACATTCCATATGATGTGGAATTAGAGAGATTTTAACAATGGGCAAAAAATATTGCAATTATATAAATTTTAGGAGTTAGAATGGAATTGCTCAACCAATTAATGGAAGTTTGGGGGGTAATTTTAGGCATTCTTTATACATTTATTTTCTTTTGATTCTTTTCATATCTTCTTCAGTAGATAGTCTTATTACTACCTTTAAAGCTTTGTTTTTTTTTTCTTTTTTATTTTGCTAGTAAAAGCAAGGTATGGTATACATGTTCAGCAATGTTTTGACTAATTTAACTCAAATTAAACTTAGTAGCTTACAAAAGAAGCAACATGAGCTACACTCAGTAATCTATGGTTGAAATTTTGAGACAAAATTAATAAATATTTTTGCTAGGATCAAAAGGCTTAATTAAAGTGACATACAATTATCAACATTAATACTGGATTGTGTGGTTCTATCCCATTCAAGGAAGCCAAAATCTTGCAAACCTGCACACATTGCTCTAATTTCATAAGAAATTTCTATGCTAAATGTTTATGTTCTGATACTTTTAGACCTTTCTTTTAAGATATTATTTAGTAGTAAGAGAATCAAACTAAAAAAAAAGTCAGTAAACGTAAGTCAATCCACCATTCAAACAGTAAAGATATTCTATTGGATTTAGAGCCCAAACCAAATCAAAAGGACTCCAAAAACTCGTTGCGATGAGCTCTCTAGTAGCAAAGCTTTGGGATCCACATGATGTTTATAAGGAGTCAAGAAAGAGAAGCAGATACTAAAAGTGAAGTGCATTTTTATTTATTTATGCACTATTCCCACTCCATGGAATCGAAACGGCCAAAATCATTGCAACTTGCAAAAGCAAAATTATATAGATATTTCAAACAATAATCAACCACACACTTCTCTCCCTAATTAAAGCTATTAATTGTAATTTTTTATATTAAAATAATAATTAAACACTACAAACTATCAATGACCTGTGAGAAGGGTTAGAAATTTTTGCTCAACCTCTTATTCACGTTTGCAAAGACCAACCAAGCCAAATCTTGCCTAGACAGCAAAAAGGCCATCGCCTATATTTGTTCGTCGTTGTCACTGTTATTTACGTAATATTTTTCTGGATCCACCATCACTAGCGAAACCTTGTTGTCATGGATTACCTTCAACTTCACTTTTCTGCAACTTTTACTTTCATGGAATTCTTCTCTTTTCTGCAACTTAACCTTCCACGGAATTCTTCTCCATCGTCATGCATGGGACCTTATAAACTAAAATGAGTCATTGTTTTGAATCATAATGTCACACCCCACTTAGGAATGAGACCAGCCGAGAGCCACAGAACCTTAGCCTATGACTCACGAAAGCCTAACATTTGCTCAAGTTATATGAACAATGAATTACCATGCTAATGGCAACTCCTCCGATTTATCAATTAAATCAAACCAATCCGGATATTCAATCATCCCAAGAATAAATAATAAATCAATGACAATACTATCTCTGAATACCACAAAAAAATAAATTACTTTAAATATCGAAGTCTCATAACTAAAATAAGACTGTCTACAAGCAAACGACAATAAGTAACAACTTTTCTCATATCAAAATAAAGTATTGTTTTTTTGCTAAAATAAATGCTTGGTGTAAGATTATGTAATTGGCTAAATTTCGTGACAAGTCATGTTTGATATAATTTGGAGATTTGAGTGATCAACCACAAGCATTTGGAAGGGATTTCAAGGTTATTCATGCAAGCTTGTGCTAAGAGAGTCTTGTATGATACATATTGATTGTTGAAGGGGTCTTCGAGGGATATCGATGGATTTCGAGAGATCTCGAGGGCAAAACAGTGTGCTGGCAGAATTTCAAGAACTCGCGAGATCTTTAAGGGAAGTTGCGGGATCTCGAGAGCAAAATCAGTGAGCATGCAGATTTGACAAGACCTCGCGGGATGTCGCGGGCAAAAACAGTGGGCATGTCAAAATCTGGGTATGAGCTCGTGAGATCCTCGCGGGATCAAGATACACTTCACGAGACCCTCGTGGGATGTCATCGGAGCGAGCTGCGTGGATTTTGAATTCTCGAGAATCATGCTGCTAGGATTTTTGCACCTATTTAAAGCCTAGTACACTTCTCCAAACCTTATCTGCGCTGCCTACATCAAAAATATCTCTAGAGAAGTATTCTTCACCTTTTAAGAGGCTCAAAAACAAATCTTAATAACAATCTTCTTGAACCTAACTGAAGAAATCAAGAATCTTGAAGGAGTTCAAAGTGTAAAATCCATTCTAAGGGGATTTGAACGGTGGTCAAGCACAAAGACGGTGAATCGTGGATATGAGCAAGGTCAAGATAGGTTTTGATTGTAAAGAGTCTTGTAACTGTCTGAACTACAAGTGATAGTGCATGATTTTTGTCCGACAAAAGGGACACGTAGTTTTTCTCCTATTTAAAGGTTTCCACGGCAAAAGACTAATGTGTCCTTGACTAAATGATTAACTTTCCTTGTGTCTTGGTATGTTCAATATTGCTCATTGCCGTAACATTTTGAACCAATCTTGTAGGATTTAGTCCCTAGGACAAAACATAGACAAATGCTAGGTTTTTCAATTGGTATGAGAGCAAGACACTCAAAATCATTTTTGATTTTCTAAAGAGTGAGATCCTGATTGCCTGTGTCTATGGATTGGCCAAAGGAAGGTAGTTCCTCCTTTACTTGATGGGACCAACTATCCTTATTGAAAAGTTAAAATGAGAGCTTTCTTAAGTCTATAGATGAACGTGTATGGCAGACAGTTATTAATGGCTGGACTCCACCCACAATCATTACTGGTGATGTGACTACCTCAAAACTATCACAGCTTAGGATATGATTGATTATGAGGACTGTGGATGGAATAGTAAAGCGATTAATGTTATCTTTAACGGGGCTATAGCTAAGGAGTTTCGTAGAATCTCACACTGTGAACTTGCTAATAAGGCTTGGGACATTTTATAGATCACCCATGAGGGTACTACCACTGTAAAAGTTTCTAAGCTCCAGCGATTGACAACTGTGTTGAAACCTTGAGAATGGAAGATGATGAAACATTTGATCAATTCTATTTTAAACTAAGTGACATCGACAACTCAAGTTTCAACCTTAGTGAACAAATCTCCCTTTCAAAAATTGTTCGAAAAATTCTGAGGTCTTTACCTGAGAGATTTCAAGCCAAGATTATAGTTATAGAGGAAAGTAAGAATGTTGATGCCCTAAGAGTTGAGGACTTAGTAGGATCCTTACAAACTGTTAAAGCAAATTTTTGTCAACCTAGAAAGAATAAATGTATTGCCTTAAACTCCATTAAGGAAATATCTAATAAGACAGATGATAGTGATTCTGATATGGGTATCGTGGAGATGGCCTTATTTGTCAAAAAATTTAAATTTTTTCCAATAAACAACAACAAAATCAATCTTCACCATTAGATAAAGTTAAAGGAAAACTTTTTGACAAAATGAAGTTTGTAAGAAAGTCCTCTGATAAGTTTGGTCAAAAACAATACTTCGAATGCCATGGCTTTGGGCATATTGCTACTAATTGTCCAAACAAAAAGAAAAATAAAAGAAATAGAGTTTTGACAGTCACATCGAGTAATTCACAGAAGGAGGAGGAGTCAAAAAGTGGCAAAGAATTTGAGAACTTTACGGCATTCATGGCATCTGCATTTGAGTTAATCAAGGCTACATCTAAGGTCCTTGAAACGGAAAAATCTGATAAATCAGATAGTACAGTGGGATCGCTCAAGGAAGATGAGGATGAATCAGATGATAAAGATAAAAGCGAATTGTAGCAAGCATATGATCAACTGTACAAGCAGTCGTACAAGCTTACCAATATAAATGTCAAACTAGGTAAGAAATAAAAAAATGCTCTAGAAGAAGTTGACTCCTTAAAAAGGGTGAATGTCGATGTTCAAGTCGAGATCAGTCAGTCGAAGAAGTATTGGACAACCCTAACTGACAAAGTTAAGTTTCTTGAGAGGGATGCATTTGTGAGAGATGGTTTTAAGAAAGCTCTTGAAGAAAAAATTCTAAAACTAAAAGTTGATCTCACTAAATCTAATCTGACCTTCAAGAAATACAAGACAAATACATTCACGGTAAAGAAAGTGTGCTTGAATCAGAAATATTCTTAGGATACATGTAGTATTGAGTATGAGGCTAAACTATCCAAGTCAAAACAAATACCAATACAGTAAGCCCATCAAATTCATTCAAGAAGAAAGGTGCGATACTCTAAGATTAGTAAAACCATTTCTACCAATACAACAGGTGGGTGTTATAAACATGAATTGAAGCTACGTATACGGAGTAGCCGAGAAAAAAACGATTGGTCAGCTTAGAATCAATAACAGTGTGAACATAGAATCAGAAAAAGTGGTTGTATAAACAACTCTGCATATGTACGTATGCCTTAAAAAATTCCCAACAAACACAATTGGTCAGCATAGAATCAATAACGGCGGATCTTGGGTGTAAAGAGCAGGCAAATTCCAGTAGTCCCACGAGGGCAAACGTAATCTCATAAATTAGTACATACACTTTTTATCAACCATACATACCGCGAAATCGGTTCATACACGTAGGGTTTGTTTAGTATAATTTTTTTTATCAAATTTTTTTTAAATTTATAAGTGAAAGGATTAAATTTTTTTTAATTTTTTAATTTTTTTTAATTTTACTTTAATTAAAAATAAGTAAGAAGTAAAAATAAAAAAACAAAAAAATTAAAAAAATCTAATTTTTTTTATGTATAAATTTAAAAAAATTTTAAATAAAAAGCTGATATCAAATGAGCCTGTAATACCAATCTTTGGAGTGAGACAATTCAATGCCTCAGGAGTTCTGACCTACTTGGTGGGCTGTATTTATATCTTAAAATGCGGTCCCAATTTTTAAGGCCGAAGTTTCACTATCCTACATGGCTTTCAAACCCTGCCTCCAATAAGTCAGGTAAGTATCGGGGGACAGGACAATGACATCGAATTATGCAATTTTAAACCTACCTTCGAATTCGTCGATGGATTTGTTGACGCTTCAAAGGGTCGGGGATCCGAAAATGACCCAGAGCTATTGTCGGTCATTATCATAATGTGTTGTACGAATTTTCTTTATACTTAAATCCCTTCCTTAATCCGTTGATGAACTTTAAGTAACAATTAATATTCCAATCCAAGGATTTCAAATGCAAAAGTTTAGATCCTTACAGTTTAAATCCTCATATTAGATTTCAAATGCTCATCTCAAATCCAAATCAAAGTTCCCAAACAGAGCCTAAATGTATGCATTAATAGCATTCTATTTCAAGTGGGCATACACAGGTAATTATAAGGACAATCTTTATTCATTCTATTTAAAGGCTCTCATTCATGTAATATTTGGTTAAATCTACTTACTTGCTACCTTCTTTACACCAGGCACCTGTCTAAGAACATCTTCTATGTACTTCTACCATCCATAGTTTCCAGAAAGGTAAGCCAAAGAGGAAACACTATAGAAAACTAAAACGTGAAATGTAACCTAAAAAAAAAAGAACAATAAGCAATATAAAATTAAATAAGATATTTATAAAAAAATATATTAAAATCCTTTTAAAATAAGCAACATAAAGTATTTGGAATACTTTTATGAGCAAATAAAAAGCTAATGTTACACAATATCTATAAAAATTTGTTTAAAAAATCCTATATTATTGCTAAATAATAATATTTGAGAGTAAAAATACTTAAAACTATAAGAAAGGAGTTTCTAATGAGTTTCCAAGGTATTTTGTAAGAGTTCCTAACAATTTTTTATTTTTTTAAAATTATGTTAGATTTTCAGAAACGTTTCCTAAAAGATTTTCCTAAAATTTTATAAAATTTCATCTCCTTTTTGAAAGCAGGTTTCTAGGGAAGCAGATTATCGTCTCAAAGAGAGTTTCGTGGTAAATATGCTACAATCTTGCCTTGGAATTTTTACTTTTATTTTTGCAAAAGGATAAGAGAAATTTTATTAGGTAAAGACCATCAAAGTCCAAAAAACTAGACAAGCAGTCTGGAAAACCATACCGCCAAATGAAAGAATCTCTAGATATAAGGGCTTTTCTTGCACAAGCAGTACAGCCCCATTACAACATCTCCTAACAAACAAGATATTTGAAAAATGACGAAGATTGAATCAAAGTCTAACAATCCTCTACCATTGATCTAATATCCGAAAAGGGGAAGACATTTTTTTTTTTTTATGATATTTGCTATTGCTTCTGTATCAGCTTCTATCTAAAAACATTTAAATTTCCATCGTGATGTCAAATGAACGCCAAGGAGGAGACCAAGTACTAACCTTTGAAACCCGAGTCATATTCTTCTTTACAAATCCGTAACACAGAACTCAAATCTCAAAACAGAAAATTCTTGCAAAGAATAGAAAAACAAGGAATCCTGTCTACAAAAATGATTTTGCAAATGATAAATAATAATGTCCCCCACTCCAAAATGCTGTATGAAAATCATCCGCAAGATTAATTTACAAATTAGGGATGGTTCAAAGAAAGCACTCAAATTTTGAATTGATTTGTATATATTGAGATTACGAGAGACAGTGACCATATAGATGTGCGTAAAATGGCAGCGTGGCACATATATAGGAATAAGTTGACTCCCTACTCACTTGTGGACTTACAAGGGGCAGGCGGGAGCCACATCTCTTAAGTTTAAAAAAATTATCTTTTTATATATTTTTAAGTATTTGTGATAAAGGTGAATAGAGCTTGATATAAGTGCATACAGCTCTCTAAAGTTTTGAAAAGAAAATTTGAACCCTATATTCCTATTAATATTTCTAATAAAACAGTTATATTGCCATTCTAACCCAAGTAATTTTACCTTTCTTCTTCCATATCTACCTAATTTTGCTTGCCTCTCTAAGTCTAAAAAAAAATAAAAAATTCAGTGGTAAAGTAGTATATTATTTTTAGGTCATCTGTTTTAATTTGTATATTTTTTATATTTGATGATGAGTATCTACTATAGAACTTGATTTTAACTGACAATAGTTGCCAGTTGGTATAAAAAAATTATTATATGTAATTTTATTTCTCAATTTATTTTTTTATTCTTAGACACAAGTTTATGAGTTTTGTATAAATTTATTGGCGTAAGTTTTACTAAAACATTGTCTTATAGTGAGAAGAGTGTCGGAAAAATAAAATTATATATAGTATTATTTTTAATATAATGGTACTGTTAAAAAAATTTCCTCCTTAACCTCCTTTTACGAAATATCTCGATCCGCCACTGACCCTACAGTCTAGGTGGACGGGGGTGCATCACTCTAGTCTTGGGTTTGTCTTTTGTTGTTTTTTCCTTAGTTTGTTGTTTTGTTTCTCCTTTTTCTTTTGTTCTTTTTCCCTCCCTTCGATACTTGACTAGCAAGAAAAAGAACAGAAGATGTTGTGTACTAGCTTTCATTAAATTTTATACTCGAAGTTTGTGAGCAGAATTGTTTTATTTTTCCCAGTAGAACAACTGATCCAATACCTTGTAAAACAAGTCCACGAACTTTGAAATCATGATCAAGAGGCCATTAGATGCTGTAGTCATTGAAAGGTCGGTCCACCTAGTGTAGCAAGAAAGGATACATAAGATGCCTATATTTGATAATATAAAATTTTATGAAAAATACTATTTTTTAGAAAATTTGTACATAGAATCTGGTCAAAATTATATGAGAATGGTATATCATGTAATTAAGAGCTACTATAATTTATGTTTTGTTTAAAGTAAATGACTCTTATTCAATCACAATATTACATATGAAATTTTATATAAATATTTTGGTTACATAATATATATTGTGCAAATTTTAATGAATAATAGACAAGGGGTGGGATATTTCTGGTGTCAACTTAGAAGTTTTAGGTCGAAACTAGTGCTGACTGTTCGCTCATGAGAAGACAAAGACTAGCTAGTTTTTTCGTGGTCTATATATGAGAGTGCATTTGCAATTTCTTTCTTAAACGTCCATTACTAACCCGCACTGACACACTTACACTAATCCATTGAAAAGCTCATCTTTAACCCGCTTCTATACGAGTATGCAAGTAACAACTCAATTACAATCTGCTTGTAAAATTGGACGACTTTGAACAATTTCTTAATGGGCGGATTTGGAGACGGTTTCACGAGTCTGGGATGGAATTGCCGCTTCTGACAGATATGCATCCTGTATGAAGATGTGAAGTCATGGACACGTGAAGATGTAGATGTGATGATGTCAATAACGGTGGAGTCACGTACCATTTTGAGTTCAAACGAATGAAGTCTTTCTATCCTATACAAAGGCCTCAAGAGAGAGTTTGCGTCATGTATATATTTATTTTTGGCACTATAGTACTCATGGAGAACCCATTATTTTTTTTCTAGAATATAAAGCCACGTCTTAAGTATATAGTACTTATGAAGACAAATCTCTTACGAATTGACTTTAAGAGTTGAATTTAAGTTGACCAACGTGAAGAATATATTGATTTAACTAACTAGATTTATTTGTTATTTTTAGAAACAAAAAAAAAAAAAAAAAAAAAAGAATTAAACACGCATTGCATGTGCAAGACTACTTATTTAGCAAATACAAACCAGTATATGTACCAGAGGACTTGGGTTCCCTCCAAGTAACCCAAACAAATCTCTGGTTCTCTATACTTCTTCTTGCTCTCCAGCTAACACCATCTTTATTCGGCCTTTCATTTTGCTTCTCAAGAGGAAAGGGTATAGTGAATATACCACACACACCTCTAAGACTTCAACATTTTTTTTCCTTTTTTTGTTTTGTTTTGCCAAAAGGATGAGAGAGATTTTATTAGGTAAAGACTATCAAATTTAAAAAACTACAGAAGCTCAGAACTCTAGCCTTGAAAATCACACTTCCAGCTTAAAAAATTTCTAGATATAAGGGCTCTCTTTGCACAAGTATGTGAAGACCCATTACAACATCTCCTAACAAGCAAGATATCTGAAAAACACGAATTTTGAAACAGCTATACAAACTTGGTAAATTAATTTTAAAACCTGTTTTCAGCAAATCTTTTAAAAACATCCTAGTTTTTTAGGAACAAAAATCCTCAAAAAAATGAAAAGTTTCCTATTTGTTTCTAACAAAAACAAATCATAACTAAACAGGATATTCAGTATTCTAATTTTCTTTTATTTATAATGAACAAGGTCCACATAGCTGTGCATGAAATGGATGGGTGGGCACATGGGAACAAGTCTTCCCGGTGGCTCTTTTGCTGTTTTTTTTCCCTAGTATGTTGTTCTGTTTCTCCTTTTCATTTGCCCTCTTTCCCTTTCTTTGATACTTGACTAGCAAAAAAGAAAAGGAAAAAACAGATAGATAACGACCATATAATTAAAAAGGGGTTTTTTTTTTCTAGTTTTCATAAAAGTTTTATACTTGAAGTTTATGAGCGGAATTGTATTATTCTTTCCAGTAGAACAACTGATCCAATACCGTGTAAAACATGTCCATGAACTTTGAAATCATGATCAAGAGGCCATTTGATGCTGTAGTCAGTCAAAGATCAGTACCCTACAGCAAAAAAGAAAAGGATACGTAGGATGCACATCTCGTAATTTTTAAGTAAAATCTTGGTCTTTTAAAAAATTTTGTCAAAATAATATGATAATAATATTTTCATTATAATTAAGAGTAATTATAATATATATTTTATTTTTAAACAAATAATTTTTATTTAATCACATCATTACATATAAAATTTTATATATTTTTTTGAATTGCGTAGAATTAGGCAATTTTTAATGATTTAATGGACAAGCGGTGGATTGTATGGGCTGCAACCGTAAACTCTTTGACTGTCCTCTGGTTCCATGAATTTTGCCTTTTTATTTTTTTGGAAAAGTAACGTCACGAGTCTACTGCCTCCCTTTACATATTCACGCACTAAGTGACGAGAAGTCTGGGTTTGCTGCATTGCTCTCCCTCATTATAAGTTATTATTAATAATTTTATATATATTAATTATTATTTTAATAAAATATTATTTTTTTATGTTTTTGTCTCAGATTTAAACTTAAAACTTAATTTAATAAATCGGTAGGCACACACATATTTATTCGAGTATTAATTTAATGTAATATATATATATTATATGTGTGTGTGAATTAGTGTGTATATTATATATATGTGTGTGTGTATGTGTGTGTGCAGGTGAATAAATGGTGGAAAACAAAGAAAAAATTAAAAAAATAAAAAAATACCGTCAAAGAAGATATAAATGAATAAAATGCAAGTGGAATGTATTATGGAACAAAAATGGGATGCACTATGAAATGCAAGTGGAATGCAGTTATAAAATGCATAGTGAAACATATTATAACAATGTCCATAAAAAGCTCCATGCGGCAAAGGAAAGAGGGAGAGCTTCGTAGGGAGTTCAGGAGTAGTTGTAGAGAGCTCTTTCAATTTATTTTTTGTCTAAATTTTAGTTAATTTGTTAGTGCTTTTTAATCAGTTAATTTTTTATTTTAGCATTTTCTTTACTATTATTCTGCTGTAATAAACCTTTTTGTTTTTAAAATTATTTTTCAAATCATGTCTTTTTATTATCATGAGTAGTTAATTTTATTTTTGCAGTCAATTGAGAAGATCATTTGAGAATCTTAGAATTCTATCGGAGGTAATTGAGTCTTCATTGTTTTTTCTTTAAAATCTTTCAATTCTTGGTAATTAAATTTTAGATCTTTAAGAAAACTTAGATTCTTGACTAAGTTTAGTAATTTATATACACAAATCTTAATTTGGTATAATTATTACACAAATCGATGGTATTAATTTATGATTTTAGTTTTATTATTCTATATTTAGTTATTATTGAATTTTTGTTCCAATAGTTTAATCTTTCGAATCAAAGGTTCAAGACAAAACCAATAATTTGAATTAAAAAACCTCCGTTAAAATTTCGGGTGAATCAAGTGATCGAATTAATTGGATCAAAGACTATTTTATTTAATGTAATTAAAATCTCGTTCTACAACCATCAATTTTCACAAATTAAACTATTTTTCTTTGGTTAGTATTTTTTGCAATAATTGCTCAATTCTCATTAGTACTTTGCAATGTGAAATTCAAATAGGTTGGTTTAGGTTTCGACTGAAACTATTGTAACACTATAATGTCTAACATGACTTAGTCGATATCTAATCTTTTACCGTCGGTAAATTTTAGCACCTAACTTTGCATATTTTGATAACTGTCAATTTGAATCGACTCCGATCTTACTAGATTTTATTTACTCATTCGCCGCACTTGCACATGGGTGTTAATAGATTGTCATATCCTGAACGTAGTCAAGTATTTTGGTGACGTTGCCCGGGAACGACTTTAGTAAAATTATGCCAAAAAAATTTAAAAAATCAAAAATAAAAATAAAAATTCAAAATTTAAAAATTAAAAAAAAATAATACCTTTGCAAATTTAAGGACAATTGATTGTTTTCCTACTTTGACGAAAGAATTAGAAAGTGTATACCAACTAATCAGTAGTCTATACTCACTTATTACTTTGTTCCATTACTAACTTGTATATTTGTATATATTTAGTTGTTTTACTTTTAGTTTATTATTTATTTTGTGGTTACTTTTTTAGTTGGCATACTTGCCTACTACTGAACGAAACCAATCAAGTTGGTTGCTATATTTTCTATTTTTTTTTCTTCTAACCCATCTAACTCATCTAACTTACTAACTATTTAACATTTTTTTTATTTAATGGATAACCAACGTTAGTTACTATTCTAACATTTTATTTTTTGTACTTTATTTCAGATCTTTTTCTTTCTCTTTGTGATTTACCTTTTCGATTTGATTCACCACCTATTTAGGTCAGCACCGCTTGATATGGTGACCATATAGCTTCATATATATATATATATATACATATATTTTATTTGATTATTGTGGATAATGTTGTTTCGAACTGATTCACCGCCTATTTAGGTTAGCGCCACTCACTAAGATTATCATAATGTTGTTACTAACTTGTGTGATATTATTTTCGTTTGTTGTTTCTGTGTGCAGGAATTTTTTTTTTCTATTTTTATTCTTTTTTTAGTTTTTTTTTTTGTATTGATATTTCCGGAAAGGTTAATTTATGTCTTCATAGGGTATGTACACTTTTAAGAAATATTTTATTAGGGATGTGTGGAGATGATTGGTGAGCATTGACTCTTCTAGTGATCTTTCTCCCATCTTCTGTACTCTTTCCCCATTTATGACTCATGTTCCGAACATTCAGTTAGTTCACCAAGGTTCTAGTTCTATACTGATGGTAGAAGAATTTGCTTATCAACCACTTGTGAATCCCAATCCGCCAAATCCAAATAATATACCTGAAGGTGGGAGTGTACATGACGATACTTCCCATAAATCTCTCAGGAATTATCTGAATTCTGATAAACAAGCACCTAGCTCTTGTATCGTTCTTCCTGCGCATCAGACCGCAATGACTTTAAAGACAGGAATGTTCCAACTGTTGAATCAATTACATGATTTTGATTATGAAAAACCATATTAGCACATAAAAGATTTCGAGAATTTATGCTATATGTCTTCGATAATTCTTACCCAAGGAAAATTGTACTTTTGAAACTCTTCTCATTTTCTCTCAAAGACAAGGTCAAGACATGGTTCAATTTATTGAGGCCTAGATCTATTAATTATTGCCAAGATCTTTAGACATAATTCTTGAAACAATTCTTCTCTGAGCATAAAACTGAGACGATTCGTTGCCAAATCTCTCAATTTGTGCCTATGTCTAGTGAATAATCCTTCTAATGTTGAGAGAAATTCAAATATTTGTTGAGTACTTGTTCACATCATAGTTTTACCAATTGGCATATCATAAATACTTTCTATTCATCATTGACTCCACAACTGAAGTAATTCGCTGAGTCTATGTGCACAGGGACTTCATATGACAAAGATCTATCTAAAGCGTGTGACTTCTTTTAGTTACTTAGCGAATTTGGTTACAGATTGAGCCATAATTAAGATCCAAAATCATGAGTCTAAGCCTAGGGTAACATTTTAGTTTAATTAAGTGGATGATCTAAATGCTAGAATAGTTGCACTTACCCGAAAGTTAAAAGCCTTATGTAAAGGCAATGTTATGAATAGTGAGTCTCTCAGGGAAGAAAGTTGTTTAATTTGTGGTACAATGAAACATGAAACTGCTGTATGTCCAATTATACCAAGTTTCAAAGAGACCTTGGATGACCAAGCCAATGCGGTTGACCAATATTCGGGTACATATAGTGACCAACGAGTTGAGGGAAACCCTTTCTCGAACGCATATAACTCTTAGTGGCAAAATCACTCAAACTTTGGGTAGAGAAACGACGGTCCTTCGAATCCTAAAGCATTTCAAAAAGGGCCTCAAAACCCTCAACCTTTGCAATCCCAACCTGTTCAAGCTCAACAATTCGTGTCTTTTCAACCCCAACCTAATACATATCAACCCCCTCATGGAAGACCTTTAGAAGATAATGTTCATCAACTGACAAATGATGTGAGAGGAGTCAATAATAGGTTGGATAGGCAAAACAAGGTGTTAGACCAACACACTAGGATGTTGGAGGACATAGTAAAGCAAATGTCTAACTTGACACAAGCTTTGACTCAACAAGTGTCAGGGAGATTTCCATCTTAATCTTAACCAAATCCAAATTCTACAGAGCAAGTAAACATGACCGAAGCAAGGATTGATCCTCAATCCAGTTATAAACAAGTCCAATCCATCACAACCTTGAGGAGTGAAAAAATCATTGATAAAACCATTCTACCTAGAAAAGAAACTCTTAAGGTTAGTGATGAAGGGAATGAAAATATGAGAGAATAAGAAGAGAAAAAGATGAGAGTGACAAAGAGAAAAAGAAAGTTGAGTCAGTTTTAGAGCCAATTAGAGCATTTGAAGATGAGGGCATTGGTGTTATGAAATAGCCCAATTTCCTCATAGATTAGCCAAATCAAAACATAATGCTTCTAAATTCTGAAATTTCTGAAGTGTTTAAGTAAGTCAAGGTCAACATTCCAATCTTAGATGCCATTAAGCAAATTTCCTCATATGCCAAGTTCTTGAAGGACTTATGTACTGTGAAAAGGAGGTTGCATGTCAAGAAAACTGCCTTCATGAATGGGAGCCAAAGTGTGATTTTGCAATGTAATCCTTACCGAAGTATAAGGACGCTGGCTGTCCTACTATTTCATGTACAATAGGAGAAAACAAGATAGATCGAGCCATTCTTGATCTAGGAGCAAGTGTCAATCTACTTCCTTATTCGATTTATCAACAACTCGGATTAGGTGAGTTGCACCCTACACGTGTTACCTTGCAACTAGCTGACAGATCTATTAAGGTTCGTAGGGGTATTGTGGAGGATGTTCTCATTCAAATAGATAAGTTTTACCATCTAGTGAATTTCATTGTGTTAGATACACAACCGGTTGAGAGTATTAGTGCTTATTTCTAAATACCTGTTACCTTAGGACGACCATTCTTAGTTATGTGTAATGTCGTATTCCATTGTAGGAATGAGCTATTAAAGTTGTTATTTGGGAATATGATTATCGAGATGAATATCTTTTCAGGAGGAAAACAACTGAGAGAGTATGAGGACATCAGAGAATTAGATTGCATTGAGTCTATTGGTAAAAGTACTCTAAAACTGAATTTTCAAGGATCCTATTGAAAAAGCTCTTGTTTTTAACAAGTCACATGACCGGTTAGATTGTGACCATGTCAAGTCTAGGGACACAATTCCTGAAAAGATAGAGAGAGAACAATGTATGCAAGTGGGTCATTGGACCCCATCATTTGAGCCTCTAATTCCTAGTGTCATAAAGCCTATCCCTTCTGAACAAAAAACACCCATTCTAGAAAGAAAACCTTTACATTCTATTTTGAAGTATGTATTCCTAAGTGAAGGTAAGTAAGTCTTATCTTGTTGTTATATCCTCTAACTTGTTTGAAGGCCAAGAGAAGAGCCTTGTGAAAGTGATAAAGAATCATAGAAAAACCTTAGGTTAGACCATTGCAGACCTTCACGGTATCAGTTCTCTTGTATGCACACATTGCATATATCTTGAGGGAGAGTGTGCGTCAAAGGCAAATGCATTTAAATCTCAATATGAAAGAAGTTGTGAGAGAAAAAGCACTGAAACTTCTCAATCATCTTTGATTCAAAGTGGGTTAGTCCAACCCAAGTTGTTCCTAAGAAATCTAGTGTCACGATAATTCAAAATGAGAAATGAACTAGTGCCCACTAGGATTCAAACTGGGTGGCGCATGTGCATTAATTACTGTCGATTGAATGTTGTTACTAGAAAATACCACTTTCCACTCCCATTCTTGGATCAAGTCTCAGAATGAGTGGTAGGACAAGCCTTTTACTGTTTTCTAGATGGGTACTCTAGGTGCAATCAAATTGAAATTACCCTAAAAGATCAAGATAAAACAACTTTCACATATTCTTTTGGTACTTATGCTTACAAAAGAATGCCCTTTGACTTGTGTAATGCATCGGCCACCTTTCAAAAGTACATGATGAGTATCTTTAGTGATATGGTGGAGAGATTCTTGTAGGTTTTCATGGATAATTTTTCTATATACAGAGATACCTATGAGAGTTGTTTGGAACACCTCGAGGAGGTTTTAGAAAGATGTGAGGAGAGTAATCTTGTCCTAAAATGGGAAAAGTGCCACTTCATGGTGACACAAGGTATAGTGCTTGGGCACACAGTGTTTAACAAGGGGATTAAGGTAGATAAAGCCAATATTGAACTGATTCAAACCACCTACTCCTAGAACTGTGAAAGACATTTGATCTTTTCTTGGGCAGGCTAGTTTCTATCGGCGATTCATAGCAGGATTTAGAAGTTTGGGATCATTAATCATTATATATACTGACCAGTTTGCGCCAAAGTATCTATTAACCAAGCCTGATGCAAAACCACGCCTCATCCGTTGGATTCTTTTGTTATAAAAATTTCACATTGAAATTCGAGATAAGAAAGTGGTAGAGAATGTAGTTACTGACCATTTGTCATGGCTTCCTACTATTGAGAAAGCCAAAGATACTCTCCTTATCAATGAGTATTTTCATATGAGCATCTTTTTCAAATCCAAGTACTTTTTCATGGTTCGCTGATATAGCGAACTTTTTGATTACTGGCAAGATATCGTCACATTGGTCTTACTTAGATAAACAAAAATATTCTTCAGAAATGTGAGGTATTTCTTTAGGGATGATTCCGTACTTATACAAGTATTGTCCCAATCAGATAATTCGTTGGTGTATCCCCAACAATGAGTTTCAATTAGTCATGGAGTTCTGTTACTTTTATGCTTATGGTGGGCACTTTGGTTCGAAAAAGACCATTGCAAAAATTCTACAATTTGGCTTATATTGGCCTACCATGTTTCTTAATGTTCACACTTTTTTTACATCTTGTGATAGGTGTAAATGAATAAGAAGTTTGACTAGAAGGCACATGATGCCCCTCAACCCCATTCTTACTTATGAGATATTTGATTGTTGGGGTATTGATTTCATGGGACTGTTCCTTAGTTCGTTTGAATTCCTTTACATTCTTACGGTCATTGACTATGTGTCTAAATGAGTGGAGGCCGTTACTTCTCGTACCAATGATCATCGCGTCGTGGTCAAGTTCTTAAAGGAGAATATCTTTTCTCGCTTTAGTATGCCTTGTGCTGTCATTAGTGATGGTGGTACTCACTTTTGTAATAAACTCTTTGGAATGTTAATACGAAAATATGAGGTCGTTCACTCGGTTAGTACACCTTATCATCCCCAAGCTAGTGGCCAAGTTGAGTTAGCTAACCGAGAAATTGAGCACATTCTTAAGAAAACTATTAATCCTAATCATAAGAACTGGTTCTTAAGGTTAGTGGATACACTCTGAGCTTATAGAACTGCTTACAAAACTGTATTAGGTGCTTCTCCTTACAGGCTTGTGTATGAGAAATCATGTCACCTTTCGGTGAAAATTGAGTACAAAGACTATTAGGCTATTTGCCAATTTAATAAGAACATATACGCGGCAGGCTAAACTAGAAAGTTACAACTCAATGAACTTGAGGAACTCCGAAATGATACCTATGAGAATGCAAATATCTCTAAGGCCAAGATGAAAACATTTCATGACCAACACATCCTTCATAAGTCTTTTCATGTCGATAAAAAAGTATTGCTTTATAATTTCCAGTTACATTTGTTTCCAAGCAAATTGAAGAGTAATTGGTTTGGACCTTATCTAGTAAGAGATGTGTCACCGCACGAAGTAGTAGAAATTGAGAATTCTAGCAATGGGAATGTTTTTAAAGTCAATGGGTAAAGACTAAAGCCTTACTTGGAGAACTTTGTAAGTTTGATTGAAAGTGTGGATCTTATGGATCCACCATTGTTTAAGTAGTAGCAACACCCAATCAGTTTGTATAGTCAGTGTAGTCTATTTATTTGGTTTAGTAGCTAGTTTATCTTTAGTTGGAGGAAAGGGACATTTCTTCCCCCCATGTTTGTCTCCCACTCTTTCCCTTCCATTTTTGCCTTGCGGTCGTGACTGTTCTGTAGTTGGGGTAGGGGGGGGGGGGGGGAGGCCTACGTTCATTTTTTTGTTATTTAGTTCGTCATTTTCTATTTTCTTATTTTTCTTTTTTGTCTTTGTGACTAGCAGACATTAAAGAACTAGATAGTGTCATGTCTTCTCATGTAGATAGTCGAGCGCTAACATTTGCATGTTGCATATTCCAGATATTTTTATTTGGTATCAGGGGTGAGATAATTTATTGTGTAAAGATGGTCAAGAGAGCTAAGCTCCAAGAGGAACAACCTCAACCTTATACTGGTTGCAAAACTCTGGCCAGTAAGAGAATAGCAAAGAGACTAATTAAGTGTCACCGTTGTGCTAGATGTAAGAACCCCATTTTTGCCCACTCGGCAATTTTCAGTCCATCTAGACTTATATTCAAACCGACGTAAATATATTCAAGTCCAAATCGATTTTTCAGACGCAATCCAATAAATCAATAGCTTTGCGGGCTTATAGGGCCCAATAGAGGCAAAATGACCAAAATACCCTTGTGGCATTGCTCGTTCCTATTTCAGTTGGCACATCTTCCTAGAGACGATAAGTCCCCATTTTAATCTCGAATTCAATTTCAAATCCAATTCTAATCCAAAACAAATCTATTACGCCTTTCGAGAAAGTTGATCCCTCAAGTGGTAAGACCATCTAGTTCGGTATATTTTTTGAGAAAACTCTTCAAAAAGGTAAGTTCCTTCAAACCTGTTGACCGGGACAAAACCCAAGTCCCCGAGATGGTAGAACGGTCCACCTATGGCGCCTGCTAGCCCGCTAATGAAGAATGTTCGTTATTCAGTACGTCTTTCGAGAAAGTTGATTCCTCAGACGATAAGTCCACCTAGCAACTTCTCGAGATCAGATTCTCTCTGAAATGAACGCGCACCATCAGAGTGGTGAAAATACTCATAAACATCGTAACCGTCAGAGTGGCGGAAACACTCGCAAGCAGGTCGACATTGGGAATTGCGAACAAAACTCCTATGTTATTGGATCGAACTTGCCTCTTAGCCGTGGCATGTTTACCAAAGGACGAGATACCTTTGGAAACCAACTCATCACAGACTGTTAGAGTGGCAGAAACACTTAAAACCCAAGTCAACACTAGTGCCTGCTAGCCTACTTCGGTGAAAAATGACCAAACTGCCCTTGGGCCTTCCCGGCACGCTTTTCAAAAAAGTACCTAAATCCTCAAAGAGGTAAGTCCACCCTTCCAAGATCGTCCCAAAGATGATCTGGCATGTTCAAATGCCTTCTAGTCGGTCCCAGACTAATTCCGGGGCCATCCGATCAAAATGACCATTTTGCCCCAAGGCATCCAAGTGCCTCTGGAAACCACACCGGCTTTGGGTATCGAACCGGTAATCTTTCGAGAATGTTTCTAATAGTATTCCTGACCCTTCAATACTTTTCCGGATCATTCTGAGTTTATTTTGGCAAACCTGGTGCAAAATGACCGTTTCGCCCCTGGTAGGCCAGTTGCCTCTTCCAACCACACCGACTCTAGGTATAAAACCTGAAATCCCTTGGAACACTCTAGATAGTGTTTCCAACCTTCAAGTCCTCTCATGAGTCATTCTGAGTCCATTCCGGTGGTTTTCCAGTCTAATTGACCGATTTGCCCCTAATAGCTCGGTCGACCATCCTAATATTGTTTTTTAAGTTCGTTACCCCTAGAAGACTATTTTAGGGGTTTCTATCCATTTCTGGCCTTCTGGACTATTTCCGGCCTTCTAGAGCATTCCCAGACCTTCCAGAGTCACTCCAAGTGAAGTCAAGCCAGAAATTGCATGGTTGTCACTAATACAGGTGCCCAAATCTTTTACCTTGCGTATCAAAGATTGAAAGATACGTTACTTACTGACCTAAAACATTTCCTAAGTGGTTGGCGCCACTCTTAGTGGTGCTAGTGGAGAAATTGCCCTGGCTCCACTGCAACAGACAGCAGGTTAATCTTTTGTTTATAAATACAGAGCCTCCCCCTGCGTGAAAAGGGTCAGCAATCTAAGTCTAAAAACTCTGTCTCTCTGCATACAGATCTCAAACTCTCTCCAAACCCTTGCGCTCTTAGGCCTCTTCAAACCCTAGCCTCTATACACTCTAACCCTAGCCTATACACTCCATACACTCGTATACAAACCTCCAAGCATCCATTGAAGACTGAAGTGTTGCAAGTTCGAAGCTCTCAAAGTCCAAGAAAAGCAATGCAAATAAAGCAAACAAAGCAAAGAAGATACGAGGTTGGTTTTCTCTTTACGTTTATGCAACTCCCCCTTCTCTCTTCTCTTTCCTAACCCAATTGGATTCTTTTCTATTTTAATCCCCATCTTCTACCCCCCTTTCTTGCATGCTTGAAATAAGGGAATTCCTAATTCATGTTGTAGGAAGGATGGTTAAAAGTCACCATGTCGGGGGTTTTCTTCTAATTTAACTTAGACCATGTGGATTCGGCCCCCTTAATTATGTGGTGAAGCCAACCTTGTATGTTCATGACCCTACTTGCATTGTGCATATCATGTTCATTAATCCACTCAAAGTTGTTTTCAAAAGTTGTTTTCAAAATTTGCATTAAAATCATCTTTCAAACTTACATTCAAAATCTCTTTTTCAAACATGTTTTCAAAATCACACTCTTAAAGTGATTCTAGCCAATCCATAGTTAGGGTTGCTTTAGGAAAGTGTTATATTCATTGTGACCATCAAGATTCATATTTTGAGTGTAAACCCTAATTTGTTTTTCATTAAAATCACAATTTTAAGATGATTCTAGACATTCGATGGTTAGGGTTGTTTCAGGAAAGTGTGATATTCAATATGATCAAATTGGTCCATATTTCAAATTCATGTTGTTTTCAAAACTACTAACTTAGAATGGTTCTAATCTCTTGGTTAGAATCGTTTTAGGAAAGTGAGACATTCAAAGGGTTTTCAAAAGTCCATACTCAAACCTTTTTCAAAATTGCTTTTCAAAATACTTTCTAAAAGTTCTATCCAAAAATCCACTTTCTAAAAAATTCCTTTCTAAAAACTCCCTTTAAAAATCTATTTTTCAAAAATCTCTTTTCGAACTCCTTTCCAAAAGTTTTCTTCAAAAATTCAGTTTCTAAAAACTATCTTCAAGTCTTCTTCCTAGAAACTCTCTTCAAAAGGTCTACTTTTCAAAAACTCTTTTCTTGGAGTCTAAGTCAAGCCATAGATCCCATAGTTAGAAAACCCTAATTTTCTTTCCCAAAAATATGACTTCCTCTTTTGCTTCAACTCAATGTTTTCAAAAAACTATTTTTTACATCAAATTTTAGATTTCCAAAATTTCTTTTTCCACCAAAATCCTAGGTTTCCAAATCCTAAATTTCCAAAACTCAACCTTTTTAATTCCATGTCAAATTTAATTTTTCAAATTAGGAAACTAGATCAAATTATTCAATTTTAGAAATAAAATCAAATCATGCCTTTGTTGAAAATAAAATCTAATCTTCTACTTTAGGAAATAGAAATGAAATCTTTCTTAATTCAAACATTTCCTAATTCCAACCTTCCTAATTCCATGCATTTCTAATTTCAAACCTTTTCAAATTTCAACTTTCTAAATTTTAACTTTTTAAATCTTTCTAAATTCAAAACTTTCCTAAAATAAAACTTTCCTAAATTGTTACTTTCTTAAAATGGAACTTTCTTATTTTGAAACATTCATAATTCAAAACTTTCCAAAATCAAACCTTTCTTAAACCCTGACTTTCCAAATCATTCCAAGTCAAGTGTTTTCATATCAAATCAAATCTTTTTTCAAATCTTTCTTAAATCTCACTTTCCTAATTCGAACATTTTCTAATTCAAACTTTTTCTAAATCCAACTTTCTAAATTTGAACTTTTCAAATCTAAATTAAATCATTTCCAATTCAACTACATGTTCCAATCTTAGGTAACCTACACCCTAATTTAACCCTAACCCTAAAGTTAGGAAGCGTCAAACTCTTTTCTGAAAACTCCTTTTTAAACCAAGATGGTTATCCAATTTCAAACTTCACAATGTTTTCAAAACTCAACTCTATCTTTCCCAATTCAAGTCCTAGTTTTCTTTCAATGTTCAAACCCTTTTCAATTCTAAGTTCAATTTCAAATAAAATCTCGATTTTATATCTTCCGTTTTAAGTTCAAAATCAAACCCTTTTCAAATCAAAATCCTTCTTAAATCAAATCTTTTCAAATCAAACTTTTCAAAACCTCAAAGTGTCTATTTTCAATCAGACTCTTGTTTGAACTACGACTGACCTGATTCCCAAAAAGGGATACGTAGGCAACCCTTATGGGTGTGGTCATAACCTTTTTCAAGTTTCTAATTCCACAACCTTTTTCAAACTTCCAATTTCATGATTTATTTCAAGTTTTCTAATTCTAAAATCTATTTTCGAATCTCAAATTTTAATTTTTAAAAACCTTCTTTCAAATTTCAAATCAAGTCTTTTCAAATATATTTTTAAAATCAAATCAAGTCTTTTCAAATTCATTTTCAAAATCAAATATTTCCTTTCAAATCTATTTTCAAAATTAAATCAAGTTCTTCTCAAATCTATTTTCAAAATCAAATCAAGTTTTTCTCAAATCTATTTTTAAAATCAAACCTCTTTCTTGTACTTGTATATCATGCATCATGTCAAACTTCTTTTCAAAATTCTTTTCAAAGTGGATAGTATTGGATATTTATTAATCAAAGATTCTCAATCAGTGAACCTAGGGTGATTAGACATGTAGGTACTGCAAAGGCGGGGTAGAGTGATGACTTAGTGCGTCTTCCCTACATGTAACCAACCTCCAAATCTAGATCACTATTTTCAAAGATCGAAATGGAGTTACTTTCAAAAAAGGGCTGAAATATTTTCAAAGGTAGCCAAACAACCTATTTTCTAAAAAGCCCTATTTTGAGGAAGTTTTCAAAATCTTTTCAAAAATCCCAGGTGTAATCTTCGGATTGTACTTAATTTTGGGTGAACTAACTCACCTTAATCAAGTTAGGTGACGACTCCAAACCTTTTTTTAAAAACCCTTAATCAAATAAAATTTCAAATTCAAACCTAGTCGCACTCGTCCTTCTAGGAGGATGAGTTCTAACGAGAGAGTATTGTATTTTTCCCATTTGTATACATTTTCCTTGAGTGCAAAAAATCAGGGTGCGACAGTTGGCGACTCCACTGGGGATGTTTAGAGGACTAGGCCAATGTCATGTCTCTTCATCCTCACTCATTTGGAGTCTTTGATTAATTTGTCCAATTTTATCCACTTCAAACTTTCAAAGTCAAGCTTTTTCAAGTAGTTTTCAAAAGCGTGTCATAACATGCGTTCTATTTATATTCAATTTTTCAAATCTTGCATTAAATTTGTCATTCAAGTACTGACTGTTGCATCTTTTTTTTTGTAAGTAGACCTTTGTTCATATTTTAATTTATGTTATATTAACTATTGTGTATGTCATGTGTATGGAATGGATAGGATGGATAGGAGTTGTTGGCCCCTTTCCTCCACTTTTTAAAAATTCTACACACACACTGCATTGCGCACAAGCATTTGCATACTTGCATTCTTTACCCGAAATGTCCCTTCTAGTTAGAAAGGAGAACGGTATATTGGTTGTGAGTAAGATGCTGTGTCAGTTTCTTCGCATACGGTCTCTTGATGGTTCCCCCCGCTTGGATCACCAACCAATTATGGCACCAGCTCGGGGAGTGAGCCTAGATTTGAAGATTCAGGAACCGATCCTTCTTAGGAAGTATTAGTAAACCCTTAACCTCATGCTCATATAGAAACTATGCATAGTCGAACCTCTGCCAGATTTAAGACACGCACATCGATTTCAAAACCATGGAGGAAAGGGCGACTGCTTTACTTTCCTTTAAACTTATTTATTCCTGTTGTTATAATGCTTGTAGTCTTACTGTTATAATGCCTATATAACTACTCATGCATACACGTTTACTTCACAAGTGCATTCTCTCTCTACTCTATGCATACATGTACATGCATTCAATATTCCATGTCAAGACAAGAGTTCCAAAATAACTCAAGTTATTGCATTTTCATGCATATGATCAACCGAAAGAGAGTGACACTAAGTTCACTCTCCCTTGCATTAAACCTACCAAAACCCTAAGGGTTCCCATGTAACCCTAAGGACTCATTGCATGCATTTCAAGTCATTTCATAAGAGGGGCCCCAATCCCTCTATGCTCACGGAGATAGGGTTGCCAAGAAGACAATGAAAATCAAACATGGTCTTTTAACAACCCCCTCAACATCAAGTTTAAAGAAGGTGAATCCGATGACTCAAGAGTAGTTTAGGATCTCAAATGTAAAAGTAGATTGGTGGAAGTTCCAAGGAAATTGTTCCCTCTCCCTTCATTAAAATGTACTTCAATTCCATTGTATTTAAACTCCAAAGTTCAATGTACTTCTTTATTATTCATGAATGAATGAATGAATGAATGTATGTTCGCACTCAAAAGTAAGGTATCTGCATATGAGGGGCAAAACCCTTATATCCAAAAAGTGAGCCAAATATATCATGTTTAGTTTTCCCTCTCAAGTAGGGGCACCCCTAGGACATCATACATTGCATAAAAACTTTCAAATTAAGACACTAACTTATCTTTTGTATCTTGTCTTCTGTCCCTCCCCTCTCATCTCTAAGTACCAAGAAAATGAAGGTAGAAGGAAAACAAAAAGGGGGTCTTCTAAACTATTCATTTACTGTTATCATACTACTTACATGTTCACTTCCATTGTACCCATGCATCCATATCTATTCCAAGACAAGAGTTCCAAGAAACTCAAGTCATTGCATTCTCATGCATTTAATCAACCGTAGAGAGAAAGGATCAATACAATCTCATGTTAATCGAACCTACCAAAACTCCTGAGGGTTTCTTAACCGTAAGGATTCATGGCATGTATAGAACCATGTCTCGGGAGGGGCCCAAATCCCTCTCTGTTCGTGGAGGCGAGGTTGCCCAAACAAAGAAATATCAACCGGCCTATGCCGAAGAGGTATTGTATTGCATATACGGGCAAAACCCCATCTCCAAAATGAACCTGGCATCATGCTTAGATTCCCTCAAAGAAGGGACTGTGAATAGATATTTATTTATCTTCTATATTTATCTTCTATGTTAGGGGTAGTTTAGTCTGTTTTCCATATAGGGCAACACGCTTCTTTTGCCTAATTAACTCTTGTATTTGTCTTGCATAGTATTATTCAAAAATATAGATACACAGTACTTTATATTCTATCATGGTATCAGAGCAGGTTTAGCCTCTAATCAGCATCAGTTAATTTCGACGAGGATCTCCGACCACCGGCAGTGAGTCAAATCAGAAACCCAAAACTGAGTCAAATCAGAAACCCAACCCAGAACTGAGTTAAATCTGTTCACCTAGCCTCAATCGGTAATCCAATCACTCCGACAGTGAGTCCTGACCACTGGCGACCCTCGTAGGCTAGTTCTCGACCACCAGTAACCCCTTAAACACTTTCTTCTCCGTCAACAACCTCGACCAGTGACCCCAAACAACCCGAATCTGCCAACCCGTACCACCAACAACCACCGGCAACCCCTCTGAGCCTCGGCGACCCTCGTCAGACCTGTCCCAACCACCAGCAAACTTCGTCGGCAAGTTCCTGACCACCGGCGACTCTTTAGTTCGCTTCAGCACCCAGACTCGAAACCCTAGCAACCCAGATCTGTAAACCCCTACCACTAGAGACCACCGGCAACGTCCCCTGAGCCTCACCGGACACCGACGACCCTCACCAGACACCGACTACCCTCGCTGGACCTGTCCCTCACTCCGGTGACCCTGGTTTGTTGTCTCTTCTCAGATTTTGACTAGAGAGCCCTCTGTTCTCTCTCTGTTATCTCTGTTATCCTTATTTTCTGTGAAACCAGTGTGCTTTTTCTCCTTTATATCATGATGATGGATGATAAATCAAATGCTATCAGTATCTGGTTATCCGGCGATAACTACGCCTATTGGGCGAGTGTTATGGAGAATTTTATTATTGGGAAAGAATTGTGGGGATATGTTGATGGTTCAGTAGGTCAGCCCTTTGACCCTAACGCTGAGGGATATGCTGTGGCCTTGGCTAAGTGAAGAAAGGAGAATGCTCAGATTCTTACATGGTTTCACAATTCAGTTTAGCCTAACATTGGTATGAACTTCTCTAAGTATCGGACTGCTAAAGATGTTTGGGGTTATTTGAAGGGTATGTACCTGGAGTCCAATTTTGCAAAGCAATATGAGCTAGAGATGTCCATTCGTAGTGCTACTAAAAAAGATAAGTCAATTCAGGAATATTTCAATGAGATGACATACCTGTGGGATCAGCTAGCTCTTATGGAACCAGTTATTTTCCAGACAGATGACAATTGTATCTAGTTTCAGGGGAAACAGCGACTTGTGCAGTTTCTCATTGCACTCCATGATCAGTTTGAACCTCTTAGGGGAGCTATTCTTCATCTCTCACCTTTGCCTACAGTGGATGGGGCTGTTCGGGAACTTATTGCAAAGGAGACTCGATTCAAAGTGAGTAGTATTGCTCCCCCTGGTCAATTTGTATTTGCTACACCATTTGTTTTGCCCAGCCAGTCTACTCCAGCTCCTCATCTGATCCAGATTACAAGGAAATCGAGGCCTCCAATTGCTAAATATAAGTGTAGTTATTGTCATGAGACGGGCATTGGAAGTTTGTATGCCCTAACTGTGGCAAGCCTAAGGGTCAGACTGTGTCTCAGTCATCTTCCCCTCGAGCCTCACATCAGCAGTCTCGCCCCTCTACAGCCCTTGTGGCATCTACACCTGGTGATATTTCACCTAATCCCCTGTTTGAGCAATTTTAGGAGTATCGTGCATTTGTGGCATCTATTCAGGGGGATCAGTCTCAAGCTTCTGCTCTAACCACCACTCAATCAGGTTTGCCTGGAACTTAGCTCATAGGTATCTTACCCTGGATCTTTGATTTTGGTTCCTCCCATCATATGACTCCCAATATTTCTCTTCTCAGAAACTGTATTTCTCCTACATCTCTTATTCATGTTGCAACTGCTAACGGATCTTCTATGAATGTTGTATCGATTGGTTCGGTTATAACTTCTCCTCCCTTATCTCTCCCTCATGTGTTTTATGTTCCCTAGTTGTCCTTAAGTCTTCTTTCTGTAAGTCAATTATCTGACTCTGGTTTTGATGTCTTGTTTTCCTCCTCTGGTTGGATTGTGTAGGATTGGAATTCCATGAAGTAGATTGGGACCAGTCGTAGAGTTGGTGATCTTTATGTTTTGGAGAGTCTGCATGTTCTGACAGAGTCTACTTCCACTGCCGCATCCTTTTTCTGTTTAGATGAGAAGTCTTCTCCTTTCTATCTTTGGCATTCTAGGTTAGGTCATTTGTCGAGTGAGTGTCTTAAGTTTTTGGTCAACTCTGGTCATTTAGGAAATATTTCTATTAGTAATCTCTCCGAATGCAGTGGTTGTAAACTTGCAAAAATGTCGGCTTTGCACTTTAATAAAAGTACCTCTGTTTCTACTTCCCCTTTCTAACTTGTTGATACTAATTTGTAGGGTCCTTCCCCGGTTGCCACGAAAGGTGTTTCTGTTTATTATGTCTCTTTTGTGGATGATTACAGTCGTTATACATGGGTTTACTTAATGGCACGCAAATCTGATTTTTTTCACATCTATCATACTTTTCATGCCATGGTTCAGACTTAGTTTTCTACCTCTATCAAAGTTCTTCGATCGGATTTGGGTGGGGAATACACTCTTTCTGAGTTTGTTAATACCTTAGATGCTTTTGGCACTATTCATCAGTCCTCGTGCTCTAACACTCCTGCTCAAAATGGTAGGGCTGAAAGAAAGCATCGCCATCTTCTTGATACTGCTTGGTCACTTCTGCTGTTATCTTCTGTTCCCTCTATTTTCTGGGGCAAAGCTGTGCATACTGCAGCTTATCTTTTGAATCGGATGCCCACTCCTCTTCTTTCCGGTAGTTCTCCTTATGAACGACTTCATGGTACGGTTCTGAACTACTCCCTGTTACGTGTGTTTGGTTCCAGTTGCTTTGTTCTTCTTCCTAAGAAGGACCGGACCAAACTTAGCGCTCGTAGTGTTCTATGCGTATTCTTGGGGTATGGTATTCACCAAAAGGGCTATTGGTATTATGATCCTGTGTCCAGAAAGTTGTTTGTGTCTAGACATGTCATTTTTCTTTAGCGTCTTCCGTATTTGTCTCTTTCTCCCAAAGCGCTGCCTGTAACCAAAGAGGTTTTGACTCAGATTGACCCCTTTCCCATGGATGTCCCGGCTACTGAATACACCACTACATTCAAGATTTCTGATATTCCGATTGCTCCATCTGGTTTGTCTCCTGTCTCTCCATATCCTCTTGTCTATTCTCGTCGTACTGCAGCTTTTCCACCTTCTCCGAGCTTTACTGCCACTTTGTCTGCTTCTGAAGACTCTGATACGCCTGCTTGCCGATATCCTGCTCATGACACTTGTCATCCTCTAGTAAGATATGGCTTCACTAATACTTGTTTTTCTTCTTCCTATCGTTCTTTTCTGTCCCGTATCCATACTTACTTTGAGCCTAGGTCCTATAAAGAAGCTTGTAATGATCCGAACTGGGTGACTGCCAAGACTGATGAGCTTGCTGCTCTTGCCAAAACTCAGACCTAGGAGTTAGTTCCACTGTCGAGGGGTAAGAATCTTGTTGGCTGCAAGTGGGTTTACAAGGTCAAAACTCACTCTGATGGTTCTTTAGAACGGTATAAAGCCCGTCTGGTGGCTCAAGGCTTTTCCTAGGAATATGGAATTGATTATGAGGAGACGTTTGCTCCTGTGGCCAATATGACTACTGTTCGCACTCTGATCTCTGTTGCTACTGTATGTCAGTGGCCTCTTTTTCAGTTGGATGTTAAGAATGCTTTTCTCAATGGATATCTCTCTGAGGAAGTCTATATGTGTCCTCCTCTTGGCTTGGCTTGTCTTGTCCCTCAGGTCTTGTTTGCCACCTGCGTCGAGCCCTTTATGGTTTAAAACAGTCTCCACGTGCTTGGTATGAGCAATTTTAGGATGTTACTTTTTAGATTGGCTTTCAACCTACTATGTATGATTCTGTAATCATTGTTCGTGGCACCTCACATGGCCTTGTTCTTTTGTTGCTATATGTTAATGATATGATCAGCACCGGCTCTGATTCTAATGCTATCGGTGAAGTAAAACTCCATCTTTTTCGTGAGTTTGAGATGAAGGATCTCGGTCCCCTTCGGTACTTTCTTGGTATTGAGGTTGCCTCCTCTCCTAAAGGCTATCTCCTGTCCCAAACCAAGTATGTTACTGATATTCTTCATCGTGCCTGGCTCACTAATGATAAGACTGTTGATACTCCTCTTGAGTTGCATGCCGAACTTTCTACTTCTGATGGTGTTCCTCTTGACGATCCAACAAAATATCGCGAGTTGGTTGGTTATCTTGTTTATCTTACTGTGACTCGACTGGATATTGCCTATTCTGTTCATATTGTCAGTCAGTTCGTTTCTGTACCTTGCACCATGCATTGGGCTGCTGTGTTACGCATTTTGGGTTATCTTCGTGGTACTCTCTATCAGTGTTTGGTGCTTTCTTCTATATCGAGCTTAACTCTTCGGGCTTATGCTGATGCCGATTGGGTTGGGGATGTCTCTGATCGTAAGTCTACCTCTGGCTTATGTGTTTTTTTGGGAGATTCTCTTATTTCCTGGAAAAGCAAGAAGCAAACTGTTGTTGCTCGCTCTACTGCTGAGGCAGAATACCGTGCTATGGCTCATGCGACAGTTGAAATTGTCTAACTTCGTTGGTTGTTATCTAACATGGGAGTTTCTTTGCTTGCCTCCACGCCTTTTTATTATGATAATAAGAGTGCGATCCAAATTGCTCATAACTCTGTTTTTTATGAGCGTACTAAGCACATTGAGATTGACTGTCACTTTGTACGCCAGCATCTTCAGTCAGGCTCTATTGATTTGCCATTTATTTCCTCTTCGCTGCAATTGGCTAACTTCTTCACGAAGACTCACACTGCAACTCGCTTTCGGTTTCTCCTTGACAAACTCTCGATGCTCTCTACTCTCGCATCCTGAGTTTGAGAGGGGGTGTGAATAGATATCTATTTATCTTCTATATTTATCTTCTATGTTAGGGGTAGTTTAGTCTATTTGCCATCTAGGGCAACACACTTTTTTTGCCTATTTAACTCTTATATTTGTCTTGCATAGTATTATTCAGAAATATAAATACACAGTACTTTATATTCAATCAGGGACCTCCATAGGACATGCATCCATAAAACTTCCAACTCCACGTGCTAATTGTGTTTTACTTTACTTTTCTTTTTTTTTTTTTTTTCAGGTCAAATAGCATAATTGAACTCATGGAACCCCTCTAGCATCCCGCCTAATTCAAACTCATACAAGGATAAACCCGATTATTGGAAAAGGCCGAACCTACATTAAGGAAAGAGGACTTCACCATTTGCAAAGTCTGGTTAGACCCGTGCATTGCCACAAAATAATCCTCTAACTTCCAAATGCATGCCAAATGCTGTAAAAGATCTATCAATTCACCCTCCGTTAATACACCCAGTGAATGAAGCATCAAGGAGGTTGGCATAGTCCCAAAACCTTATTAAGGATTCTCACCAAAAGGCTCACAAGAAAAGGGATGTTTCCACAAAATTCCTTCATTTTCTTTATATCTTTCTATTTCTTGCATTTCTTATTTAAATGAACATTGCATGCCATGCAATCATAATTTGAAATGAAAAAGAAGTAGTTTTCAGTCTATCCCCTTTGTTCCATACTCTCATGGATGATTATTGCTTTTAAAGATTCTTCCTCATTTTGTAATGACTCGACTTGAAGGATGAGATAGTATGGGTAACCCATTCAACGGAGGTTAAAACCTTAGAGAGATAAAGAGAGAGTGAGAGATAGGAGGAAGACATATTCAACAAAAAAGTGCAGAGTTTATTGAAGAGGTGACACTCGAGTGATGTCCTGGCTAAGCGATGGGCAGCCGAGTCCTCAAAATGATAAGAAGCCATTGTTCTATTTATCTAATAAGAAATAAACACTACCCTTTGCTCAGCCCAATAGAGCTGTAAGTGATTTCTATTCAGATATCCCCAAACCAAGAACCATCCCCCACATTGAGGTAAGCACAGAGTAGTTGATTTGATAGCATATGTAGGGGTTTAGTGGCAAAAACACACCATCTCTAGGAATATTGTCTAAATTTTATACAAAGGCTTTATGGACTAAGCAATTCAATTTGAAGTGACGAGAGGCCCTCAATTCTGCTACTATACACAAAGAAAATCCTTTTGCAAAGCCCACTTAAGCCGGTTACATTTCTCAAGAAAACCAACCAGATGATCATCGCCCGCATTGGGTTATAGCAAAAGCCATGAGTAAGAACTAATGAGCAACGATGAAAGTTGTGATTTTCAAGAAGTTATGGTGTTAAGAGGCATCTATAGTAAAGAAGATATTGTGTTTGTGGTGATTTTCAAAAGAAAATACTATCATCCAAAAATATAAATAAAAAAGTTGGCATATCTAAAAGTCGACTTAGGAACAAATTTCTTGATGAGAAAATCCTAGTCAAAAGGTAGAGAATGGTTTAGAAAAATAAAGGAGTAGGAAGGAAAGAAGAAAGCAGTGAATGGAAATTAAATTACCAAGAGTTAAATTGCCTAAGGTGATCATTGGTCTTTCGAAACCCCACAAATGATAATTTTGAGCCTTTATACCCTTTATTTCATAAACTCCTTAACCTAGCCTACAGTATGATTCAAATCAAAGTCCGCTCTGATCTAAGAAAATTGCTTTGTCCAAGTAAGCCTAAACAATACCAAGACAGGTAGTGAGAAAAAAAGTGGCGAGAAAGGAAAGTTGGGGAGAAATGCAGGGGCAATCTGAGATGGTTTTGGTTTAAAAAACCCACTAAAAGAAAATCTTTGAACCTCAATATCCCTTTATTTCTTACAAACCCTAAACCCGACCTGCATGACGGTCCTAAAAGAAATCTTCTCGGATTGAGGATTAAGCTATTTATCGCTCTGTAAAGGGCATGTGAGTTGTTCAAGCCATGGTGGCATTGGAAGATCTAAGAGAGAAAACCAAGTTAGGACAAAAAATCCCCAAATGGCAACCCTGTAGAAAATGTAGGGATAAAATACTAGCAGGCAAACCAAAAGGTTGAGATCTCTTGAGAATGGTGCAAATGCTATCACAACCTAATAAGAACGGGACAAAACCGAAGGGGCAGAATCTTGGAAGGGAAATAGAATCCCGAGAGTATGGGCTCTGAGGCAATCTTGGGACATTCTTCATAAATAGCCTATATACATATAGTACTAGTGCATCCATGTCATGTATAACATGTATACCCATTAAATTCGTGTGTAATTTGTATTTATTCATGCAATCATCAAAATACATGGCATGCATTCAATTACATTCTTGTAGGTGCATTCATCCAATAATATAACATGCATTCAATTCTATTCTTGTATGAACCTGTTCATTCATAAAAAATAGGAAAAAAGTAGACATGCATTCAACTCAATTCTTATATAAACCTGTGCATTCATCAAAAAGTATGATATACATTCAATTCCATTCCTGTATAGGGCATTCATAAAAAAAAGTATAAACATGCATTCACCCCTTTACCTGTGCATTTTTAGAATTAGCATGAGTAAATTGTTTTTGCACGAAAACCTATTCTATGTCTCTCCTTCTCAAATAGGAAACAAGAAACAAGGTAACGCACAGAAAGGAGTTAAAAAGCCACCCTGCGGCCAAGTAACCTCAGACATCTCCAACACCGGCATACACCTCAGAAAGCTAAGACTTCCATAGCTAACAAAAAATAGAGAACGGGGCAATGGCCCACCCTTGACCTCCTTAGTCAACCTTGGACTTTCCCTATAGGAGCATTGTTCCGCAAGACGAAGTGTTGGTTTAAGAAGTAGCAGTTTCAAGACATTAATCTTGGACTTCCCCATAGGAGCATCATTTTGCAAGATGGAGTTTTGGTTCAAGAAGTAGCAGTTTTAAGACATCAACCTTGGACTTTCCTATAGGAGCATTGTTTCGCAGGATGGAGTTTTGGTTCAAGAAGTAGCAGTTTCAAGATATCAACCTTGGATTTCCCCAGAAGAGTATCATTCTACCCGACAGAGTATCAATTCCCCCAAAAGAGTATTATTCCACTAAATGGAATGCCAGACATCGACCATAGGGCCGGCTCAAAAAGCAACCTCAATCTTGGCATTAACTCCAGTAGCAACACTCTCAACATCTCTAATAGTCTCATTTGGGGCATTTTCTATAGTAGCTCTAGCGAGGCCACCTTCTCCTCATCAGCAGCACTAGTCCTTTACTCAACCGAAGTAGATCTCGTAATTACCTCCGACGTAGATAATTGTCTCCTACATCAGTCACCCAAACAAGCCCTAGCTCAAACTCAACATTAGTCAATGTGGTCATTCGAGCATGCGAATCATCCCTATTAGCCTAGACATCAACAGTAATACTCCTCTTCTCGGCCAGAGTAGCTCTCATTGTCGTAAGTTTAACTATCAATCGTGCCCCCTCAACTCCGGATTCAATTAGCAAGGAAACCTTTCTCGTGTCAATCATCCTGAAGGTAAGGCAGAGGAAAAGAGAAAATGTAAGAACTCATGAACCTGAAAAATATGTATATAAAAAAAAAAGAGAAAAGAAAAAAAAAGGGGGAAAAAAGAGAGAGGGAAGACAGAAAAAAGGAATATGCACAAAAAAAAAAAAAAAAAAGACAAAAAGAAAAGAGAAAAAAAGAAGGAAGAAAAGAATCTCAAGTTTCAAATTGAAATAAATTTTCTACACTGTCTACTCAAAAAGTTTTAACTTTTAATTTCAAATGATTTCAAATCTCAAGTCACAATGAATTTTCTATATATTTTGTTTTCAAAAGTTTCAAGTTTCGAGTCAAGATGAATTTTCTAAACATTTTGTCTTCAAAGAGTTTAAATTTCGAGTCAAAATGAATTTTCTATACATTTTGTCTTCAAAAATTCAAGTTTCGAGTCAAAATAAATTTTCAAAACATTTTTGCCTTCAAAAGTTTCAAATTTCAAGTCAAAGCAAATTTTCTACATGTTTTGTCCAAATTTCGAAATGGTTTCTAATCCAAATTCAAAAGTTTATTTCAAAATCAAGTTTCAAAAATTTTCAATTATAGTCTATCTCAAGTTCCTTCCTCAAAAAGAGTTCTATTCCAATCAAGGTTTTCTAAAATTTTTTCCTTCAAAAAGTCTTCTTCAAAATCAATTCCTAAGAATTCTCAAGTTTTCAATCTTCCAAAATTCTTATCAAAGTCCAAGGTTTCTAATTTCAAAATCCATTTTCAAAATTTTTCTAAGTGTTCCCTCCAAACGTTTTCATTCAAAATTCCATTCTTAAAATTTTCTTCTTGAGTTTTTCTCCCAATAGTTTTAGGGTTCTCGAGTTTCTCGGGGCCTTCTCTGCCAAAAAGGCTCCACATTCAAATGTTTTACCTCTTTTCCTCCAAAAAGATTTCATTTCAAAATTTTTAACTCTTTTCTCATTGCAAAAAGTTAATCTCGAGTTTCTTGGGGTCTTCTCTGTCAAAAAGGCCCCACTCTCAAAAGTTTAATGTTTTTCTTTCAAAAATATTCTATTTCAAAAGTTTTAAACTCTTTCTTCATTTCGGAAAGAATTTTCATCCAAGTTTCTCGGGGCCTTTTCTGCCAAAAAGGCCACACTCTCAAGGCTTTCTTAACTTTTTCTTTAAGAAATTTTGATTTCAAAAAAACTTTTCTAGGTTTTGTAACTCCTTCCTTCAAAAATAATAATATATATATATATAATAAATAAATAAAAATAAATAAGTAAAATAATAAAAGAGGTTTCATTTCAAAATCATTTCCTCGGTTTTTCAAAAACATTTTCCTTAAAAAAAAAAGAGTTTAATCTAAGAACCATTTTTCGGATTTCTCGAGCTTTATCCTTTAAAAGTTGCGTTCTAAAAAATATTTCAAAAATTTTCAAAACTTTCTCCGCAAAAAGTTTTATTCCAAAATTGAATTCTAGGTTTTCCAAACTCTTTCCTTAAAAGTTTCATTTCAAAGTTCTGGGTTTTTAAAAACTTTTTCCTCAAAAGTTTTGTTCTAAAGCTTCAAAGGTTTTCCAAACTCTTTCAATTCAAATCCAAATCAACCTATTTCAGAAAGCAATTTCAAAATCATTTTAAACAATCAACTTCAATTTTAAAATCATTTCAAAAAGCCTATTCAATTTCAAAGTATCAATTTTCAAAATCCTAAATCCCCCTAAAAGAGCGTCATTCCATTAGCCAGAATGTCAGTTCGGATTAATTTCCAATTCAAGTTTTCAAAATTCCAGATTTCAAAAATCAAGACAATCCAGTTTTCAAACTTAAAATTCCAAATTCCAACTACTCTAATCTTTAAAAACCTTTCAATTTTCGTCTCTTTGATTGCCTTGCGGTTAACATGGGACTCGTACTTTATCATTTTCTATTTTCGACAAGCAAAGACAGAAAAAAGGGACGGCTGTAAGCACCCCATTTTTACCCACTCAGCAATCTCCAGTCCATCCGGACTTGTATTCAAACCAATGCAAACATATTCAAGTCCAAATCAATTTTTTAAACTTAATCCAATCAATCAATCGCTTTGCGGGTTTGTTAGGCCCAACAGAGGCAAAATGACCAAAATGCCCTTGTGGTATTGCTAGGTCTTATTCTAGTTGGCACATCTTCCTAGAGACGATAAGTCTCCATTTTAATCTCGAATTTAATTTCAAATCCAATTCCAATCCAGATCAAATTCGGCATGCTTTTCGATAAAGTTGATCCCTCAGGCGGTAAGACCATCTAGTCCAGCACATTTTTTGAGAAAACTCTTTGGAACAATAAGTACCTTCAAACCCGTCTACCGGGACGAAACTCAAGTCCTCGAGATGGTAGAACGGTCCACTTTTGGCGCCTGCTAGCGCGCCAATGAAGAATGTCTATTATTCAGCACATCTTTCGTGAAAGTTGATTCCTCAGACGATAAGTCCACTTAGTAGATTCTTGAGATCAGGGAGTCTCCAGAATGAATGCACACTGTTGGAGTGGGAAAAACACTTGCAAACATCGCAACCGTCAGAGTGGTAGAAACACTCGCAAACAGGTCGACATTGGGAATTGCCAACAAAACCCCTATGTCACAGGACCAAACTCGCCTTTTAGCCGTGACACATTTACCAAAGGACGAGATACCTTTGGAAACCAACTCGTGACAGATCGTCAGAGTGACTGAAACACTTAAAACCTAGGTCAACACTAATGCTTGCTAGCCCACTCCGGTGAAAAATGACCAAACTACCCCTTAGGCCTTTCTGGCACGCTTCTTAAGAAAGTACCTAAGTTCTTAGAGCGGTAAGTCTACCCATCCAAGATCATTCCAAAGACGATCCGGTATGTTCAAATGTCTTCCAGTTGGTTTCGGAGTAATTTCGAGACTATCCGATCAAAATAACCATTTTACCCCTAGGCATCTGAGCGTTTCCAGAAACCACACTGGCTCTAGGTGTCAAACTAGTAATCTTCCAAGAATGCTTCTAATAGTATTCCTAACCCTCTAATACTTTTCTGGATCATTCTGAGTTTATTCTGGCAAACCCGGTATAAAATGACCGTTTTGCCCTTGGTGGGCCGGTTGCCTCTTCAAACCACACCGGCTCTGGGTATCAAACCGGCAATCTCTTGAAACACTCTAGATAGTGTTTCCAACTGTCAAGTCCTCACATGAGTCATTCCGAGTCCATTCCAGTGGTTTTCTAGTCTAGTTGATCATTTTGCCCCTGATAGCTCGATCGACTATCCTGATATTGTTTTTCAAGTCCGTTACCCTTGGAACACTATTTTTGGGGTTTTTATCCATTTCACTACAAGAAAATTGACTTTTTGTGACACTCAAAAAGTGCCACAAAAGAGCATATAAGTGCCGCAATAACTTTTCCCGGCACTTTTCTGACACGTGTTTCAAAAGTGGGCAATTCCTGTGTCGCGAATACTTTGCGGCATTTTTTTTGCTAGTGTCGGCCTTTTGTGGCACTAATTACCGACATTTATAAGTGCTGCAAAAAGTATTAAATTTGAGACATTTTTTTTTTGTGGCAAAAATAAAAATGCCGGGAAAGTCTGATTATTGGCTACACTTTTTAGTTGGAAGTGCCACTAAAACAAAGTGATTATTGGCTACACTTTTTTGTCAAAGTGCCGCGAAAATGCATAGCACTGGATCGAGTATTCTTTTGTGACACTTCTTGAAAGTGTCGATATTTTAAGCCCAAAAAGTCCTGTCAATAATTTAATTCAAATCATGTCAATAATTTTGTGTACCTGTATTCATACAAAGGTATGAATATGATTTGACCAATGTTTCACTTCTTCGATCTATTCCATTAATACTATCAATCAACACATAAAACTCCACATATTCTAATTAAAAACCAAACTTGTGATTGTATCCAACAAACCATATATAATAATATTTAACCATCTACTTAATTACAAATACCATGTTCAATACAGTAATCCATGGCCAACACTCAAAAAAATTCAAATTGTTCCATTACTCCACCATAGCTCAGTTGAAATCACCATGCATGACCTGCTAATTAAGTTCTCCTTACAACCTGAAAAATCAATTTGTATATTTATTAGATAACTAATATATGCACTGGATGATGAACTTAAAAAATAAAAATTGTAGTAAATCTAATATACATAGAGAGATTGCCAAGTAACAGTTGTTTTGACAGCTTCGCGCACTGTATTAACACCTTCCCGAGGCCTGACTAAGAACTCATTAGGTTTCACCGCCTTCTCAATGTATACTTCCCAAAAATCATGTCCAAGTTGCATTCCACCTACTGCTTTGCTTGGATCTTTACTAATTATAGTGCCCTGTGCAATAACTTGGTATGGGAGCTTGGAATTAAGAAGATCTACTTCTGCTTTCATCATTCCAACCTACAAATATGAGTATTACTTCAAGCAGAATAAATATGCAAATTTTCAGTGGGATGCTTCCATTGAATTAGAAACAATTTAACATAGAGCCAAGTGAGCATCCGCGCATACATAAAAACAAATGTATATTTTTAAATTTTTATTGGACAATTTGGCAACTGCTTGTAGGTCAACAATTACCTCTTGGGTGTAATATGCCTTTTGTATTTCCTTGTGGGTGTTATGAACCTTTTGGAGCCTTCTCTTTTTCTTCACTTCATGTAGCTGTATTTTACGAAATATGAGATGTTAGACATATATAAATGGAATATATGAAACAAAATGTGTGTGTGCAAATGCACATAAATTCCAATGCAGTACAATTTGATTTACAAAGTATCTAAATATAAAGTAAGTTGTTGATGGGACTTGATTTTGTTTTTTTATGATCTTTTTTTGGTCTTGCATTGTAATAGAACTCTATATTAGTACAAATGAGATGTTCAATTTCAAGGGTGCAGCTAATAAGGAACTATTGTGTATTATAGTCACTATTTTAAAAATTATTTTTTTTACTATACCTCATGGGATGGGGCACATTAAATATTTGTCTTGACAGTTTGTGGAGCTCGTGTCTCATCTTGGAACTTTTGGGGCTGTAAAGGTGGCACTTGTGATGGAGTATTATGTGCACTAGACCAATCTGGAACCTATCAAATATCATCACAATAAATGAATATGTGTACTTTTAATCAAAATGGTATCCAAGAAAAATATAATCCTTGAAATATGTATCAAAATGAAAAATGAGAATGTATCCTTGAAGCTACAAGTTGTTCTCTCATTATCTTCTCCTCATTCAATAATCTTTCAGTTTTTTATGTCAGTTAAAAATTGCATCTACCTTTAGGATTACTTGCAATATCTGGAAATTTGAGTAGTTCAATTTACTGAACTAACTTGGGCATTTGCATTCTAATTTTAGCAACATGTTTTCCAATTTTTTTTTTTTGTTCTTGACGGTATGTTGTGGAAGAAACACATATCACATAGATTTTCCTATCTTGGACACAAAAAAAAAAAGAGTATAACTTACAATGTCAGGTAGTCATAATTTAGACTCAAAACAGGGTATATATATCTTCTTTAAGCCAACCATAAGAATTTAACATTATATGAACAGTAATTCTATAATTATTTAGTTCTTATATTTCTTCCTTTCTTTTTTTCCCCCCTTCATGCAATACCCCATCTGGAAATTTGAGTAGTTCAATTTACTAAACTAGCTTGGGCATTTGCATTCTAATTTTAGCAACATGTTTTCCAATTTTTTTTTTTTTGTTCTTGATGGTATGTTGTGGAAGAAACACATATCGCATAGATTTTCCTATCTTGGACACAAAAAAAAAAAAGAGTATAACTTACAATGTCAGCTAGTCATAATTTAGACTCAAAACATGGTATATCTTCTTTAAGTCCAACCATAAGAATTTAACATTATATGAACAGTAATTCTATAATTATTTAGTTCTTATATTTCTTCCTTTCTTTTTTTTTTCCCCCCTTCATGCAATACCCCATCTGGAAATTTGAGTAGTTCAATTTACTGAACTAGCTTGGGCATTTGCATTCTAATTTTAGCAACATGTTTTCCATTTATTTATTTTTTGGTTCTTGACGGTATGTTGTGGAAGAAACACATATCACATAGATTTTCCTATCTTGGACACAAAAAAAAAAAAAAAAAAACGAGTATAACTTACAATGTCAGCTAGTCATAATTTAGACTCGAAATAGGGTATATCTTCTTTAAGCCCAACCATAAGAATTTAACATTATATGAACAGTAATTCTATAATTATTTAGTTCTTATATTTCTTGCTTTCCCCCCCCCCCCCCCCCCCCCCCCCCCCCCCCCCCCCCCCCCTTCATGCAATACCCCATCTGGAAATTTGAGTAGTTTAATTTACTAAACTAGCTTGGGCATTTGCATTCTAATTTTAGCAACATGTTTTCCATTTATTTATTTTTTGGTTCTTGACAGTATGTTGTGGAAGAAACACATATCACATAGATTTTCCTATCTTGGACACAAAAAAAAAAAAAAAAATGAGTATAACTTACAATGTCAGCTAGTCATAATTTAGACTCAAAATAGGATATATCTTCTTTAAGCCCAACCATAAGAATTTAACATTATGTGAACAGTAATTCTATAATTATTTCGTTCTTATATTTCTTCCTTTCTTTTTTTTCCCCCCTTCATGCAATAGCCCATCTGGAAAATTGAGTAGTTCAATTTATTGAACTAGCTTGGGCATTTGCATTCTAATTTTAGCAACATGTTTTCCAGTTTTTTTTTTTTTTGTTCTTGACGGTATGTTGTGGAAGAAACACATATCACATAGATTTTCCTATCTTGGACACAAAAAAAAAAAGAACTTTTGACATAAAAAAAAAATTTGAGTATAACTTACAATGTCAGCTAGTCATAATTTAGACTCAAAACAGGGTATATGTTCTTTAAGCCCAACCATAAGAATTTAACATTATATGAACAATAAGTCCATAATTTAGTTTTTTTTTCCCCTTCATGCAATACCCCATAAATAGAGAACATGAAAGGGAGAATCCAGTGAACTTGCACTTTTTAGGAATTTTTCTTCTCAGGAAAGCAACAATTACCTTGACCCTTGCAATCACATCAAATATCTTTGAACAACTCTTTTTCCTTGCATATATTCCTTTAAATGTATGAAATGTGACAATAAAATGATAGAATATTTTAGCATCTTGGCATTCACACTGCATCTTGAAATTCTAAATATGAAAGTAATAGTATTGTTTGAACTGTCACATGTAGTGATTAGGCTCAGTCATTTGGTAACAATCAAAAATATTTGTGACCCCTATCTTCTAATAGTAATTGCTAAATGGTGTAACAAATTACTAGCAGAGAAGGAGCTATTCTTGGTGTCTAGCCTTGGTAACAATTAAAAATATTCTAATACATTTGGCCCTTACCTGGAAATAATATTTACTAAACAAGATTAGCTATTCTTAGTCAAGAGAAATATGGACTATATATATGGTTCTTATTGCAGTGTTCTACCTAGATTGGTGAGATGGGATGTGTGTTCTACCTAGACTTTTCATGATGTTTTGTACATACTATGTGTTTTTTAGTACATATATTTGCATACTAAAAAACACAGTCTGGTAAAAAAATTGAGTATATAATAATGCCCATTACTGTGGTGCAGAATTGTAGTGTATCCTCTGTTCTTTACTTGCCATGTCAACTAATGCATGATTTGGTTTCAAAATAGAGTATATCCTCCATAAGCGCAACCACAAGAATGTAACATTCTATATGGACACTAATTCTAAAATTATTTAGTTATGTTTTTCCCTTTTTTGTTTCTTTCAATACCCCAAAAAAAAAAGAAGACAAAATGGGGCATCTAATTTACCACCATAAATCACAGAAATATTAGAAATACAATTCTTATCTTATCAATAAGAATCTAGGGTCCTTAGAACAGTACACACGCATTTATATTCAGGCTATTTATGAATTCTCATTCAAAAGTTTCACCAATCATATTTTCTTCAGAAAACTACACTAGAATAAATTAAGAATATATGAATTATGTAAGCCTTCAGTCATCTCCTGACGTATTTTAAATTTTAAATTAGAGAATCTATCTATTAATTTAAGGTTAATAATTACCTCTTGCGTGTTATGTGCCTTTTGTATTTCCTGCTTGTGGGTGTTATGGGCCTTTTGGAGCCTTCTCTTTTTCTTCAGTTCTTGTATCTGTATTACATGAATTATGAGATATTAGATAAAGATGAAATGAAAGAAATATATGTACAAATACATATATATAGCAATATAGTACAATTGCATTTAAAACGTATCTAAATATAAAGTAAGTTGTTGATGGGACTTGATTTCTTGTTTTTTTACTCTTTTTTGGTACTTGCATTATAGTAAAAGTCTATTTTAGCACAAGTGAGACGTTCAATTTCTTGGGTGCAAATAATAAGAAACTATTCTGTATTAAACTCACTATTTTTAAAATTATTTGTTCCACTATACCTCATTGGATGGGGCATATTGAACATTTGGCTTAATAGTTGGTGGAGTTCGTGTCTCATCTTGGAATGTTCGTGGCTATAGAGCTCGCAATCTGGATGGAGTATTATGTGTACTAGACGAATCTGGAACCTATTAAAGGTCACCACAATAAATAAAATGTGTACTTTTAATCAAAATGATATCCAAGACATTAGTATCCTTTATAAATTTTCATTCAATTCAAAACAGAAAGTAATTACCTATTTAGTACATTGTGGTGCAACAGCTGGACAAGTCTCCATATGAGAGCACATAATCTCTAGCTGAGATTGCATCTGGGATTGCATGATCATAAATGTTTCAAATTTTTTCTCCATTTCAGCTTGTACCTTTGCAGTTATTTCTTCCCTCAAACTCTCATTATCTATATCAACTACTTTGCGTGATCGACCAAATAACTCAGTGGGAGTGGGCCCTAAACCATAAGTTCGTAGCCGGCCATTTTTATCAAGTCCCATAACATCATAAAAAATCTCATTCCGTGCAGTCACATTATCTGGAGACTCTGGCAATTGAGAGGCTCGCTCTTGTAACTTCGCTTGCAATTAAGATTTGTCATTTCTTAAAAAAAAAAAAAAACAGGGTATGGGATGCTAGAAGAACTAAACATTATGTAGATGCATGTGAATTTGGGGCAAGAAAAATGAATTGTAATTTGTACACATACAATGACCTCAGCAGAAGCATCATCAACAGGGTTCCCATTCTTTCTTTTGCGTGTAAGTACAAAAACTTCCAATCGAGATGGCTTATGACCGTACTTGGTCTGAAGCTATAAAGATAATTAACAACATATACAAACAATAAGCACCCAATTATAAGTTTTATATTTAATATATAGAATGCATCAAATAGCAATACCAAATATTAATGAATGCACCTCATGAGCTACGCATGCATGACTCTTTCATCCACTAGTATGCCCCATCTTCAACTGTTTGCGACTGTTAATATTTTGCTGGCTACGCTTCTGTAACATAGAATTGAATTTAGGTTATTGCAAGATGAATAAATATACCATTTCAGTTTATCAACAAATGGGATGCTAGAAGCTAACTACGCTATCAAGTAAACTTTAAAGTTCAATGAAATCATGATATATTTGGAAGCATTAAATGTTTGCATACTATTGCCTCCTCTGAGCTCCAATACTCAACAAATCGGCCATTGATCCTCCTCAACTCTTGGAGGACGATTTGCAAGTTGTTCTACTTTATTCGAGCGTGTCGTGTAGTATTTTCTTTTCACCTCCGCTTTCCAATCCTTCCAAAGTTTGCCAAGCCTTTTTAAACAATTTTTTTTAAACCGGTCATCGACATCAATGTTTGCCTACATTTTCAACAATATGTTAAAATCAAATAGGCAAGGAACCAAGTTACAAGTACATACTATACCTTAATATCCAACCAAATATCCTCCTTAACATCTTGTGGTACAACCCTCCAATCCGTGTAGTTAAGGGATAACTTGTTCCCATCTCGAGCCATTATACCCAAATACGTAGATAGCTTTGATGCCGTTGAATCAACTGGTTGATTCAAGCAATTGAGCTTAACAGGTAACTGCTTAGTTGTCCCCCAGTCATTAACTAATCGTGCAGGCCCACGCCCATGTTTCTGGATAAATTGGCCTGAACTATGGACTTAATATTCAAAGTGAACAAATGTTAGCATAAAGATGATGTATTCGAATGTAAAAACAATGACATGACTTGATTAAATTAAGGGACAATAGTGTGCCACGAATTGGGTTAAGAATGGCACATTAAATCTATATTTAAATAGATATGTTTTTCGTAACTGTCTACACATTTGGGAGTAAAAAAAATGCAGGATTAAGCGATAGCTATTTCTTTGTTGCATCTTAATTAGGGACCAGGTTACCGGCTTCAGGATTGGGTACTAGTCTTAACTTCTGGTTTGTTGGCTTGAACTATTAACTTATCTACCCATATGTACATATATTATTATCTCCTCTTAATTATTCAAAAAATAAATAATAACAGTGTCAATTACCTTGTTCGTATGCAGAATGACTCTGATTATCGCTAGACTCTGAAAGGCTCGTGCTTGGACTAGCTTCGTTTGGTATATGATGCGATTGGGGCTGACATGCGTGGGACTGCAACTGAGTTTGGGAATGCAATGCTGGCCTTGGTTGGTATTCCAAAGGTGGTTGCGACTCTGGTTGCGAGGCCAATTTAGTTTGTGACTGTGGCTGGCTTCTAAGCATTGGTCCAATTCGGAAAGATGACTTTTTTTCAACACCATTCATGGATATCTGCATATGAACACCATATTATTTAATAAAATAGGGGAAGAAAGTGCAGAAAGGGCAGCAAGAAAAATCAAATACATTCACTTCTCATCATATACAAAGCTACTGATAAATGAAATTAATTCCATAAGATTTTTTTACACTTGCACAATTTTTCTTTCACACAAACTTAGCATAATTTAAAAAAAAAAATAGTTAACAGTAGCCCAACAAATTCTGAACTCAACCAAACTGATTAAAGTGCACAATGCATAAAGAAATAAGGGGCCATTAAATATGGTGACTGCAAACACCAGGAATGCACTTACACTTTGTGGCTGTGGTATAGGTCGAGTTTGAGACTGTGGCTAGCTATCAGGCATCGGTCCAACACTGGAAGATGACTTTTTTTTAGCACCAGTCATGGCTATCTGCACATCAATTACCACAACCAAGCAAGAGGGAAGTACAAGGTTATAAAGACAAAAAAATAATTACAATGAATTAGCACCAAAGAGCTGCTAAGAAGGATTTCCATAGGCAAGCTAGAGGGAAGTACAAGGTCACGAAGGCAAACAAATTAATCAATAAGCACGAAAGAGCTACTAAGAAGTATTTCAACAGCGAAGCAAGAGGGAATTACAAGGTAATTTATCAAAAAAACAATAATAAATAATAATGAATAAGCACAACAGAGTTAGTGTGATGCAGCGAAACTTTAGAGAACAAGAAACTCAGCTCCAATCTGTTGATTCACCACGAATGCCAGATTAAAACTCTTCTTTCAAACCTATAGAATCACCACGAATCACAGGTTCAAAGGCATCAAGCGTTTGTTGATTCCTAAGAATACCGAACGATTGGAAAAAAGTGCAATTTTTAAGCACGAATTTTATTAGACTTCAAAACTGCTGAAAACAGGTCAAATAATAGTATATATAGCAGCACGCAACCCTAGGGCCCCGGGACAAACCGGGTTAAATAAGAGAACTGACAAAAAGCCCAAAAATAAATAAGCCCAAAACATAAAACGGGCTAAAAAACATACTTAGAGGCATTTTTTTGCATTTTCCTAGGCCAGAAAATCATCTTATATTTTCCCTTTTCCCCAGCTCGTCGCAAAGTTTTCGAAAACATATTATAATAGAAAAACGAAATTACGAGTCAAAAGTTATGGCCGATTGAAGTTTACCGACCACCGGCCCGGGTATATCGCCGCCACCGCGTCTCCAAGTACTCGTCAGCTATGCGATCCGCATCATAGTGACTGAGTGGATATGGAGGTAATCAATTCCAGTTAACTGTCATCTTTGTGTTGGGGGCAGCAAAAGAGTGAGTAGATATAAAGTAAAGATTCCAAGGGTATGAAACAAATGATGTAGGCAAAAGTATATTTAAGGACCAGTAAATGGAGTTCACTACTGGGGCTGATTTACTAATTTGGTAATAAATTAAATGATCAACATTTGCTCACAAATATGCTGGTGCCCCAATTTCTGCTCTGCAGCCTCAGAACAAACTGTTGTAGGAAAACAAAAAACAGAGTACCCTGTTTTGAAAAATCTGCTTCGTAGTAGAAAAAACAAAGTGTCTACTTGTTTTTTATCTTATCGTGATGTTAATACTGCAGTGAGACAAACCATTTAGGTAGTGCAGTGAGATAAACCATGTAGAAAAATTTTCTGTCTTTTTGCCAACTTCCAGGTTAATTGATATCTTTCTAAACCATTTAAGTAGTGCAGTGAGATAAACCATGTAGAAAAATTTTCAGTCTTTTTGCCAACTTCCAGGTTAATTGATATCTTTCTAAACCATTTAGGTAGTGCAATCCAAGTAACTAAAGACAATTAAATACTTAATCCTATTGCACAATATAAACTAAGTTGAGAGAAAGTGTGTGTCATCCAAGGCAAGTGTCTTACTTGAGTTTCTGGAATACATTCCCTTATACATATTTCAATAGTCTAAAAAATGTTTCCATCAAGTGTCTGTGTGTGTGTATTGTGCTAATCTGAAAAAGGGAACTTGATACCATAATGGGGGAAAAACTAAGAATTGTCATTGACCAATTTTAAAAATGATAGACCGCACTGGGGGTGCACTTACACTTTGTTGATGCAATGTCGATTGAGTTTGGGGTTGTGGTTGGCTGCCAGGCATTGGTCCAACAGGGAAAGATAACTTCTTTCGAGCACCAATCAGGGTACCAATCATGGCTCTCTACATAATAAATGGTTAGAGAGTGAAGGCTAGATAGACTTTAAAAGAATTAGCCCAATTATCAAAGGCAAGTTAATTTTTCCTACTACCTCTCATGAACCTCATAGTAACAATGTTTGACATACAAAAAAACAAAAAAGGTAACAAAAGCATCATGATTTCAAAGTAAAACTAAACTGAAAGGCTTATTTAAACTAGAAAACAAATTCCCCGTTAGAAAAGGCGGCAACTCTATTCTAAAAACAACAAGAGCATAAAAAATAGCACAAGGGTACATTTACAAGCGAAAATAATTCCAACGCACATGTTAAGGATTAGAACTCCTAATTTCAATGACCAAGAAGTAGGAAAAAGTTATATAACAAGAATCACAATGTGCATAAACTAAAAAGTTTTGAGTTTCCAAAACAGGTGCACTTCTTCAAAGAGGAAGTCTGTAGCAGCAATAATGAAGCAGTAACATCATCTGCCAAACTCAAACCAGCAAACTCAAACCAGCAAGGAGCATATGCCAAACCAGCAAACTCAAACCAGCAAGGAGCATATGCCAAACCCAAACTCAAACTAGCAAACTCAAACCAGCAAGGAGCATATGCCAAACCCAAACTCAAACCAGCAAGGAGCATATGCCAAACCTAAACTCAAACCAGCAAACTTAAACCAGCAACGAGCATATGCCAAACCCAAACTCAAACTAGCAAGGAGCATATGCCAAACCCAAACTCAAACCAGCAAACTTAAACCAGCAAGGAGCATATGCCAAACCCAAACTCAAACCAGCTAACTTAAACCAGCAACGAGCATATGCCAAACCCAAACTCAAACCAGCAATAAGCTGCAAAAACCATTTCTGGCACAACAGGGCAACAACAAACCTACATCCACCAGTACAACCCTTATGCAAATAGGAGTGCAGCAAAATGTTTCATAGGAAAAAATATATTCTAATAAACAAATTTCTACAAAACTCATAGAGAACGATAATTAAGGCAAATATAAGTTAGAAACTTTATTAATTTTAGCTCAAAATCAAATACATATCTCATTCATCATCTTCATTATTCTCGCTCTCATCCTCACCATCTTCAAATATATCTTCACCGCAATCAAATCCATCTTCATCACTCTCCCAGTCATCGTCACCACTTTCAGACTCATCTTCACTACTTTGAAATTCATATTCGTTGTTCTCATCCTTATCTTCATCAATTGGAGCATCATCTTGGTCATTGCTAGTGTCTATTGTTGTTCCATCCGTGCCCACCCTAATCCATGTAGCGTCCTCATCTTGATTGAATAGGGTATTTTCCAACTCCTAACCATTATAAGTATCAACTTGAGGATCTTCAATAGCACTGCTTGTAGATTCTGTTCCCATGTCAAATACATCCCTGATTGTCGTTTTCACTACGACATGCCAATCTTGTTCTGCAGGATCTTGCACATACCAAACTTGTTCTGCTTGAGATGCTAGGACAAAAAGTTCATCTGATAACCTATTTTCTTTGTATAATAGATTATTAAAATTCACAAGTGTGAATTTAAATTCATCTTGCCTTTTTCCCACGTTGTTATCAACCCAGTCACACTTAAATAACACAAACTTAAGTTCATTGGAATACTGTAGTTCAATAATATCAGTCAAAGCTCCATAAAAAGTAACATCTCCAGATACAGGATTCTTGTCTCTTGAACTTGCATAACTCCTAGTATTTGCATTCACTAGGACTCCACAATTTTGAGTACTTCTTCTACTTTCACGTTCCTTGGTGTGAAACCTATATCCATTAATAATGTATCCAGTGTATCTCTTTGCCCATTTGTCAGGTCCTATAGCCAACCTTTTGACTTCATTTGAGATACTGTCACTACCTTGCTATTGCAAACTTTGTACCTATTTTAAGTAATAAAAAGCATTTAACATGACATGTTATGACATAATAATGATGAAAGTAAGCATTTAGATATAAATTTATTAAATTTTCAAAACAAATAACAGACTTACATGATCCTTAAACCATTTGTGAAATTGTTTGTTGTGAATGTGATCAATTTCATAATCCCCTAGATTTAATAAATGCAATGTGCTCCCTGTACAAACTTAGTTACTACTTGAACTCACACTGGCATACTTTAGTAGTTAAAAAAACAATTTATTTGGGGTTGATGCCTTACATGTGAAATGGGGTGACTGCATCTGAGTGGAGTAGCACATATCGATGTGCTTGAGCCCATGGAATGTCATCAAGGCGAACCATTTGTGATTTCCCTAAAGGACGACCTCTTTGTTCACATGAATTTTCAACACCATCATAATTCCTCACAAGTCTGTTAAGCTTTGTTTCCACATCATCTAAGTACCTAGCACAAAATGTCATACATTCTTCTGCTAAGTACCCTTGAGCAATTGACCCTTCTGGATGACTCCGATTACGCACATAGTTTTTTAGTGTGAGTAGATACCTGTCAATATAGAAATTTTTAATACGATAGAATTTAGGCAAATGAGTTCATGGATGCATAAAATTCCAAACAACATGTTGTCGCGCCCAGATTTTTCGCACTCGAAGAATACTCACCCAAGCGAGAAAAATGTTGTACTCTCTCGTTAGAACTCACCCTCCTAAAAGAATGAGTGTGACTAGGTTTGAATTGAAAACAGGTTTGAATAAAGGGCTTTTGAAAAAGATTCGGAGTCGCCACCTAACTTGATTAAGGTGAGTTAGGTCACCTAAAAACTAAGAATAATCCGAGGACTACACTTAGGGTTTTTGAAAAACGATTTTGAAAATATCTCCTCAATAGAGGGTTTTTAAGAAAACAAGTTGTTTGGCAACCTTTGGAAAACATTTAGCCCTTTTTTAGAAAAATGACTCCTTTTGGTCTTTGAAATCAGTGATCTAGGTTCGGAGGTTGGTTACGTGTAGGGAAGACGCACTAAGCTATCACCCTACCCCGCCCTTTCGGTACCTACATGTCAATCTACCCCAGATTCACCTATGAGAGTCTTCAACTAACTATAGTTCAATTCTATCCACTTTAGAAAAAACAATGTTTGAAAACTAATTTAGCATGATGCATGATATGCACGCAATAGGAAAGAATTGAAAAATAGATTTAAAAAGAGACTGATTTGATTTGAAAATAGATTTGAGGAGATAGAATTTGAAATTGGAAAGTTTGAAAATTGAAAGTAGAAATTTAAAAATAGAAATTTTGAAATTGAAATTTTGAAGATAGATTAGAATTTGAGATTTGGAAAAATTTTGGAAACCACACCCATGAGGGTGGAATTGAAAGTTTGAAAAATATTGTGACCGCACCTATGAAGGTTGCCTACGTATCCCTTTGGGGGAATAAGGTTAGTCGTAGTTCGGACCGGAGTCCGATTGAAAAGGGATTGATTTGAAGAGAGAGATTGGATTGGAAGATTGAGAGATTGAATTGAAAATTGGATTCAATTTGAGATTAGAAGAGGAGATCGGAAATTGAAATTGGAAAGATTGGACTTTGATTTGAAAAGATTGATTTTGGAAAGACTTGGTTTTGGAAAGATGGAGGTTTAGGAAACCTAGACTTAGGAAAGTAGGAGACCTAGGAAAGATTTGAGATTAAGAAAGATTAGATTTGAATGTTAGACTTGGAAGATTTGGAAACTTGGAATTTATGAAAGATTTGGATTAGGAAAGGTCCGATTTAGGAAACTTTCGAATTAGGAAAGTGTCATTTTTGGAAAGTTTCAGGTTTAAGAAAGTTTTCACTTAGGAAAGTGTTGTTTTAGGAAAGTTTTCAAATTAGGAGAGTTTCGAAATTAAGAAAGTTTTGAAATTAGGAAAGTTTTGAATTAAGAAATGTTTTGAAAAAAGGGAAGTTTTGAATTTGGAAAGCTTTGAAAACAAGGAAGTTTTGAAAATAAGAAAAGTTTCGTTTTGGGAAAGGTTTGAAAAAGGAAAGTTTTCAATTTAGGAAATGTTTGAAAAAAAAGGAAGTTTCAACTTAAGAAAGCCTTGAATTTAGAAAGTTTTAAATTAAGAAAGCTTTGAGTTTAGAAAAGTCTTAGATTTGGAAAGATGTTGAAGTTTTGGAAAGTTTAGAGTTTAGAAAGATTTGGGTTTAGAAATATTTAACTTAAGAAAGTTTTGAATTTAGGAAGCTTAGAATTTTAGAAAGATTTGAAATTTAGAAAGTTTAGGATTTAGAAAGTTTTAGAGTTTGAATTTTAGAAAGTCTTGAAATTAGGAAAGGCTTGAGTTTAGGAAAGGTTTGAAAACTTAGGTTTACGAAGTTAAGATTTGAAAAGAGGGTAGAATTAGGAAAGATTTGAAAGTTGAGTTTTAAAATTTAGGAAAGATTTTTATGTTCAAGTTTTGGAAACTTAAGATTTAGGAAAGCGGAAGTTTAGGAAAGATTTGAATTAAGAAAGAGTTGGATTTTGAAATTTAAGGAAAGATAAAATTTAGGTTTAGGAAACTTATGGTTTAGGAAGGAATTGAATTAGGAAAGGTTTGGATTAAGAAGAGATTGGATTTGGTTTCTAAAAGAGAAAGGTTGGATTTTGTTTCCAAAAACGGAGGACAGGATCTAGTTTCCTAAACGGGGAGATTGGATTTGGTTTCCTAAAGGGGAGACAGGATTTGGGAAGGATTTGGAAAAGGAGATTCTAGAAACCCTAAATTTGGAAAATTATAGTTTCGACGTAGAAAATAGGTTTTGAAAACATGGATAGTTTGGATGTAAAAACAAGAGGTTTTGGAAACCTAGGTTCGGGGCAAAGTTTGAAAATCATGTTTTTGGAAAGAAAATTAGGGTTTCCTAATTGTAGGTTCTAGGGCTTGACTTGGGCTCTAAGGAAAGAGTTTTTTTTTTTTGGAAAGTGCGTTTTTGGAAACGAAGACTTTGGAAGGAAAACCTAAAGAGGAGTTTCTAGAGGAAAGAATTTTGGAAAGGATAGTTTTTGGAAAGAGATTTTTAAAGAAAAAGAGTTTTTGGAAAGTGTGTTTTTAGAAACGTAGATTTTGGAAGGAAAATCCTAGAGAGGAAATTTCTAGAAGGAAGATTTTGGAAAAGAGAGTTTTTGGAAAGATTTTTAGGGAGCGTTTTTAAAAAGTGAATTTTTAGGAGAGAGAGTTTTGGAAAGGAGTTGAAAAAGGGGGTTTTGAAAAATAGATTTTAGAAGGGAGTTTTTGAAAACAATTTTGAAGAGGAAAGCTTTAGGAAAGTATGTTGAAAAAGAAGATTTTTAGGAAGAGATTTGTGAAGAGAGAGAGTTTTTGGAAAGTATGAAAACGTCTCACTTTCCTAAAGCGATTCTAACCATAAGAGGGCTAGAACCACTTTAAGAAAGTGGTTTTGGAAAACAATAAGATTTAAAAATATAGACCAAAAAGGTCACTTTTAATGTAACACTTTCCTAAAGCAACCCTAGCCATGGAAAGACTAGAATCACCCTAGAATCGTGGTTTTGAAAACATGTTTTCGAAAAAGAGATTTTGATGCAATTTTGAAAACAAGTTTGAAAACGTTTTGAAAAACAACTTTGAAAACGGTTTTTGGAAGATGCAAGATTATGATATGCACAATGCAATTTGGGGTCGTGAACATACAAGGTTAAGGCTTCACCACATAATCAAGGGGGCCGGACCCACGTGGTCTTTGGTTAGACTAGAAGAAAGCCCCCGACACGGTGACTCTCCAATAGTCCAATCCTACACATGGACCGGGAATCCCCTTGTTTCAAGCATGCAAAGAAAGGGGGGAAAGAGATGGGGGATTAAAATAGAGAAAACCCAAGTGGGTTGGAGAGAGAAGAGAGAGGGGGGAAGTGCGGAAATTTAAATAGAAAGCCTACCTTGTTTCTTGTTTATTTTGCGCGCCATGCAGTCTTCGGTCTTCGGTCTTTGGTCTTGATCTTCACCCTTAGTCTTCAAGGATTGTCTTCAAGCTTTGAATGGCTGCTCTTCAGGTCTTGAGAGAGTGGTTGAAGGCTAGTGTATGAGTGTATAGGGCTGTGTATGAGTGTATAGGAGGCTAGGGTTTGTGTATAGTGGCTAGGGTTTGGAAAACCTAGGGAGGCTAGGGTTTTTGGAGGTGCTCGAGCTCTGTGTATCGAATTGTGTGATTTCTAGGTTAAGTTTGCAGACCCTTTTCACGTTGAACGAGGCTCTGTATTTATAGAAGTTGGACAAGCCTAGCGCCTGTTGTAGTGGTGCCAGGGTAAAATTTACACTGGTGCCACTAGGAGTGGCGCCAGGCCATTTTTTGGCAGTGGCGCCAGGCCATTTTTTGGCAGTGGCGCCAGCCATTTAGGAAAGATTTAAGGTCGGCAAGTAACGTATCTTTGACTAGATTTGGGCGCCTGTACTAGTGACTACCATGTAAACTTTAGCTTGGCTTCACTAGGAGTGACTCCGGAAAGTCTGGGAATGATTTGAAGGAGCCGGGGATAACCCGGAAGGCCGGAAGGGAGCAGGAACACTTAAAATAGTGTCCTGGAGGTATTTGACTTGGAAAGTGAGGATAAGGTGGGTCGGAAAGGTTGATCGGGCCTTTAGGGGCAAAACGGTCAATCGGACCGGAAAACTGCCGGGGCAAACCCGGATTGTCCGGGAAAAAGACTTGGGATCTAGAAACATTATTTAGAATGTTCCCAGAGGTTGCCGATTTGATTCCCAGAGCCGGCGTGGTCGGAAAAGGAGACCGTCCCACTAGGGGCAAAACGGTCATTTTGTACTGGGTTTGCCGGAACTGACTTGGAATGGTCCGGAAAGGTAAAGGAAGGTCGAGAACACTATAAAAAGTATTCTCGGGACATTACCGGTTTGACACCCAGAGCCGGTGTGGTCGAAGAAGGAGACCGGCCCTCTAGGGGCAAAACGGTCATTTTGTACCAGGTTGGCCGGAACTGACTCGGAATGATCCGGAAAGGTAAGGGAAGGTTGAGAATACTATAAAAAGTATTCTCGGGACATTACCGGTTTGATACTCAAAGCCGGTATGGTCAAAGAAGGAGACCGGCCCTCTAGGGGCAAAACGGTCATTTTGTACTGGGTTGGCCGGAACTGACTCGGAATGATCCGGAAAGAGAAAGGGAGGTTGAGAACACTATAAAAAGTATTCTCAGGAGGTTACCGATTTGATACCTAGAGCCGGTGTGGTTCTCGGGGCGTTTGGATGCCTAGGGGCAAAATGGTCATCCTGACCGAAAAGTCTCGGAAAAGGTCCTAAGGGTAGTTTAGTCCTTTTCCACCGAAATGGGCTAACAGCCAGTGGTGTTGACCTAGGTTTTGAGTGTTTCCGCCACTCTAACGGTGTGAGTATTTTCACTACTCGGACGGGGTTGAGTATTTTCGCTACTCGGACGGGGCTGAGTATTTCCGCTACTCGGACGGGGCTGAGTATTTCCGCTACTCGGACGGCTTTGTGAGTATTTCCGCTACTCTAACGGTTCTGTGAGTACTTCCGCTACTCTAACGGTTCTGTGAGTACTTCCGCTACTCTAACGGTTCTGTGAGTATTTCTGCTACTCTAACGGTTGAGTATTTCCGCTACTCTAACGGTTCTGTGAGTAGTTTTGCTACTCGGACCGTCTCGAGGAATAAACTGTCTCGAGAGAGGGATTGGAAAGGGGTCTTACCGTCTCCGAAGAGACGTGCCTGGATTGGAACCATCTCGAGGAATAAACTGTCTCGAGAGAGGGATTAGAAAGGGGTCTTATCGTCTCCGAAGAGACGTGCCTAGATTGTGAGTGTTTCCGCCACTCTAACGATTTTGTGAGTATTTCCGCTACTCTAACGGTTTGGTGAGTATTTTCGCTACTCTAACGATTTGGTGAGTAGTTTTGCTACTCGGACCGTCTCGAGGAATAAACTGTCTCGAGAGAGGGATTGGAATTGGAATAAGAAAGGACAATGCCCCTAAGGGCATTTTGGTCATTTTGCCTCTATTTGGGCCTGACAGGCCCGCGAAGCGATGGAAAGACAGAATTTGGAACTAGAGAATTGGATTCGATAGGAATATGCCCAAAATGACTTGAAAACAAGTCTGGACGGAGTGTAGACTGCCGAGCGGTCAAAAATGGGGTGCTTACACATGTACCATTGAAAACATAGATGCACCTTTCAATAGAGTACATCCAGCGATAATGCACTGGTCCAGCGATCTTTGCCTCCTCTGCTAAATGAATAAGCAAGTGCTCCATTATGTCAAAGAATGTTGGTGGGAAGATTTTCTCAAGATGACAAATCGTCAATGCAATACGAGATTGAAGGCATTCAAAATCCTTTGCACTCATTACTTTTGAGCACGACTACCTAAAAAAATTGCTTAGTTCAATCAAAAGTCATGTCACATTTGGAGGCAAGGACTTTCGTATAGCTAAAGGAAGTAGTTGTTGCATTAAAATGTGGTAATCATGGCTTTTGAGTCCTGCAATACTACGTTCTTTGAGATTTACACACCGTGTAATATTTGATGCATAACCATCTAGGACTTTAACCTCCTTTAATACCTTACAAAATAAATCCTTTTGATCCTTGTTCATTGTGAAGCATGCAGGAGGTAGAAGTATCTTATTATTAGTTCTTTCCTTAGGGTGCAGTGCCTTCCGAATGCCCATGTCTTCAAGGTCACGACGAGCCTTTACATGATCCTTTGTTTTCCCTACAATATCCAAAAGTGTCCAGAGTATATTGTCACACACATTTTTCTCAATATGCATAACATCCAAATTATGACGAATTACATTATGCTTCCAGTATGGTAGCTGAAAAAATATACTCTTCTTTTTCCAATTACAATCCTTTGTACTATCGTCCTTTGCTCTATCTCCCCTTTTCCTCTTTTTAGAAGTCGAAGGCAGACACTTCCCATATTTTGTCTTTACTCCTTTCATTTGCTCCCATAACTCATCCCCAGATAATCGAGTAGGTGTAGGTTCTAACTCAGTGGTGTTATCAAAAAATACAGTTTCTTTTATGAATTTATGTCCTTGATCCAAGAATCGGCGATGACCCATATAACAAAACTTCCTACTATGCTTTAACCAGCGAGAGCGAGTTTCCTTGTTGCAACAAGGACAAGCCAATCTACCTTTTGTGCTCCATCTGGACAAGTTGGCATATCCAGGAAAGTCACTGATTGTCCACAACAATGTGGCTCGCATAGTAAACATTTGCTTGCTTGCTGCATCATATGTAGGTAAACCATCCTCCCATAATTCCTTTAACTCCTCAATTAAAGGTTGCAAATATATATCTATGTCATTTCCTGGTGCACGGGGGCCATCAATAAGCAAAGTCAACATGAAATAAGGTTGCTTCATACATAACCATGGCAGCAAGTTGTATGGCATTAGAACAACTGGCCATGTGCTATGGTTGATACTCATTGTCTTGAATGGATTAAATCCATCGGCTGCTAACCCCAATCTGACATTCCGACTATCGCTAGCAAAGTCCTTGTGCTGCATATCAAAAGTTTTCCAAGCAAGAGAGTCAGCAGGATGCCTTAAAATCCCATCATCAGTGCGTCCCTCTGCATGCCATCTCATAAGTGAAGCTATTTTTGATGACATAAACAACCGTTGGAGTCTTGGCTTCAAAGGGAAGTAACGAACAACCTTTGCAGGGACTTTTCGTTTCTTATTGGTATTGTCATGTGGCTAGCCCTTAAAATTTTTCCATTTAGATGTATGACATCGTTTGCAATCTTTACGATTTTTATTCTTACCCCAGTACAGCATGCAATCATTTGGGCAAGCATGAATCTTTATATAATCAAGACCCAAGTCCCTCACTATCTTTCTTGCATCTTCATAGGACTTTGGGAAAATTTCACTTTCAGGGAGGGCTTCTTTCAACAGCTCAAGTAGCATTGTAAATGACTTGTCAGTCTATTGGCAAAAGGACTTCATATGCAATAACCGAATAATAAATGACAATGTTGTAAACTTCTTGCACCCTGGATATAGTTCACGTTCTGCATCTTTTAGTATGTTGAAGAATTTTTCTGCATTTGTATCAAGACCCTCGAGATGTTCATGAGGTTCTTGATCACCAACCTCAATACTCGAACTTGGAAATCTTAATGCCTCATGTAGCAATCCATGCATGTCATCTCTCACATTTAATTCATCTGCTTCATTTTCTTCATCGGCATCTACTGGATAGGATGGAGGCTCTCCATGATGAACCCAATTGACATAATTCTTGTAAAACCCATCTACAATTATATGCTCAAACACAACATTTTGCCTTTGATTATGGACGTTGCGGCAATTAATACATGGACATTTGATCTCCGAGCCAGGCTGCTTACTAGTGTATGCAAATTGGATAAATGCTTGGGTTCCTTGCATATAAACTGGATCCAACCTATTTGTTAACTTTATCCAACTCTTGTTCATGATTGTTTTTTAGCCAGATTCACCCAACTAAAGCATCACAAATTATTAGTACCAAGTAAAAGGCCATACTTTCATATATCTCCAATAAACTATAATTAGATATTAATTACAAAAAGAGTATAAAAATTTTAGCTCTGGGCAACAATATGTCAGATGTATTTATTAATGACATACTAGTACAAAAACATAGTGTCAATGAAGAATTTCCACATTAAACATAAATAACATCATATAGAAAAGTACTTAAATTTTTATGCCCATGGGGCGTCGTTATGCCCGTGCAGCGTGTGGACCGGTAGTCGATAAATTTCAATCGGCCATAACTTTTGATCCGTAACTCCGTTTTCTTATTATAATAGGTTTTCGAAAAGCTAGCGACAAGCCGAAGAAAATGGAAAAAAATGCCTCTAAGTATGATTTTTGGCCCGTTTAGTATTTTGAACTTATTTTTTTGGGCTTTCATAAGTTTTTTCCTATTAACCTGGTTTGTCCCGAGCTCTAGGCTTTCGTAAGTTCTAAGCTATATGCCGGTTGGGTTTAGTGTCAACATTTCCTTCCATTTGACAGCTAATACTTTCTTTCTTATTATCATGATTAGTTCTTGCCTTTGAACAACCAAAACATGAAAAATTGGAACAGAGCATTTTCAGTGAATAGTTTCAACTGCTTTGATTTTATTATTTTTTAACATAAAGGGAACCATATTAAATTAAACAATGATCATATACATGGGAGGCCAGGGAATGTGAACTCTTCTATTTGATCAAAACACCGAACACCTTTTAGAAATTAAAGGAGGATGATCATAGTAAGCTTGCATAAATTGATTCTCTATGGTGCCTTTCGCTAGATGTTTAGAGTATAAGTTTGGAGGATAAGTTCAAAGGATAAGTTTAAGTTCCCTGCTACTATAAACAAATCTTACAGCCAAAAAATTAAACCAACCAACATAAATTGCTCTATTTTCAACGCATTCATCTAGTAAATTTAGTGAGGGATCACAGTAACAGAGTTTTTCACATAAACTTAATCAACACATGAATTAAATCGGAGAATAAAAACGCTTAACCTACAAGAAATTAATATAAAATTTTATTGAAAAAATTCTAAAATTTTGCAAATCTAAAGAATCTCATAAGGTTGAAAACTCACCACGAACAATATTAGAAACTGCAATTGAGTTAGGCAAAGCTTCACATATGGAACCTGATATTGAACCACGTATAAATTCAGTAAAGAAATCTAGAGCTAATGGAAATACACCTAAATAGTTGGGTATGTGTGTGGTGAGAAAGAGGAGGAGAACATTGATTTTACCAAAACTCAAAAGATCCAATGGAGAGAGTCTATACCGTGATGGTCCTGAGTGTATATACATTAGGAAGGAATGCAGCAATTCTGATAATTGACAACCATAATGGAGGGCAGAGGGGATTGGGATGCGACTGGTGCGGTGGTGGAGAGTTTCCCGCTACGTGAAGCAGATAGATGTTTCCCGCTACGTACGTGAAGCCGTGATGTTAATGGAGCGAAAATTGTTGAAAGACGGAACCTTGATTTCACAAAGTCCCGCCAAAGTTACACGACATCGTTTTGATTCATATACAAAACCAAATTCTGGGTTAGCCTTGTGTCCCAAATTGGTTTTACAAAACTATGTCGTTTTGGTAGGTAATTGTGGCATTATTTGTAGCATCTGGATTAAGTGCCAGAAATTGCTGGCACTTTTTTTAATATGTCGAAAAAACTATTTTTGTGACATGTTTTTAAAAGTGCCGCCAAGAAAAATGACGAGAAAAGCCAATTTTCTTGTAGTGTTTCCAACATTCCAGAGCATTCCCGGACTTTTCGGAGTTACTCTAAGTGAAACTAAGCCAAAAATTGCATTGTAGTCACTAATACAAGCGCCCAAATCTTTTGTCTTGCATATCAAGGGTTAAAAGATACGTTGCTTGCTGGCCTAAAACATTTCCTAAGTGGCTGGTACCACTACCAGTGGCGCCAAGCCAAAATTTAGCCTAGCACCACCAAGTGAAAAATTGCCCTGGCGCCATTGCAACAGTCGCTAGATTAATCTTTTGTTTGTAAATACAGAGCCTCCCCCTACATGAAAAGGGTTAGCAATCTAAGTCTAAAAACTCTGTCTCTCTGCATACAGATCTCAAACTCTCTCCAAACCCTAGCTCTCTTAGGACTCTTCAAACCCTAGCCTCTATACACTTTAACCCTAGCCTATATACTTTCCATACACTCATATATAAACCTCCAAGCATCCATTGAAGATTGAAGTACTGCAAGTTCGAAGCTCTCAAAGTCCAAGAAATGCAAAGCAAATGAAGCAAACAAAATAAAGAAGATACGAGGTGGGATTTCTTTTGACGTTTATGTAACTCCCCACTCTCTCTTCTCTTTCCTAACCTAGTTGGGTTCTTTTTAATTTTAATCTCCATCTTTGACCTCTCTTTCTTGCATGCTTGAAACAAGAGAATTCCCGATTCATGTGTAAGAAAGATGGTTGAATGTCACTGTGTCGAGGGCTTTCTTCTAATTCAACCTTAGACCATGTGGATTCAGTCCCCTTGATTATGTGGTGAAGCCAACTTTGTATGTTCACGACCCTACTTGCATTGTGCATATCATGTTCATTAATCCACTCAAAGTTGTTTTCAAAAGTTGTTTTTAAAATTTGCATTATAATAATCTTTCAAACTTACATTCAAAATCTCTTTTTCAAACATGTTTTCAAAATCACACTCCTAAAGTGATTCTAGCCAATTCATGGTTAGGGTTACTTTAGGAAAGTGTTATATTCATTGTGACCATTAAGGTCCATATTTTGAGTGTAAACCCCAACTTGTTTTTCATCAAAACCACAATCTTAAGATGATTCTTGCCATTCTATGGTTAGGGTTGTTTTAGAAAAGTGTGACATTCAATGTGATCAAATTGGTCCATATTTCAAATCCATATTGTTTTCAAAACCACTAACTTAGAATGGTTCTAATCTCTTCGTGGTTAGAATCGTTTTAGGAAAGTGAGACATTCAAAAGGTTTTCAAAAAGTCCATACTCAAACCTCTTTCAAAATTGCTTTTAAAAATACTTTTTAAAAGTTCTCTCCAAAAATTCACTTTCTAAAAAATTCCTTTCTAAAAACTCCCTTCAAAAATCTATTTTCCAAAAAGCTCTTTTCAAACTATTTTCCAAAAGTTCTCTTCAAAAATTCACTTTCTAAAAACTATCTTTAAGTCTTCTTCCTTGAAACTCTCTTCAAGAGGTCTATTTTCCAAAAACTCTTTTTCTTGGAGTTTAAGTTAAGCCCTAGATCCCATGGTTAGGAAACCCTAATTTTCTTTCCCAAAAACATGACTTCCACTTTTGCTTCAAATTAACATTTCCAAAAAACTATTTTTTTACATCAAATCTTAGGTTTCCAAAATCTCTTTTTCCACCAAAATCATAGGTTTTCAAAACTTAACATTTCCAATTCCATGTCAAATCTAATTTTTCAAATTAGGAAACTAGATCAAATCTTCCCATTCAGGAAATTAGATCAAATCATTCAATTTCAGAAATAAAATAAAATCATCTCTTTTTTGAAAATGAAATCTAATCTTCTACTTTAGGAAATAGAAATGAAATATTTCTTAAGTCAAATATTTCCTATTTCCAACCTTCCTAATTCCAAACTTTTCTAATTTCAAATCTTTCCAAATTTTAACTTTCTAAATTTTAACTTTTCAAATCTTTCTAAATTCAAAACTTTCCTAAGTTCAAACTTTTCTAAAATGAAACTTTCCTAAATTGGCACTTTCCTAAAATGGAACTTTCTTATTTTGAAACATTCCTAATTCAAAGCTTTCCAAAGTCCAACATATCTTAAATCCTAGTTTTTCAAATCATTCCAAGTCAAGTGTTTTCAATTCAAATCAAATTTTTTTTTGAATCTTCCTTAAGTCCCAATTTCTTAATTCGAACCTTTCCTAAATCCAACTTTCTAAAATTGAACTTTTCAAATCTAAATCAAATCCTTTCTAATTCAATTACATGTTCCAATCTTAGGTAACTTACACCCTAATTCAACCTTAACCCTAAAGTTAGGAAGCGTCAAACTCTTTTCTAAAAACTCATTTTTAAACCAAGATGGTTGTCCAATTTCAAACTTCAAAATGTTTTCTAAACTCAACTCCATCTTTCCCAAATCAAGTCCTAGCTTTCTTTCAATGTTCGAGCCCTTTTTCAAGTCTAAGTTCAATTTCAAATCAAATCTCGATTTCATATCTTCTGTTCTAAGTTCAAAATCAAACCTTTTTCAAATCAAACTCCTTCTTAAATCAAATCTTTTAAAATCAAACTTTCCAAAACCTCAAAGTGTCTATTTTCAATCGAGCTCTTGTTCGAATTACGACTGACCTAATTTCCAAAAAGGGATATGTAGGAAACCCTCATGGGTGCGGTCATAACCTTTTTCAAGTTTCTAATTTTACAACATTTTTCAAACTTCCAATTCTATGATCTATTTCAAGTTTTCTAATTCTAAAATCTATTTTCGAATATCAAATTTAAATTTGTAAAACCTTCTTTCAAATTTCAAATCAAGTCCTTTCAAATCTATTTTCAAAATCAAATCAAGTCTTTTCAAATTCATTTTTAAAATCAAATCTTTCCTTTCAAATCTATTTTCAAAATCAAATTAAGTTCTTCTCAAATCTACTTTCAAAATCAAACGTCTATCTTGCACTTGCATATCATTTATCTGTCACGTCCAGATTTTTCATACTCGAGGAATACACACACAAGCGGGAAAACGTTGTACTCTCTCGTTAGAACTCACCCTCCTAGAAGAATGAGTGCGATTAGGTTTGAATTGAAAATAGATTTGAATTAAAGGGCTTTTGAAAAAGATTTGGAGTGGCCACCTAACTTGATTAAGGTGAGTTAGGTCACCTAAAAACTAAGCATAATCCAAAGACTACACTTAGGGTTTTTGGAAAACAGTTTTGGAAAACATCCTCAAGAGAGGGTTTTAAAGAAAACGGGTTGTTTAGCAAACTTTGGAAAACATTTAAGCCCTTTTTGAAAATAAACTCCATTTTGGTCTTTGAAAACAGTGATCTAGATTCGGAGGTTGGTTTCGTGTAGGGAAGACGCACTAAGCCATCACCCTACCCTGCCCTTTCGGTACCTATAAGGGTTGCCTACGTATCCTTTTGAAGGAATCAGGTCAATCGTAGTTCGGACAAGAGTCCGATAGAAGAATAATAGGTCGGATTCGAAAAAAGAGATTGAATTAGAATTTAGAAAAGAAGATTAGAATTTGGAAATTGAAATTTGGAAAGATTGGACTTAAAATTGGAAAGGTTGAGGTTTAGGAAACCTAGACTTAAGAAAGATGAAACTTAGGAAACATTTGATTTGGAAAGGTTTAAGAAAATTTTGACTTGACTTGAAAGAGTTTTAGAAAAGATTAGATTTAGGAAAGGTTCCAATTAGGAAAGGTCCAATTTAGGAAAGTTTCAAAATAGGAAAGTGTCATTTTTAGAAAGTTTCGTTTTAAGAAAGTTTCAATTTAAGAAAGTTTTAGTTTAGGAAAGTTTTGAAATTAGGAAAGATTTAGAATTAAGAAAGTTTTAACTTAGGAAAGCTTTGATTTAGGAAAGTTTTTGAAATTAGGAAAGTTTCATTTTAAGAAAGTTTTCAAATTAGGAAAGATTTAGAATTTAGAAAGTTTAGAGCTTAGAAAGATTTGAAATAGGGAAGTTTTGAAAGTTGGAAATTTTTGAGTTTAGAAAGTTTTGACTTAAGAGAGTTTAGAAAGTTTTGGATTTGGAAAGATTCGAAGTTTAGAAAGATTAGGATTTAGAAAGTTTTAGAGTTTAAGTTTTAGAAAATCTTGAGATTAGGAAAGGTTTGAGTTTAAGAAAGATTTGAAAACTTAGATTTGGAAAGGGATGAAAGTAAGAAAGGAGTTGAACTAGGAAAGAGTTAGAAGTTTAAAGTTTAAAAATTTAGGAAAGATTTCTATGTTCAAGTTTTAGAAACTTAAGATTTAAGAAAGTAGAAGAATATGAAGGAGTTGAATTAGGAAATATTTGAATTTGGAAGGATTGAGATTCCTATTTCCTAAAACAAAGGATTGGGTTTTGTTTCTAAAAGAGAAGGTTTGATTTTGTTTCCAAAAACGGAGGATTGGATCTAATTTCCTAAACGAGAGATTGGACTTGGTTTCCTAAAGGAAAGATTGGATTTGGCATAGATTTGGAAAGTGAAGTTTTAGAAACCCTAGATTTAGAAGACTATAGTTTAATGTAGAAAAGAGGTTTTGGAAATATGTATAGTTTTGATGTAGAAAACAAGAAGTTTTGGAAATCTAAGTTTTGAGGCCAAAATAAGGGATTGGAAATCATGTTTTTGAGAAGGAAAATTAGGGTTTCCTAATTGTGGGTTCTAGGGTTTAACGTAGGTTTTAAAGGAAGAGTTTTTGGAAAGTGAGTTTTTAGAAAGAGAGATTTTTTGAAAGAAATCCTAGAGAGGAGTTTTTAGAAAGTGAATTTGAAAACAGAGTTTTTGGAAAGAAATCCTAGTGAGGAGTTTTTAGAAAGAGATTTTTGGAAAGAGATGTTTAGGAAGGAAACGTAAAGAGTATCTTTGGAAAGTGAACTTTGAAGAAAACGTTTTTGGAAGGGAGCTTGTAGAAAAGAAGTTGTTGGAAAGAGATTGTTGGAAAGGAGTTTGGAGGGAGTTCTCAAAGAAGAAAACCTAGGGAGTGTTTTTAAGAAAAGAATTTTTGAAAAAAGTGCTTTGGAAAGGAATTGAAAAGGAAATTTTGAAAATAGATTTTTGGAGGGAGTTTTTGAAAAATAATTTTAGAAAGGAATTTAAAAAAGGAGATTGGAGAGCGTTTTTAGAAAGTATGCTGAAAAAAAAGGTTTTTAGAAGGAGGGATTTGAAAAGAGAGTTTTTAGAAAGTATATATAAAATATCTCACTTTCCTAAAGTGATTCTAACCATAAGAGGGCTAGAACCACTTTAGAATAATGGTTTTGAAAATAACAAGATTTGAAAATATGGACCATGAACGTCACTTTAAATGTAACACTTTCCAAAAGCATTCCTAGCCATAGAAAGGCTAAAATCACCCTAGAATTGTGATTTTGAAAACAAGTTTTGAAAAAGGAGATTTTGATGTGATTTTGAAAGCAAGTTTAATGCAAGTTTTGAAAACGAGTTTGAAAACGATTTTTGGAAGAATGTAAGATAATGATATGCATAATGCAAATTGGGGTCGTAAACATATAAGGTTAAGGCTTCACCACATAATCAAGGGGGTCGAACCCACGTGGTCTCCGGTTAAACTAAAAGAAAGCCCCCGACACGGTGACCCTCCAATAGTCTAATCCTACACATGGACTGGGAATCCCCTTATTTCAAGCATGCAAAGAAAGGGAGGAAGAAGATGAGGGATTAAAATAGAAAAAACCCAAATGGGTTAAGAGGGAGAAGAGAGAGGGGGGAAGTGCAGAAACGTAAAAAGAAAACCTATCTTGTCTTGTTTATTTTACTTTGCTTTGCGCGTCTTGCTTTTCTTCGGTCTTCATCTTGATCTTCGTCTTCAATCTTCAAGGGTTCGTCTTCAATCTTCAAGGCTTCAGTTTGCAGCACTTCAATCTTCAAAGGATGCTTTTGAGGCTAGTGTATGAGTGTATAGAAGTGTATGTGAGTGCATAGGAGGCTAGGGTTTGTGTATGGAGGCTAGAGTTTGGAAAACCTAGAGGAGCTAGGGTTTAGAGGGGCTACGAGCTCTGTATATCAAAAAGTAGGGTTTTTAAACTGAGTTTACGGATCCCTTTCACGCTGGAAGAGTCTCTGTATTTATAGAGATGGGATAGACCTGGCGCTTGTTGCAATGGCGCTAGGGCAAATTTCCTCTTGGCGCCACTAGGAGTGGCGTTAGACCATTTCTTGGCTTGACACCACTACTAGTGGCACCAGCAAGTTAGGAAAGTTTTAAGGTTGGTAATCAACGTATCTTGGGAAGATTTGGGCGCTTGTACTAGTGACTACCATGCAATTTTTAGCCTGACTTCACTAGGAGTGACTCCAAAAAGTCCGAAAATGATTTGAAGAGGCTAAGAATGACCCAGAAGGCTGAAAAAGAGTAGGAACACTTAAAACAGTGTCCCGGAGGTATTTGGCTTGAAAAATGAGGATAGGATGTGTCAGAAGGGTTGACCAGGCCTTTAAGGGCAAAACGGTCAACCAGGCCGAAAAGCTACCGAGACGGACTCGGAATGTCCCGAAAAAAGGATTTGAGACTTAGAAACATTATTTAGAATGTTCCCAAGAGGCTACCGGTTTGATGCCTAGAGCCGGTGTGGTTGGAAAAGGTGACCGACCCACCAGGGGCAAAACGGTTATTTCGCACCGGGTTTGCCGGAATTGACTCGGAATGATCCGTAAAGATAAAGAAAGGTCAAGAATACTATAAAAAGCATTCTTGAGAGGTTACCAGTTTGATACCCAGAGCCGGGGTGGTCAGAAAAGGCGACTGGCCCACTAGGAGCAAAACGGTCATTTTGCATCGGGTTTGCCGGAACTGACTCGGAATGATCCGGAAAGATAATAGAAGGTTGAGAACACTACAAGAAGCATTCTTAGGAGGTTACCGGTTTGATACCCAAAGCCGGTGTGGTCCCCGGGGCATTCGGATGCCTAGAGGCAAAATGGTCATCTTGACCGGAAAGTCTCGGAATTGGCCCGAAACTGACTAGAAGGAATCTAATCATGCCAGATTACTTTTAAGACAATCTTAGAAGGTTGGCTTACGGCTTTGAGGACTCAGGTGTAATCTCAGGAAACGTGCCGGAAAAAGGCCCAAGGAACAGTTTGGTCATTTTTCACCAAAGTGGGCTAGTAGGCACCAGTGTTGACCTGGGTTTTGAGTGTTTCCGCCACTTTGACGGCGGTCGCGTGATACAAGGGCTTGTTGGGAATTCCCTATATCGACCTGTTTGTGAGTATTTCTGCTACTCTGACGGTTCGCGATCATTCCTGAGACTGCCTGATCTCGAGAAGCTGCTAAAGGGACTTAGTTCCTGAGAAGTCAACTTTTTCGAAAGACGTGCTTGAAACGAATATTTCTACATTGGCGAGCTAGTAGGCACCAAAATTGGACCGTTCTACTATCTAGGGGACTTGGGGTCTCGTCCCGGTCGACAGGTTTAAAGAGACTTACCATTCCTTAGAGATTTTCTTTGAAAAACGTGTCGAATTGCCGTCTCGAGGAATCAACTATCTCGAGAGAGAGATTGGAATTGGAATTGGAAAGGGGACTTACCGTCTCCGAAAAGACGTGCCTGAATGGAATAGATTTACCATCTCGAGGAATCAACTGTCTCGAGAGATGGATTGGAATTGGAATTGGAATTAGAAAGGGGACTTACCGTCTTCGGAAAGACATGCCTGAATGGAATAGATTTACCGTTTGGAGGAATCAACTATCTCGAGAGGGGGATTGGAATTTGAATTGGAATTGGAAAGGAGACTTACCGTCTTCAGAAAGACGTGCCTGAATGGAATAGATTTACCATCTCGAGGAATCAACTGTCTCGAGAGAGGGATTGGAATTGGAGTTGGAAAGGGGACTTATCGTCTTCGGAAAGACGTGCCTGAATGGAATAGATTTACCGTCTCGAGGAATCAACTGTCTCGCGAGAGGGATTAAAATTGGAATTAGAAAGGGGACTTACCGTCTTCGAAAAGACGTGCCTGAATGGAATAGATTTACCGTCTCGAGAAATCAACTGTCTCGAGAGAGGGATTGGAATTGGAAAAGGAATTGGAAAGGACAATGCCCTTAAGGGCATTTTTGGTCATTTTGCCTCTATTAGGGCCTGGTGGGCCCGCGAAGCGATGGATAGATAGGATTTAGACTTAGAGAGTTGGTTTTAATTGGAATACGTCCATATTGACTTGAGTACAAGTATGGACGGAGCGTAGATTGCCGAGCGGTCAAAAATGGGTTGCGTACAGTATCATGTCAAACTTCTTTTCAAAGTGGATAGTAATGGACATTTATTAGTCAAAGATTCTCAATGAGTAAACCTAGGGTGATTAGACATGTAGGTACCGCAAGGGCGGGGTAGGGTGATGGCTTAGTGCATCTTCCCTATACGTAACCAACCTCGAAATCTAGATCACTGTTTTCAAAGACCAAAATAGAGTTATTTTAAAAAACGGGCTTAAATATTTTCAAAGGTTGCCAAACAACCTATTTTCTAAAAGCCCTCTCTTGAGGAAGTTTTCAAAATCTTTTCAAAAACCCCAAGTGTAATATTCGGATTGTACTTAGTTTTAGGTGATCGAACTCACTTTAATCAAGTTAGGTGGTGACTTCAAACATTTTTTCAAAATTTCTTAATCAAATCAAATTTCAAATTCAAACCTAGTTGCACTCGTCCTTCTAGGAGAATGAGTTCTAGCAAGATAGTACTGTATTTTTTTCACTTATGCATATTTTTCTTGAGTGCAAAAAATTAGGACGCAACACTTGACACATGTGTGTGGATAAAAATTGTAAAGGGAGTAACCGACTAATGTCAGGGAATCAGATAGTTTACCTAGATATTATTAAAATGAGAGTAAATGCTGAGGCATTGACATGCCTTGGAATCGCCAGAACAGTAGACTATCTTGATTTTGATGTCAAAAGTGTTTTGTTTACGTGTTTACATTTATTTGTAAATATGACTAATATTTATTTTGCAGATAGTTTGTATTTTTCAAAAAAAAAATATATATATATGCGCAAGGCCGATGAACATACAATTTCAATGTACTTGAGATCTACAAAAGAGGTTTGCTTATCTTTCATAATTTTGTACTGTTTTTTGTGAAATGAAAATTTGAATTTTGGGAATTTGTTAAAACATGTTTTCATTCACCTTAACATAATTTTTGTTTTATTCTCTTTTTAATACAATTGCAAGATTTTATCCTAACACATAGAAATAGGTAATTTTACATCACTTATTATCCTCTAATGATAAGTTTAGTATTTTTATATATTATATAATCATCCTTACAAAAGTGAAATTTTTTTACCAAGTGCGCTTTAAAGCCAATCACGCATTTCGGAGTCTTTACATTTGTTCTTGATGAATTTATTTCACATTGCTCTTTCAATAGCTCCATTATACTTTTATTTGACTCAATTGTATAAATTGCTACCATAATTGAATATGTTAAATTCTTATAACCTTGAGCTGTTGTGCACTTTTAAAAATAAATCGAGGCCATCTTTGATCTTTTGAGTCACAGATTTTTTTGTTAACATAATTCCCATGAAACCATCTTTAAGCCTATTTCTTTGTTTCTTGCTACATATATTATTACTAAAGTTTATTCCCTAAATACGAAAACACAGGTATCTTCCCTTGTGCAATTTGAATTAAGAAAGGAGGTAATCTATTTGCAATATAAAATAAATAATAATTTAGCAACGAAGGAAAGAAAAGAAAAAATCAAAAGAAAAAGGGAAGTACGAAAAAAAATCAAAAAAAAAAAAAAGAGGTTGGTTGTTGAAAAAAAAAGAGGAAAAGAATCCTATTTAATCAAATGATATAGGGAAATTAAAGGTATGCATTCATTGATCAATTCATGCCTTGATCACCTATGTTTTGAGCTTTTTATCCTTTTTTTCTCCCTACCTTATACCTTATGGCCAAGTTAAAACCTGAACAAAGTGTTTGAGGATTTGATGTGTACATTGTTTGCTCATTCACTTCGTGGAGAATTCATTTATTAGTTGCTTATGTGATTTTAACATTGAGCATTCTTTTATGGAGATATGCCAAATCGTCTCTCACTTTATATATTCAAGTCTTTTTATGGTTGTCTGTTTTGATTTTTCATTACATTTATTCTTTTACAAAGACAACCGGTGTGTGATGCTTATGTTTTCTCTTTCTGAGATAATATCCAATGAGATTGAATCAAAGTTTAAAGGATGTATATGTGGTTTTATGTTATAATACTTTTCTTATCATATAATGATTACACGCACACAAAAACTTCTCATATGTTGTTTTAAGACATTATCTAAAGACTAAACTTAGGATTTTTGAAATCATTTTGAAAGTGTTCATCTTAAGGACTTTTGAAAAAAAAAGTTTAAACAAGGGCTTTTGAAAAAAAGTAGTCGCCTCCTAAAATAGTTAAAGATGTGTTAAGTCACCTAAAACTAAATATAATCTAAAGACTAAACTTAGGATTATCGAAATCATTTTGAAAGTGTTCTTCTTAAGAAAGTTTGTTTGAAAAATAGGTTTTTAGCAACCTTTTAAAATGTTTTAAAACCCTTCTGAAAATATGACTCCGGGTTGGTCTTTGAAACTAGAAATCTTTGGCTTAAGGGTTGGTTACGTGTAGAGAAGACATAAGATCATCACCCTACGTCTCTCATTCAGTAACTACATATCTAATCACCCTTAATTCACTCACTTGAATAACTGGTTATTATTATCCACTTAATATCTATTTTAGAACTTTGAAAAATGGGTTTAGTCATCCCTTTTTGGATGAATGATGCATGATGTATGTTTTGAAAAAGATGTTTGAAAATATAGAAGTTTTGAATCTTGAATTGATAGAAAATTTAAAAAAGAGAACTTGGGTTGAAATAAAGGTTATGACCGCATCATTTTAGGTTGCCTACGTATCTCATTCGGTGAGAATCAGGTCATTCGTAGTTCAGGCAAGGGCCAGATAGAAAAGAGGTGAACTAAGGCCATTGGAAAGTTTTGAAGACAGTTTGAAGTCTTTGAAAAGGTTTGAAGACACTTTGTGGTCTTTGAAAAAGAGAACTTGACAGTTTAGAAAAATGTTCTTGAAATAGTACTTGGGATGTTTGAAATGTTTTTGAAAATGGGATTGAAGAAGATTTTAAATGTTTTTGAAATTAACTCAAGGGAGTTTCAAAATGTTTTTGAAACAACTCAAGGGAGTTTTAAAATGTTTTTGAAACAACTCAAGGGAGTTTTGAAAGTGCCTTGAAATAACTCGAGTGAGTTTTGGAAAAGTTTTGGAATAACTCAAGGAAGTTTTGAAAATATTTTGAAGTCTTGTTTTGAAAACTTTGTAGGTAGAGTTTAAATTAGAAATGGTCTTCTGAACTTCTCTTCGAAAAGCTTTTAAAAGTAGTTTTTGAATACCTTATGAAAGACATATTTAATGTTTCATTATCTTAAGAGGTTAGTTATTGAAGAACTAAACTCCTTTAGGGTTATGAGTTTTGAAAACATGTTTGGAAAATGTGCTAAAACCTTCCCTTTGGTTTTTTAAAACTTTAGGGTTACAAACCCTTCTTGAATGTCTCACTTACACTTGAACGATCCTAACCATGGAAGAATTAGGGTTGTTTAAAAAATGTGATGTTTGAAAATCATTTTTGAAAAGAGTTTTTGAAAACACTTAGGGTTTTGGAACCCTAATATGGACAACCTTGAAGGTTGTATTTAATGTATCACAGTCTCTTTGAATCTCTAACTATAAAAGGTTAGGGACACTTTAGGATTGTGAGTTTTTGAAAACATTTTAAAAATAGCTTTTGAAAAATATTAAGTATCTAGCCATTTTAATCGAGACAAGTTTAAGAGAACTTTTTTGAAAGCATTTTGAAGATAGAGTGTGGAAGTATTTGAAAAAATTTTAGAATTGATTTTTAAAATCTCAAGAGATTAGGATGTATTTGAAAGTATGTTATGACAATAGTTTTGAATTGAAAGGTCATTTGAAAATGTGTCTTTGAATTGGAGTCTTGAAGCATACTAACCTTGGTTGGGTTGACCTAGATTTAATTAACTTGGGTTAGGTTAACCTAGGGTTAGACAACTAGGGTTAAATTGAACTAGGGTTGGATTAACCTAGGGTTAACTAACTAGGGTTAGGTTAACCTAGGGCTAGGGCTAACTAACTTGAGTTAAGTTAACCTTGGGTTAAGGTGACCTAGGGTTAACTAACTTGGGTTAGGTTAACCTAAGGTGGGATAACTAGGGTTAAGTTAACCTAGGGTTGGAAGGTAGTTTTGAACTAGGGTTTGGACCAAGTGGTTTTGGAAGGGTGGTTTTATGCATGAAACTTGAAAATATGTTTTGAAAAACCATTTTATGAAAACCACTTAAGAGAGGGTTGCCTTGGAACCATTTCAACCATTAACTCAAGAGAGTAAAACTTGTGAAAATCAATATTGAATTGATAGTTTTGAATATTTCTTTGATTGAAAAATTAAAGAGAATTAACCTTTGAAAATTAGTTTTGGAAATGAGGTTTGAAAACCATTTTAATGCAATTTCAAGATTGTAAAATGAGATGATGCAAAATGAAGTCAAGGGACTAACAGAGGGGTTCTCTAGGATATGGAAATTGACCTAGGTTTCAATGAACCAATTCTTAGAACCCTTTTTAGGAAAAACACTTGAATATGGAATTTGAAAAAGACATAAAAATGAGATAGTGTGGGTTTTGAAAAATGATGATGAACATGAAAATGGGGCCAAGCATGCAATACACGAACGTGGCAACTATATGCGAAGGGGGGTTATGAAATCATGTAAGCTAATAGGCCATACCAAATTGCAAGGTACTCCACGGTTATACCATCTTGAAGTAGGTTAGTCAAAGATCCCCTTACACGGTGACTCTCAAGCTTTCCTCTAAGCTTAAACTAGGAGCTCACTTGTTTTAAGCATGCAAGAAAGGGAGGTAAAAGATGGGGGTTTAAAATAGAGAATAGCTTAAGCAGGATAGGAGGGAGAAGAGAAGAGTGGGAATAGCAAAATGTAAAAGAAAACACTACCTTTATCTTTAAAACACTTTCAAGCTTCCGTGGATGACTTGTCTTGAACTTGAATGGCCTTGGAGAGGCTTGAAGGGGCTAGAAATGATTCTTCTAAGGCATTGAAAGCCTTGTAGGTGGAGTGTACGGGCTAGAGAGAGATTGAATCTAACTTAGGTGCTTGGAGGGTGAGGTGTATATAGAATTTCGGAGTTCAGAGGCTATTTCTATAGAGCTTCGCTACTATTTTTTATTCCAAAATATCAAGGGGGGGTGGCCTGGTATTTATAGGAAACACTTCAACCACTGGCGCATGTAGGACATGTGCTTGTATAAATTTTAGGCAAGCGCATGTGCTATATGCGCCTGTACTCCTCCAGTAGAAAAGTGACACGTGGCATGGTTGTACTTCTCAGACTTAGGAATAAACAAAATTTTTGGTTAATTTGATCATAATCTGGGTACATGTAGCATGCGCTCCACTGCTAGAAACTTTTTGTGTTAATTTTGCCTTGATAATTTTGCAAATTAGGAAAGGTTCAGGAAAATCGGTTACGTTCACGATATTCTCCTAATGTTTCTCAAGAACTAGGAGCTTCTGAGGAGCTTCAAAAGTGTTCATAAGAGTGAGATATTGCCTTAGGAAGCATGTATGAAAACACACTTTTGTGGAGCGTTTGTGATACGCTCTGCAGATGTTCAAATGCAGTAGTCTTTAAACCATGTGATTGAGGCCTTCGGGGGACGATCTCTCTGATCGGACTATATCGATGGAAAGTGCTCTAGAAATACTTTTGGGAATTCCCTAATTTATGCATTTCTCAAGTCGTTTGACGGTGCGCTATAATCTGAGAATTGGAGAAACAAACAACCCTAGTGGAGCGTTTATGAGATGCTCTAAGGGTTTTTGAAAGTGGCAATTTTTGAGTCATGCGATTGGGGGCTTTGGGATGCGATCTATTCAATCGAGCCATATTGATGGGAAGACCTATGGATAGGCTTTTGGGAATTCCTTGATTTATGCATTTTTCAAATCATTTGATGATACATTATAATCAGGAAATCGGGAGAAAAGACAACCCTAGCGGAGCGTTTGTGAGACGCTCCAGGGACTCTAGTTGACTTGAAAGTGTTTAGAGTCACAAGAGTCACCTTGGATTGGAAATGGGCATATAATAGGTTTTTCCGGTTTGGTACCTAGAGCCGATATGGTTTTAGAGCACGCGCTCTTGGGCCACTAGGGGTAAAATGGTCAGTTTAATTGGAATTGGTCAAAATGGGGCCGAAATTGGTCAGGATGGGTTGAGATGACATATTAAGCTTGTCAAACTGTTCGGGGACAGTCCTATAAGGTGATTTCACTGTCTGAAGGGATTTCTGCCATGTTGGCTTGCCTAGTGGCAAAATGGTTATTTTTAACCGAAGTTGATTGGAACGAGATCGAAATTGGTCGAGATGGTGCATTTTGGAATGGTAGAGTTATTGTCTTGAGGGATTTTGAACTTTCTCAAAGACTTGACTTTTTCAACATCTCTAATAGTCTCAACTGGGCTATCTTTTACAGTAACCCTAGCGAGCCCATCTTCTCCTCATTAGTAGCACTAGTCCTCTACTTGACCAAAGCAGATCTCATTATTGCCTCCACTGTAGATCATTATCTCCTACATCAGCTACCCAGACGAGCCCCAGCTTAGACTCAACGTCAATCAATGTGGTCATCCGAGCGTGCCAATCATCCCTATCAGCATAGGCATCAATAGCAGTAGTCCTCTCCTTGGCCAAAGTAGTTCTCGTCGTCGCCAATTCAACTTTCAATCGTGCCCCCTTCAATTCCAGATTCAGTCAGCAAGGCAACATCTCCAGCATCAATCATCCCGAAGGTAAGGCAGAGGAAAAGAGAAAAGGTCAGAACTCATTAACTAGAAGAACATGTAAAAAAAAAAAAAAGAGAGAGAGAGAAAGAGAGAGAATACATAATAAATAAATAAAAAGATGCACAAAAAAGAGAAAAAGGAAAGGAAGAAAGAAAAAAAAAAAAAGGAAAGAAGAAGAAAAGAATATCAAGTTTTAAGTCAAATTGAATTTTCTGCACATTTTGTCTTCAAAAGATTTCAAATTTCGAGTCAAAATGAATTTTCTACACATTTTGTCTTCAAAAGATTTCAAATTTTGAGTCAAAATGAATTTCCTACACATTTTGCCTTCAAAAATTAAAATTTCGAGTGAAAATGAATTTCCTACACATTTTGTCAGGTTTCGAGTCAAAATGAATTTTCTAAACATTTTGCCTTTAAATATGCAGGTTTTGAGTCAAAACGAATTCTCTACACGTTTTGTCCGAGTTTCAAATCAAAATAGTTTCTAAATTTTTTCCTTCTAAATGGTTATCTCAAAATCAATTCCTTGGTCTTTTAACCTTCCCTTTTCAAAGTTATTTCAAAATCAAAAGTTCATTTTCAAAAATCAAATCTCAAATGTTTCAATCAAAATCCATCTCAAACTTTTCTAAGCCTCTCCTTCAAAAGATTTCTATTCCACTCAAGTTTTAGGATTTTCTGAAAATTCTTCCTCCAAGAAGTCTTCTTCAATTCTCAAAAATCTCAAATTTTTAATCCTCTAAAAAATTCTTATCAATTTCCAAGTTTTCCAATTTCAAAATCTAGTTTCAAAAATTTCCTAAAAATATTTTCCTCAAAAGTTTTTAATCAAAATTCCATTTTCAAAAATTCTTACTAAGTTTTTCCTTCAATAGTTTTAGGCCTTCCCGAGTTTCTCGGGGCTTTCTCTACCAAAAAGGCTCCACATTCAAAGGTTTCATCTCTTTTTCCTTCAAAATGATTTCTTTCCAAAATTTTCAACTCTTTCTTTACTTCAAAAAATTTCCTCCCGAGTTAAAGACCCTACACTCAAAGGTTTTATATCTTTTCCCTTAAAAGAGATTTCATTTTGGCAAAGTCCCATTTGTAAATAGTCCCTACAACGCCCAAAACTTTGCAACAATACATAAATAGTGCACCCCTCGACACAATCACATAACACCAACACATATAATACAATATGCGCACATTCCTAATATTTTTAAATTTTCAAATACATGTTCTATTTTTCAAAAATTCAAGAATTTTCAAAATTGTCACAAAAATCTTTAAAAGTACTTCAAATATTTTTTTAAAAAATTGTCACATTTTTCTAAAGGTTAAATTCAAACATTTCCATTAATTTCTTAATTTTTCTTATTTTTCAACTAATTTTTTATTTTTTAAAAAATTAAAAATTCAAAAAGTTTTTAAAAAATCACAAAATTGCATACGATTGTTAAACACATTTTCTAAGATGCATGGTACAAAAATCTAGCCAGAAAACTCAATACCCATGGTTATAGGGGCAAATCTCTAATTCTTGCAGAAACTCATTTCACATAAACAAGCCAAACTATTCAAACTCAATTAAACAAGCATCAAAATACAGAAATAACACCACCAAAGCATTCAAAACACATCAAAATATTAATTTCTACTATTTGCACAACTCAAACGGAGTTCTATGCATCAAAATCAACGAAAAAGAAAAAACTCATCTCTTGAAGTTCTCCGGCAAAATCTTCTTCTCCAGCAACTATTCCGATGATAGGGACCACTTTCAGCAACTCTCCGGGGTCTCCTAAGTCCACTCCTTCAATGCACAAGTCCCACATTTTGCAAAACACTTCAAATCTCCCTAAAACCCTCCAAAATTCTCATATGGTCGTAAGCTTCGAATCAAAAAATTTTTTTGATTTTAGTCACAGGCTTGGTGCCAAGGTCAAATTCTGGTCCATTTGGCCTTTTTCCCGCCAAACTTTGATTTCAAACACCCTGTTGGGCCAAATTACCATCTTCAAGTCCCAGTCTTCAAAGATTTTCAAACTTCATCCCTCTGATTGCCTCGCAGTCAACATGGAAATCTTACTTTATCGTTTTCTACCTTCGACAAGCAAAGACAAAAAAAAAAGAAGCAGCTGTAAGCACCCTATTTTTGCCTGCTTGGCAATCTCCAGTCCGACCGGACTCACATTCAAACTAACACAGACACTTTCAAGTCAAAACTAGTTTTTCAGACTCAATCTAGTTAATCAATCGCTTCACAGGCAATCTAGTCAATTAATTGCTTCGTAGGCCCACTAGGCCCAATAGAGGCAAAATGACCAAAATGCCCTTAGGGCATTGTCCAATCCAATTCCAATTGGCATGTCTTCCCAGAGACGATAAGTCCTATTTCAATTTCATTCCAATTCAAACCAATCAAATTCAATTTGGCACGTCTTTTGAGAAAGTTGATCCCTCAAGTAGTAAGTCCATCCAGTCTGACACGTTCTTCAAGAAAACTCCTTGTAATGATAAGACCCTTTAAACCTGTCGACTGAGACGGAACCCAAGTCCCTGAGATGGTAGAATGGTTAACTTCTGGTGCCTGTTAGCTCGCCAATGTAGAATGCCCGTTATTCGGCATGTCTTTCGAGAAAGTTGAATTCTCAAACAATAAGTCCATCTAGCAGCTTCCCGAGATCAAGCAGTATCCGAAATAAACGCATACCGTCAGAGTGGTGGAAAAACTTGCAAACATTGCAGCCATCAAAGTGGCAGAAACACTTGCAAACAAGTCGACATCGGGAATTGCCAACAAACCCCCTATATTACGGGACCGAACTCGCCTCTTGGTCATAACACGTTTACTGAATGAAAAGATACCTTTGGAAACCAACTCATCACACACCTTCAAAGTGACAGAAACACTCAAAACCCAGATCAACACCAGTCCCTACTAGCCCACTTCGGTGAAAAATAACCAAACTACCCATTTGGCCTTTTTCAGCACGTTTCTCGAAAAAGTACCTAAGTCCTCAAAGTGGTAACTCCACCATTCCAAGATTGTCCCAAAGACGGTCCGGCATGTTCAAGTGTCTTCTAGTCAGTTCCGGACCAATTTTGAGACCATCCGGTTAAAATGATCATTTTGCTCCTAAGCATCCGATCGCCTCTGGGAACCACACCAGCTCTAGGTATCAAACTGGTTATCTTCCAAGAATGCTTTTGATAGTATTCTCAACCTTTCAACACTTTTTGGATCATTCCAAGTCTATTCCAGCAAGCCCGAATTGAATAGTGCTTCTAACCTTCAAGCCTTCTCATGGGTCACTCAGAGTCCATTCTGGTGTTTTTTCGGTTCAATTAACCGTTTTGCCCCTGGCGGGCCAGTCGACCTTTTCAAACACTCTGGTATTACTTCTCAAGCTAGTTACCTCTAAGACACTCTCTCAAGGTTTCCCATCCATTCCCGGCCGAGTCTAGTTACTCCGAGCCTTCCGGATCATTCCGGACTTTTCGGAATTACTCCTAGTGGAGTCAAACTAAAAATTGCATGGTATTCATTAGTATAGGCGCCCAAATCTTTGTCCTTGCATTCCAAGGGTCAAAAGATATGTTTCTTGCCACCCTAAAAACTTTCCTAACTAACTAGCGCCACTAGTAGTGGCGCAAGCCAATAAATGGCCTGACCCTGCTCCTAGTGGTGCCAATAGGAAATTTACCCTAGCACCACAACAATAGGCATCAGGTCATTTAGTTGCCTATAAATACAAACCCTCCCCCTACGTGAAAAGGGTTCTCAAACTCAGTTCAAATGCTCTGTTTCTCGAAATTCAAAGCTCGAAGTCTCTCCAAATCCTAGCCCTCTCAAGTCTCTTCAAACCTTAGCATCCATACACTTAAAACCTAGCCTCTATACATTACATACACTCAAACATAAGCCTTCAAAGCATTCATTGAAGACTCAAGGTGCTGCAACTTCAAGTTTCTCAAAGTCCAAGTAAAGTAAAGCAAACAAAGCAAGCAAAGGAAGAAGAAGACATGGTAGGCTTTCGATTTACTTTTATATGATTCTCCCCTCTCTCTTTTTTCTCCTAACCCACTTGAGTTTTCTTCTATTTTAATCTCCCATCATCTACCTCCTTTTCTTACATGCTTAAAACAAAGGACTCCCCAATTCCTGCCTAGGAAGAATTGTTGAAGGTCACTGTGTCGGGGGCTTTCTTCAAATTCGACCACTTGATGGTGTGAGTTCGGCCCCTTTGATTATGTGGTAAAGCTTAACCTTGTATGTTCACGACCCTTTTTGCAATGTGTATATCATATTTATACATCTATTCAAATTGATTTTCAAAGTTGTTTTCAAACTTGTATCAAAACTCTCTTTCAAAACTTCTATTAAAAATCTTCTTTTTCAAACTTGTTTTCAAAATCACAATCCTAAAGTGATTCTAGTCATTCCATGGTTATAGTTGTTTTAGAAAAGTGTTATATCCACTGTAACTATTAAGGTCCAAATTTTTGGGTGTAAACCCTAAATTATTTTCATCAAAACCACAATCTTAAGATGATTCTAGCCATTCCATGGTTAGGGTTGTTTTAAAAAAGTATGATATTCAAAGTGATCATTATGATCCATATTTCAAATCCTTGTTGTTTTCCAAAATCACAACCCTAGAATGGTCTTAATCTTTATATGGTTAGAATCGTTTTAGGAAAGTGAAATATTCAAAAGATTTTCAAAAGTCCATATTCAAGCCTCTTCCCAATTTGTTTTTCAATTTTACTTCCTGAAAACTCTTTTCAAAAATCTTTTTCCTAAAAGCTCTTTTCAAATATATACTTTCTAAAAGAAAACTCTTCAGAAAGATCTCCTTTCCAAAAACTCTTTTCTTAGAGTCCAAGTCAAGCCATAGATTCTATGATTGGAAAACCTTAGTTCTCTTTCCTAAAAATATGACTTTCTCTTTTGCTTCAAATCATAGACTTTCAAAATCCAAGATTTTCAAAACTCAACCTTTTCAATTACATGTCAAATCCAATCTTCCAATTTAGAAAACTAGATCAAATCTTTCCGTTTAGGAAACTAGATCAAATCCTCTAATTTTCGAAACTAAATCAAATCATTTATTTTTAGAAATAAGATCTAATCTTCTACTTTAGGAAATAGAAATCAAATCTTCCCTAATCCTAATATTTCCTAGTTTAAATCTTTTCAAATTCTAAATCTTTCCAAAGTCCAAATCTTTCTAAATTCAAAACTTTCCAAAATCAATACTTTCCTAATTTGAAAACTTTCAAAATTCAAATCATTCTTAAATTAAATCTTTGCTAAAATGAAAACTTTCTTATTTTGAAATTTTTCTAATTCAAGGATTTCCAAAATACAATCTTTCTTAAACCATAACTTTCTAAACTCTTTCAAATTAAATAGTCAAGTCAAATCATTTCTAACCATTCCAAATCAAGTGTTTCTAAATCAAATCAAAAAATTTTCAAATCTTTCTTGAATCCAACTTTCCTAATTCGAACATTTCCTAAGTCGGAGTTTTTCTAAATCGAATCGCTCAAGTCTAAATCAAATCTTTCCAATCCAATTGTATACTTCAACCGTAGGTTACCTAAGCCCTAGAATGTCGAAACTTAGTTCAACCCTAATCCTGAGTTAGGAAATTTCAATTCTTTTCTAAAACTCCTTTCTAAATCAAGATGGTTTTCCAACGTCAATCTAAGCCAACATGTTTTGTAAACTCAACTCCTTTTCCAAATCAAATCCAAGTTCTTTTTCTAAGTTCAATCCTTTCAAGTCAAAAATTAAATTTTAAAAAAACCTCAATGTTCTATTTCAAATTCAAATTCAAATTCTAATTTTCTATTCAAAACTCAAATCAAACCCTTTTTCAAATCAAACTCTTCTTAGATTAAGTTTTTTCAAATCTCAAAGTTTCTATTTTCAATCGAACTCTGGTCCGAACTACGACTAACCTGATTCCCAATAAAGGGATATGTAAGCAACCCTCATGGGTGCGGTCACAATTTTTTTCAAGTTTTCAATTTCACAATCTTTTTCAAGTTTCTAATTCCACAACTTTTTTCAAATTTTCAATTCCATAATCTATTTTCAAAATCAAATCTTCTTTTCAAATCTGTTTTCCAAATCAAATTCGTTTCTTACGCTTGCATGTCATGCATCATGTCAAATCTCTTTTCAAAATTCTTTTCAAAGTAGATACAGTTGGACTTTTATTAATTGAATATTCTAATGAATGAACCTAGGGTGAATAGACATGTAAGTACCTCAAGGACAAGGTAGGGTGATGGCTTAGTGCGTCTTCCCTGCACGTAACTAACCTCCAAATTTAGAATCACTGTTTTCAAAGACCAAAATAGAGTTATTTTCAAGAAGGGTTTAAAACTTTTCAAAGGTTTCCAAACAATCTATTTTCTTAAAAACTCTCTATTGATGAAGTTTTCAAAACCTTTTCAAAAACCCTAAGTTTAATCTTCGGATTGCACTTAGTTTTAGGTAACCTAACTCACTTTAATCAAGTTAGGTGGCAACTCCAAAACCTTTTCTAAAAGCCCTTAATGAAATCAATTTCAAATTCAAACCTAGTCGCACTCGTCCTTCTAAGAAAATGAGTTCTAACGAGAGAGTAATGTGTTTTTCCCACTTGTGCGTATTTTTCCTCAAGTGCAAAAAATCGGGATGCGACAGTCATAACCTTTATTTTATCCCAAGTTTCCTTTTTCAAAATTTTCTATCAATTCAAGATTTCTATCTGAAATCCCTTCCAAACTTTCGCATTTTCAAATATATTTTTCAAAAACATGCATCATGCATCATTCATCCAAAAAGTGATGACCAATCCCTGTTTTCAAAGTTCTAAAGTGGATATTAAATGGATAATAGTAACTGGTTATTCAAGTGAGTGAATCATGGAAGATTAGACATATAGGTACAAAAAGGGCGAGGTAGGGTGATGATCTTAGGATATCTTTCTTACAAGTAACCAATCCCTGGACCATAGATTTCTATTTCAAAGACCCAGATTGGAGTCACGTTTTCAAAAGGGCTTTCAAAAGGTTATTAAGACCTCTTTTCTAAAAACCTTCTTCAAATGACATTTTCAAAACCATTTCGAAAGACCTAAGTTTAGTCTTTGGATTACACTTAGTCTTAGGTGACCCAACACATCTTCAACTATTTTAGGTGGTGACTCCCAGTTTTTCCAGAAAGCCCTCAAATCAAATCATGTTTTCAAGTTCAAACCTAGTCGCACTCGTCCTTCTATGAGGATGAGTTCTAACGAGAGAGTACCATGCTTTTTCTCGAGCCTAGAGGGCTCTGGGATTCAAAAACCAGGGTGGGACATATAATCATTAAATAAATAACGCAATACAAACATTACTCACACAGTTTCTCATTAAAATGGAATAACTAATTTATTAATAAATACTAAAACCATTACACAAAGCATGCCTTTTAGTATAAATCTTTAACAATCTCCCACTTAGACTCAAAGCCATGCAGTAATGCATTTAAGTCTCATCCCTTCTAAATGAATATCCAACGTCTCGGCTAGTAAGCACTTTATAAAAGGGTTTGCCAAGTTGTCTGCTAATGTAATCTTGGTAACCACCACATCACTTCTATGCATTATGTCTCTCATCAAGTGATACTTACACTCTATGTGTTTTGCCCTCTTTGGGACTTAAGTTTCCTCGAGTTAGCAACTACTCCACTATTATCACAATAAAGTGTAATAGGCAACTATATTGAAGGTACCTCTCCTAGATCCAACAAAATATTTCTGAGTCAAACGGCCTCCTTGGCTACCTCAAAGGCTGCCACATATTCGGCCTCCATGGTGAAATCAGCAACACATGATTGCTTAATACTCCTCCAACTAATGGTTCTACCTCCTAGGGCAAACACATTTCCTGAGGTCAATTTTTTGAAATCCTTATCTGACTAAAAATTTAAGTCTATGTACCCAATGTGTACTAGAATATCTACCTGGTAAACTAATATATAATCCCTAGTCTTTGTCACGTACTTGATTATATTGTTTATCGCAGTCCAATGTTCCCGCCCTGGGTTCGACTGATATCTGCTGGCTATGCCTACGGCAAAACAGATGTCAGGTCTAGTGCAAAGCATAGCATACATGAGGATTCCCACTACTGATGCACAGGGAACTTCCTTCATATTCTCTACCTCAATCGGTGTCTTAGGACACTAATCCTTGGTTAAAGAGATTCCATGTCTAAAAGGGAGGAATGATTTCTTAGAATTGTGCATGCTAAAACGGGCAAGAATTTTATTGATATAAATAGCTTGTGATAAGCCCAGCATCCTATGATTGCGATCTCGCAAAAGTTTGATCCCAAGGATGTGACTGGCTTTTCCCAAGTCCTTCATATCGAATTGTCTAGATAACCATACCTTAACATAAGATAATACCCTTACATCGTTTTTGATGAGCAAGATATCATCCACATACAGTATCAAGAACACCACCACTTTTCCACTACATTTCTTATGCCACACAACTCGTCAATGTATTGATCAAAACCATAAGACTTAATGGCCTGATCAAAACGAGTGTTCCAAGACTTAGACGCTTGCTTGAGTCCATAAATAGACTTCTTAGGCTTACACATCAAGTGCTCTTGGCCTTTAGCTACAAAACTATCTAGTTGCATCTTATAGATGCACATATCAAGACTTCCATTAAGGAAAGTTATCTTAACGTCCATTTGCCAAATTTCATAATCGAAATGAGCTGCAATAGATAAGAGAATCCGGATAGGCTTTACCATGGCTATTGGCAAAAAAGTTTTCTCATAGTTGATCCCCTCTTTCTGAGTAAACCCTTTTGCAACAAGCCTAGCTGTGAAGGTTTCCACCTTCCCGTCTGCTCCTCTCTTCTTCTTATAGATCCATTTGCATCCAATGGGTTTTATCCCTTCGGGTGGTTCTACAAAATTCCAGACTTGATTAAAGTACATGGACTCCATCTCTAATTTCATAACCTTTGTCCAAAGTTCTGTGTTTTTATCTTGAAATGCTTCATTGTAGTTCACGGGTTCGACATGCAGTTCATCAGGGATCTTGTCATAGACTCTCCCAAGAACATATACTGATTAGGTTAGCGTACAACCCTCCCACCATAACGAGGCACAACCTATGTCTGTGTATTATGAGTGAATGGATCTACTAATCCTGATCCTTGCGCACCATCATCATGCCTTGGTTGTAAAACCAACGTATTGATAGTATTTGCACGCTGCACTCCAGTATCAGCCTGAGTTACAATATTCCTCCCACTACGACGAGGCAATGAGATGTCAAGGACTCAGCCTTGTGGTGCTTCTTCTTGTACTGAAGGTAATGAAGAAGTATGTGCTGGTCTATCTCCTTTCAGCTCTTCTAGAACAATCTTACTTATGGGTTTGTGATTTATTACATAGTTCTCTTCTAAGAATCAAACATTGGTGCTAACAATAACCTTCTGATCCTTAGGACAAAAAAATAAACCACCTTTTGTTCCTCTAAAGTACCTAACAAAAAAGCAGACATCTGTTCTTGATTCTAACTTATCTTCTTTCCTTTTCAACACGTGTGCTAGACTCCCCCATATCCGAACATGTCATAGACTAGGCTTGCGCCCATTCGATAGTTCTGTGGGAGTATTTGGTGCTGATTTAAATGATACCAAGTTTAGAATGTATGCTATTGTTTCAAGTGCATAACCCTAAAACAAATTAGGCAAATATAAATAACTCATCTTGGATCTGACCATATCCATAGGAGTTATATTCCTTCTTTCTGCTACACCATTCTGCTCTGGCATACCTGGTGCAAACAACTAGGACCCAATTCCCTCATTTGATAAGTAATTCAAAAATTCTCCTAAGAGGTACTCGCCACCAAGATAAGATCGTAGTGTCTTGATACATTTACCATGACATTTTTCTGTTTCTGGCTTAAACACTCTAAATTTCTCAAAGCATTCAGACTTACGGTGTATCAAATAAATATACCCATACCTTGATTAATCATCAATGAAAGTAATGAAATACTCAAAGCCACCTATAGTTTGGATATTCATGGGGCCACATAAATCAATATGAACTAGTTCTAATACCTCCTTTTCATCTATTGCCTTTGGCCGCAAAGGACAGCTTG